>WOXC01000512.1:47500-79025 GCA_011680675.1 Gymnobelideus leadbeateri
AAGTAGACCTCAGCCCAGCCTGTACCAAAACACTGAAATTCTGCACTTGAGGAGGCAAATGAATGAGGCTCCCCTCCAGAGATTTCTGGTGCCAACTCTGTGCATTGTGACATCTATGATGGGGAATGCCAATGAAGGCAAGGGGAGAAGTGACTAAAAGACCACAAGACTGTGCAGAAGTGGGGAAGTGGGAGTCAGTGGAAGCAGGAAGTAAGGGCTTCTTTACGTCTGCCATCATTTCAGAGTCCTCACTCCACCTGGAATCAAAGCCATGAAATGCACAAAAGTTCCAGTGTGAACTTGAGTGATTCACTTCCCTTCTTTGGGGAAAGTACTCTGCTGTACCCACTTCCCAAAGGTTATTATGTAGATCAGACGACATAAACGTCAACTCTGCTCTCTGAGCCTCAGTTTCCTTATCTGTTAAATAGGGGTAATTAGGCCTCCCCTACTCACTCCCTGAGGGTTATTGTGAAAATCACAAGACCTTGGAAGAGTCACTCCCCCTCTTTGGGGCTCAGTTTCCTCAATTGGAAAATGGCCCTGCCAATAGCCCATGCTCAGCACTTTGCCAGGGAGAGGAATAAAACATCAGAAGATGAGGAGAAGACTACTTCAGAAAACGTGTTCCTGGTAGCCTTGGAAGGTGGGACAAAGTGAGGAAATAGCAGTGGTATTAGCTCTTGGAGTCTTTGTTTTGTGACCCAGCATGGAAGGGACATGCCAGGCTAGCTTGAAGAAGGAGCTGGAGAAAATGACCTAAGCCGAGTGGTAGGGCCAAATGTGGCCTCTAGAGCACACTGAGTCTTGGTATGGTATCATCATCATGTCATTGGGAATCTGTTCTTGTGGGCCACGGGCAGGTTATAATCAATTGGCAAGTGCATTGAACAGCTGAACCCTGACCCTAGCCCCAGTTCTAGCCTTGAGAACATGCTGGTCTTAACAGCATTTTAACTGGATCTCCAGTTAGGGGCCATCTTCCTGGGTCTCCCTGGGGTGTCCCCTGTTAGGCCACAACCCATCAGACAGTATGTGCTTGGCTCCTGGTCATGGCTATCCCTCTTTAGCCTCCACAGTGACCACTTCTCTCTCCTTTCTAGGACCCCAGCCCAGCCCACCAACCCAGCTCAACCCACCGCCACTGGGGATTCAGATAAGGATCAAGGTCCCGTAGGCCAGGAGCTGCCTGCTGTGGCTGAGATCCCAGAAGCACCCCGGACAGAATGTAATGAAGGGTCACCCAACCCCTCAGTCCCTGAACCGATGCCAAAAGATCTGCCAAGGAAGGAGCTTCCTTCCGAAGGCCTGTGAAGACACATTCATAGTCTGCATGAAACATGTGCTGTATTGTCTTACTGGAGTCCAATAAAACTGGTGACATTGATGGAATTGGCTCAACTGTGTGTAGTCAGGGTGGGATATGCCTTTGGGGAAAGGGATCGACCTCTGGTTCAGGATCAAATGAGAAAAGACAGAAGGACCAAAAAGGGTGTTGTCAAGAATGTCACCATGATTTACTATAAGAGAGTTAACATTGCCCAATTCAGATACATGTTGTACCTTAAGCCCTTCAGCAACATGAGGTTCTCCCTAACATAGGGAAAGAGATGCACTAACATAGGGAAGGACAAACAGAAATATCGAGAAAGCCACCCAGGAGTCTCAGGAAGGAGTGTTTTGGGTCAATAACGAGCACCAGAAGCTGTCAATCAATCAAACAAAATTATCCACGTTTGTTAAATATACCATTCAACATCAGAGGGGTCTCTCAAGTAATGACTCAGCTCTCTCTGTTGCTCAGAGAGCTGACTGCCTCTTTGTCCTTAGCTCTGCCCCATGGGTGCTAACGTCTGTCTCCTAGCCTGAGTAATTCATACGTAAAAAGTCCTAATCAAGCTCTTGGCTCAGCCCTCATCCTACTAGGAAAACTGTTTCCTTTCATTACATTCAATCAATCAACAAGTGTTTCTTAAGCACTGACTACAGAGTGTGCCAGGCACTAAACTATGTTATGTGCTAGAAACACAAATACAAAAGTGAGATGATCCCTGCCCTCAAAAGGTTTACATTCTATGACATTATTGGCTTGTGTTTCATTGATTCACTTAGCAAAAACTCTATTAAATTTTTTATCATAGTATTAGAAATAAAGTAACATTAATTACCCCAGTACAATATCCCTCCTCCTCCTCCCCTTCTTGTCTATAGACAGTTTCCCTTCTATGTTCTCACAGGGATCTGACAAGGTAAACATCCCAGAGCTTTTTCCACTTACAGTAAGACCTCTCAGGTGGTCAGTGTTCAGTCTCTTGGTATGATACAGGAACTCAGAATGCATCTTCCAAGGTAAGGTGGACTCTGAAAACTGATTTCATCTAGGGATGAGAGCTCACTCCCTCTCCATGACTCTCTTTCTGTCTCTTGGTATCCCTGTCTCTCTGTCTCTCTCTCTCCTGTTATTCTCTCTCTCTCTCACTATCTCTCTCTCTCTCTGTCTCTCAAATTTCTAGCTATGTTCAAGTGCTCTCATTTACTTGTCTCTAACCCCTTTCACAGCAGCAGGTGTGAAGGACCCCAAGGGCATAAACAGCCTGGGTCTTGTAGTCTTGTAGCCCTACAAAACTGGCCGACAAGAAGGCAAGCGCATGCTTCCATGGGTATCAGTCCCAGAAGACTATTCCTTTTCAGCTCCAAGATATGCCAGGCTGTACCCACTCAGCTGCAGCCTGGCAGTCATAGTGTCCAGAGCATCAAGGAAAACTGTCACTTAGCTGCCATCATCTCCTTTTCTGTTTCACCTTGTAAATTACACACTACAACCTTTAGTCCAACAGCCAATGTGGTCTCTTTTTCCATATCACTGGGTGAATGTGTCCCACACATGCCCCCAGCCCAGGTGATTATGTCTCTTCTGGTCAGGGCCCACCTGTTACACAGCACCCTGACTCCCCAGAACCATACACAGAGAGGTCTCCTCTCCTCTGGCTTCCTGCTTCTCGTTTGCCTTCCCGAGGGCCCGGTGAGCTCTGGTCTGTGAGAGGCAGTTGAAAAACCCTAGGTTGGAAGCCTATGCTAGCCTACAGACTCCAGGGTGCCTCAGACAGGGAGACATGCTGGAGCCCTCATTAAGGCTTTTGCTAACAGTTGCTCTTCCTGCCCATGGTCAATTTTCCTGCCTTCCTGAGTGTAAGTAAAAAAGAAAAAAGACAAGCTTCTCAACCATTGAGGCAGCTAGCCAGGTGGTGCAATGGATGAAGCACTGGTCCTGGAGTCAGGAAGATCTGAGTTCAAATCCAACCTTAGATATTTTCTAGCTTTGTGACCCTGGGTAAATCATATCACCTCTGTCTTCCTTAGCTTCCTCATCTGTAAAATGGAGATGATAATTGTCCTTACCTCCCAGGGTTATTTCAAGGATCAAAGGAAATCATATTTGTAAAGTGCTTAGCACAGGGCCTGGCAAATAGCAGAAGCTTCATAAATGCTTATTTCCTTCATTCCATTGGACCAGGCAAGTTCACAGAGTCAATGGTTGGAAGATCCAAAGGGGTTTCTGGTCATTGTTGGTGCCCAGGAAAGATTCCACCAGGAATAGGACCAAGTGGGGAGGGACTCAACAGCTGCTGAATTCTGCCTGATGCTCCTGGGAAACTTGTTAATAAGAACAATTCATGTTTCTTTTTAGGTCTTTATGTTGTACAGGATGCCTGTCCTTTGGCATCCCTGTGGTATAGAAGTGGGACAAGTATTGTTACTCCCACTTTACAAAAGAAGGAAGAAGCCTACACTTGATGAGCCAAAGCAATTTGAACATGGATCCAGAACCAGAAAGTGTCATTAGCTGGGGTTGGAGCCTAGGTCTTTGGACTCCAACTATAGCATTCTTTCTTCATTTCTCTTTCTTCTGGTACCACTGCATGGAGTAGGTGATTGGAATTCTCACAGGTTAGGGAGCACTGCACACCCGGGACTCCTCCACCATCTCTACATTTGCCCTGTCTTATACCTTCTTCTCTCACTGTCCCATCCACACTTTCTAGAATCACACATAGATACATAAGAAAACATAAGACAGTATGTAAAGGGCTGCTTGGGGTCAGAGGGAGGAGGGAGGGAAGACTCAGGGCTATGGGGACACCCTGAGGGAATGAGAAGAACACTACAGAGAGTCAGGGTCAAAAGACCTGTGTTCAAATCCCAATTCTAATACTTCAGAAATCAAGTCTTCCTCTCCCAACCTACTCTGTAACATGGAAACAATAAAGCTGCCTGCCACAGTTGTGAGAAATGTATTTGTAAACATTAAAACATTATTAAAATGATGAGCCCATCGTATCACAGAGGAAAAGAGGGGGGAATAAAGCATGTATTAAGCACCTACTATTGCCTGGTAGATGCTATCATGACCCCCATTTTACAGTTGAGGAAAGTTATTTGCTCAGAATCACCGAGCTAGTAAGTGTCTGAAGCTGGATTTGAACTTAGTGACCTCAGATCTTCCTGACTTTATGCCCAGTATCTATCTTCTGTACCACCTTGCTGCCTCTAAGGAAGAGCTAGAAGCTGAGTCAGGAGTCTAGTTGGGAACAGTGGAGTAGGAGTCACAACAAGACCATGGGCATGGAAGCTACAGAATAAGATCACAACATCTCAGAGATGGAAGAGCCCCTTGTGACCATCTAGTACAACCCATGTCTTAGGGAATACTCTCCGTGTAGTTCTAGGCTGACTCCCCAAACCACCATCCACCCTGGCAACTGACAACTTCTCCCCTCAGCATTCTAGGGATGACCCAAGTGATTGGGGTTTCTAATACTTTAAAAAGCCTCATGAGTCCCCATCTGGTGTGTTCTTCCAAAATATCAGTTAAACAGTTGATAGCTCCCTATACTTAGCCCTGTTTGCCTCTGTTTCCTCATCTCTAAAATTAGCTAGAGAAGGAAATGGCAAACTACTCCAGTATCTTTGCTAAGAAAACCCCAAATGGGGTCATGAAGAGTCAGACAGGACTGAAATGACTGAACAACAATAATCGCTCTACTTTCAGTTAATCAGTTGATCTCAATGAGCTTTTATTGGGAATTTGCTGAGAAGGTAGCAAGAAGAAAAAGTATAATTTTCCCCCCAAAAAAGAGAGGCACACCCTCCCTTTGCATATTCTCAATCCCTAGAGGAGCCTGGGCTCAACCTGAAAACACCAAGGTAGGGAACATATGTGGTTAGAGTGGAGAGGGGGTACCTCAAGACTCCTGGCCTGAGGAGCCCTTTGCTCTCAGAGAACCCACTGAGTTTACTTCTGAGACTGGCATCTCATTATACCTTCTTCAGCTGGACTAGCTTCTTATCATATTCACTGTCTCTACTGAGAGGCAAGGTCAATCCAGCACTGAACTGAATTAAGGAGGTTGCCCAGTGTCTACACTGGATCCTCACTGGACTCAATTGCTGCCACCAGCTCCAGGACACAATTGGCCTTGACAGACCAACCAGTCTCACCAATTGCCAGGGCACTCCCATGTCAAGATGTGCCCTCACCTATGATCAGCCAAGAATAAACACAAAAGTAGGAACCACGAGCTAATGGACACATTGTAGGGGGGAGCCCCGACCCCAACTGAAGGCTCAAGGTTTTTGCTTCTATAGATGCCAAGAAGGGAAAGTAGAAAAAGGCCTGAGGGAGAATGTGTATCGATTCTTTTGTATGCAAACCCAGCTCTCTTTCAATCATTAGTCTTCTTGGCACCAAAACCAACCAGAAAACTCCTTTGCATATCTCATGACTAGAAGAATTGAAGACAGATCACACATTCCTGAACATTTTCCCGCATTGTAACACTATTTGAACCCCCAATAAGAGCCAAAGCCTAAACTAATCAATCAGACTGCTTTGCTTTGCTCTAAAAATGCCCTTTCCTGTGTCAGCATCTCCAAAGACCAGATAAGGCTGAATAGTAGGATTTCTCTTATCTTTCCTGGAGACATATGCTATATGGGGGAAACTCGGGTATCCTGGGATTGTAACTTCCACCTGACACTACTTTGTCAATTTTCTTGTCAATTTGTATTTACAACTTATTCAACTAAGAAACTTCCTTTCTAAACACATATGGAGACTGAGGGATACAGACATCCTGGGATTGTCCTAAAACATATAAAAACTGTCATTCTTGTATCAGATTGTCAGAACTTAGGCTCTGGCTCCATGCAGCATGTATCTGCTAGCTTTAATGGAATAAACAGCACGAATTTACGTATCACTAGCCTGTTTACCTCCTTTAACCAAACTTTCGGGGCAAAATTAATATAAGGGCTGGGCCCTTACTGCCATGACCCATGACTGTAATCAGTCAGTCTCCCATTCCACCACAGAAATGTTCACCCAGTTTTTATTAAAAGTCTCCAGTTGTAGGAAACTCACTACCTCTCAAAATGGAGCAGTGGGTCATTCTCCCATCAAGCAAAGAGATTGGGGAATTCACAAAAGCCCCAGATCCAGGCAGATTGGGCCAGGCACTTCAAAGAACAGAAGCTGAGAGGGAGACCTTGAAAGTCCTTATCTCTGTCAGGAAGCCTTTTATTTTCCTAGGAATCAACAGGAATCAGTGACTGACTTCCCAAAATGGAGCCAGCCCAGAGCCTGAATCTCACAACTGGCAGATTTAGACATGAAAGGACCTGCTACTTCCTGCCTGTGTGACTTTAAGCAATTCCTTTAACCTCTATTGGCCTCAGATCCTGCATCTAGAAAAAGAAGAGGTTCAGCTTGTTGACCCCTGAGGCTGCTTTCTGACTCTAAATCTTTGACACAATGATTCCAAAGTCCTGAATCAACAGGAATTCCCTACTCCTGTCCTAATCTCCCAAACCATGACTCCCTGCGATGTCCAAGCACCTCAGCTTCCCCAGAACTCAGTGGGCCCATATAAGAGCTACCAACATCTGGCTGGACTTTCCAGATGCCATTTTGAACAGCTGTATTCCCAATTAAGTAATGCTAGGGAATAATTGGGAGACAGCTGCCCCCTAGTGGTCAGTGTGCAGTACCTCCTCCTTGATATTCACCTCTCTGGGTGTCTTCATGCACAATCCTATTGAATTCAGTAAGAATTTGCCTGGCCTTGGATCTGGCTACTAGAGTAGCCAGATACCTGGCCCTATTTTGTTAGTCCCTTGAACATACACCCATTTTAAGGCTGAGAAAACTAAGGTGCAATGTCTTAATCCAAGTTCTGATATAGAACAGAAAGTTAAATTTTCCCATTATGATAACTCTGCCTCTCACCAGCCTGTATTATCAAGCAGAGATCAGTTCCGCACTTTATTTTTTCTATACATACTCAGTGTGTATATGCCAATCACTGGAAGATGCATAATAAATAAAGCAGCCTCTATACAGCTCTCCAAGGTTTGCAGAGCTCTTTATATGTGTAATTTCATTCAATCATCACAACAGTCTTGATGGGTAGGCGGTATCATTATCCCCATTTTACAGATGAGGAAACTGAAGATGAGGTCAAGATATTTGCCCATAAGCCTTGCCACCAGACTTGCCCAGATTCACGAAGCTGAGGGTCTGAGGCAGGATTAGACCTCTAACTCCAGATCCAGCGCTATCCATTGTACCATCCAGCCACCTCAAAATGCAGCCACAGTTGAGGAGAAAGACAGGGAGTGTCAGTGGGAAGTATCTTCAGAAAGACATTCATGTGGACCTAAGTCATTCCATAAGATCCTTGATTTACAGCTAGAAGGAACCCTAGATGTCACCAAGTCCATCCCCTCATTTTGCAGATGGAAACTGAGTCTCAGGGAGTTTGTGAATGCCTTACCCACGGCGTAAGTCCTGGAGGTGGGATTCAAGTCTGGCTCCATGGTGTTCCTTCTCATACCTTACCCTGACCCCATACTGAGCATTAAAGCTAACTGCTTTAGAGTCTCCGTCTAGTGGATCACCACCTCAGCAGGAGTCAACAATACAATGAGACATCGGTCCTTTAAAGCTTCGTGCCTTCGTCTGTGTGGGTGCTGCAGAGGTGCTAGTCCTCCTTGAATAGACACACACCCCAAAGAGAATATGAGAGGCATTGTAGAAACAACAAGATTTGGCAACCAACTATGTGAGGTGAGCAAGAGTGAAGAGTCAAGGAAAATTCTGAGATTGTGACTGGGTGACTGGGTGATGACCACTGTGAGCACTAAGCATCAGATTAAAATAAGATTCCAGGGTCCTAGGATTTTAGCATGATGTGTTCTAAGTCCCAGGGGAGTGAGTCATTTTAATTATTTCATTATAGTAGCAACAGGGCTAGCCCTGAACAAAGTTGTAAAGTGTCTTAAAGCTCATGTTTGAGACTCTAGATTCTGCTTTCTTTGATCCTCCCCTACTCCACTTCTCAGTCTTAGAGAGAACAGAGAGCCTCTTCCTCCTCCTCCTCCTGTTGTCGTCGTCGTCGTCATCATTGTCTTCTTCTTCTTCTTCTTCTTCTTCTCTCCTTTTTTTTGGGGGGGATGTGCTTCTTATTTTCTCCTCCTCCTTCTTCTAGAAAAGCTGAGATAGTACAATACTGACCCCTAAGGGAATAAAGTACTAATTATGTGATTTCAGGTTTGATGGAGAGACAGGAATTCTTGGTCAGAAGGGTCTTCCTGTAGGTTATTGATTTACAGATTTGCAGCTGGAAAGAACCTTAAGTATCATCTAGTCCAAGCCCCTCATTTAACAGATGAGGTAGCTGAGCCCCAGAGAGGTTAAGGGACTGGCCCAAAGTCCCGTATGTAATATATGACATCTCTTCTGAAAACTTTAAAGAGTTACATAAATGTCAGTTAAGTAGTACTGTTATTATCACTTCTAGACTGTGAATTCCCTCACCATAGGAGCAAGGACTTTTAAATCTTTGTATTTTTCCAGTTCCTGTACAGAGATAATAGATGTGGGAACAAAAAAAAATATGAAAAGGAGGAAGAAGAGGAGAGGAAAGGAGAAGGAAGGGAGGAAGGAAGAAAGGGAGGAAGGAAGAAAGGAAGGAAGGGAAGGAAGGAAGGAGGGAGGGAGGGAGGGGAAAGAAGGAAGAAAGGAAGGAAGGAAGGAAGGAAGGAAGGAAGGAAGGAAGGAAGGAAGGAAGGAAGGAAGGAAGGAAGGAAGGAAAAGAAGGAATGTACAAAGAAAAATGTGGTACCCTCTATCTGAGAGCAGATAATTAACTTTGATGTAGAATCAGCTGGAGAGAGAACAAGGACAGACAAAAAATAGTGATATACAGGAACAAACAACAAGATAGATCCAGGTAGGAAGACAGAGAAAGAGGCAGAGAGGCATGATGAGACAGGAGGGGGAGACAAAGAAAGGCAGATGGCATCATCCCTGGGTGACAGGGGAATGTGCTTATGGAATCCTGGAGTTCCAACATCAGCCTTCAATCTCCTCTCAACTCTGCAGCCTTTTCCCACCTCCCCCACTGATCTACATTCCTGCATTTCTCTCACCCTGCTACAAATATATCTCCCTAAGGAGCCTTCATATTTCACCTGGCTCTGATCCTACCATTTTTCCTCTCTGTCTAGCTCTCAGCTGGCCTGTTGTTTGCAGATGGCTTTGGAGGGTGTGAAGGTATGTTTTTCCTCCATGTACCCAGTCCCCTCCTTGGACAGAAGTGTGCAGGTAAATGTTTAACCACTGTCTTTCTGAAGGAAAAAAATGTACCTGTGACATACCTTTAAGTTCAATCTGCATTATTAATACATTCTGAAGTCTAGAAATCAACAAAATAATAAATCAAGCCCTGGTTTGTAGTGTTTGCAGATTTCCAGTGAGAGTAAATGATCACACTGAAAATTTAACAATGGTTTGAGCAGGTACACCTCTGTCCTGAGACCAGGGGCTCCCTGGAAGCAGGAGCTGTGTCTCTCTGTCATAAGAACAAAACTGTCTCCCCCTCCCTAAAGGCAGGGAATGTGTCTTCTTTCTCAGATAGGAGGTTTTCTCAAAGCAGTGCCTTATCTCCAAACCTCAGACCAGGAACTCCTTGAGGGTAGAGACTTATCTCTCCCTTATACACATACTCTCTCTCTCTCTCTCTCTCTCTCTCTCTCTCTCTCTCTCTCTCTTTCACCAGATCATGGATTTAGAGCTAGAAAGGAAATTAGAGGCCATCATTTTACACATTTGGAAACTGAGGCTTAGAGAGGTTAAGTAATTTGCCTAAAGTTATGCAAACCATCAATGGTTGAGGCAGGATCTGAACCCTGGGCCTCTGGCTCCACATCCAACAGTACTCCTTCCACCATACTGTGCTGCCACCTCCAATCCTCTTTGCTATACTGGTTGGTTGCATGCTGCGTAGAGCAGGATTGAGTTCTTCTTTGGACCTTGCTCAAAGAGCCCATTATTAGCTGGCAGTTAGCAGAAGTGTTGACTCAGTCCTTCCTCCTGAGCTAGACTGTTCTCCCCTCCCCCAGCCCCCTACTCAAGGCCTAGTGGTGAGGGCATCGATTTTGAGATGAATTACAACACTAAATGCTATCAACCTCCCTCCCTTCCAGGCCTCACCCATAATTCCTCCTCCTCCTCCTCCTCCTCCTCCTCCTCTCTCTCCTCTCTCTCCTCTCTCTCCTCTCTCTCTCTCTCTCTCTCTCTCTCTCTCTCTCTCTCTCTCTCTCTCTCCCTGATTGGGTGCCTAAGAGAGGGGGAGCTAAAGGTCACTCAGCCGAGGAAGATGAATGAGCCAGAGTCATGGAGAGCCAGTTGGATAAGGTCACTAACCCCAGGGGAAAAGGAAAGCTGGCACTTTCATCTAAGAACAGAGTGTGAGCCCTTTGGAATAGACTTCTGGGTATACTATAAAAGAGGAGAAAAAACTCAGAAAAAAATGTCAGTCAACAAGCATTTATTTATTAAGCATGTTTCTTATGTGCTAAGTGTTGGAAGGAAAGAACAAGATCCCTGCATGCAAGAACTCACATTCAAATGAGGGAGGAAACATACCAATGACTGCGTCTACATATGTATGGTATAAATGAGGGGCAATCTGGGGATGTTGGGGGGCAGAGCTGGTAAAGGCTTACCGCAGAAGGTAGGATTTGAAGGAAACAGGGAAGGATATACTTCTTCCAAGGAGATTTGGAGGGAGAGGAGGAATGAATACAATTCTAACATCTCCTGAGATCTTTCAGAAGTTGGGGGATCCCCCTCATTTCCTCTTGCCTCCCAGAAGCCCCCATTGCCATGCCTAGCCTCCTTCTGGTCTCTGTAGCCTTTGAAAAACCTTTGTCAGACTCCAGAGTACTACTCAAGGATGGGAAGGGCTTCTAGTCCCTGCTAAATGTCCTCCCTATCCATCCCTCACCCAAAGATCTATTCCCCACTCCCCTTTAAGGTCACTAGAAAAGTCTCTTGTTTCTCCCTGTCTCCATCTCATGGAATCAGATTCTCAGTTAATAGGAACCTCAGAAGGCATCTAGTCCAAACTGTACCTGAAAAAGCAATCTCCTATACAACACAATGAACGAATGGACATCTAATTTGAGATTAGTGATGGATAGGGAGGGCATATAGAAGGAATGAGGGGACCCCCTACTCAAGAAACCCCAAGTATGAGGGAAAGTATAAGAAGACTGAGGAAAGACAATGAGACAGGGAAAAAGACACAGACAAAAGAAATCTAATCAGGAAGAGAGACAAGAGGGGAAACAGAAACAGGTGTTTAGTTGAAGAAAAGATGACTTAGGGAGGAAAAAGAAAAGTGTGGATTTATTTGCTTCTGAAGGATCTCAGGAAATGATAGAACTATAACTTCCTCCCCTCTTCCCTCTCCTCCCTGAGAATCCTCTTGACAGAGTCAGGTAGGGAAAAGTGTCTTGGAGACCTGGATTCTATCCCCAACTTTGCCACTGACTCCACGCCCCTTCTGTGTTTCCTCTTCTGTTAAGATAAGTATACTAACTCTCCCTGAATCTTACACAGGTTTTTTGTGAAAATTAATTGACAAAAGATTCTGATTCTGATAGACTGGTTCAAGGCTGTTCTCTCTACCTATAGCTCCAAGGCCCTGTTCTTTGTCCCAATACCAGCACTATTATGCCTGCTTCTCCCACCCCCATCCTTAATTTAAGCTAAGGTCTGAATGACTAAGTACATCTGAAAGTGAGAATTTTACCCAAAAGATGTGCATTTTAAGAAAAACCCAAGCCTTCACCTAGTCTATGATTCTTACCCCTCTTAGATCCCTCCAGATTCTTATTTCTAAAGTTCAGCTCTTATCACATACTTCCTGGGCTCAGAAACCTTCCTTGACTTATAGGACAAAGTCCAAATTCCTGATCCCAGCATTCAAGACCCTCCACAATCCATCCCCAAACTTGCTCTCTACCCTGTGATCTTAAGATAATGCTAAATCTTGAGTCCTCAAACAAGTCCCTGTTTGGATCTCATACACAGACCTACTAAAAAACTGAGACCTGGACAAGCGTTATATTGTAAACTTGTGTCTCTGTTGGACACTGTTATTATACTCTCCTTGTGTCTGGGGGTCACACACAAGTTTCTACCCTATAATTATATGTTTTATCTCTTGTCCAGGTGACTACAGCAGCACAGTATGTTTGGGCTCACATAGATGCTCTCAACAGAAGTTTAGCAGAGTGAGTTTTGGGAGGGAAAGGTAATGGCTCTATTTCAGACGTGTTGACTTTCAGTTTTCCACTTATAAAATGGAGATGCAAAAAATCAACTCATCCTATAGGGTCCAAGGCTGTGACTCAGTTTCCCTCTCTGCTCCCAATGCCCCCTTTTCCCCATTGGCCAGTTCTTTCCAGAATCCCCATTTTGAGAAAGGACCCATTCTTTGTTCCCAGGACTTCACCACTATGCCCCATTTGGGTACCTTCCTACTTCATCCCCCTCTCCACTTTTCTTCTCCCTTTTATGAATTGCCTTCCCCAACTAGAACAGAAACTTCTTGAGGTCAGGGAGGAAATTTCATTTTGCTTGTATTTGTATCAGCATAGTGCTTGGTACATAGTAAGTGCTTAATAAATGCTTGTTGGTTTGACTCAACAGACCAAGCAGGATACATGTGAGGCCTCAAGCTCAGGATATACAAGAATTAGTTGAAGGAATCGGGTGCTTATTCTGAAGAGTTGTGGAGGACATTTTAACTGGCTTCCCTGGTATCTGAAGTACACTGCTGTGGAACAGGGTTAATTAGATCCCTTTAGTTTGTCCCCAGAGGAAAGAACTAGGGAGTAATGGAGGGGAAAGTTGAAAAAAAAGGCCAATTTAGGCTTGATAGAAGGGACAACTTCCTAACAATTAGAGCCATCCAACTGACTGCTTCGGGAGGTAGTGAGTTCCCCGGCTGAGTCAAAAAGCAGAGGGGACTCTCAGGCATGGATCAGCCTAGACAACCCGGGGAGCCTTCCAGGTCTTGGCTCCCACCCCGCTGAGACATGGGCTTTGGCTGCTAGGATCCCAAGAGTCTAATGTTACGTCTCTGTAACAACTCTAATGACTCCCAGGGACCTGAGTGTAAGATTTTATTATTCTATAGCATCTTCATCATCTCTTCTTTCCCAGTGTCTTACTCCTCCTCTTCATCATCATCTGTTTCATCATCTTCATCACTCTCATCCTCTTCATCATCATCTGTTTCATCCTCATCACTTTCACCCTCATCACTTTCGTCTTTGTCTTCATCATTTTTATTGCTTCCTTCTGAAAAGTAAATGGATTTTATGAAACAAACATGTCCTGCTTTGGGTCTGTGCGGGGGGATTGACCCCGTCATAGAAGGGACACTAGGGGGTCATTTTTCAGATGCTATGTGGAGTCTCAAAAAGAGAGGACTGGTCCAAGTTCTCATAGACATCTAAGATGGATTCAGAACAGGACTTGATGCCCAGGCTCGGAGCCCAGGGCTCCTTCCACTGCCTTCCACCTTCCACACCACACTGCCTTAGGACCAATCTGCCCTCCAACCACCAAACATAAGCCAAGGGTCTGACTTCAGACTCCCAGGATTCCCTGACCCTGATCCACATCAGATCACTGACTAGGAACGAGATTTAATTTAATAAAGATGGCAGCTTTCATGATATAAAAAGAACATGGACCAGAAGTAAAGAAATATAGGTGAGAGAGCCAGGCTCCTGAGACTGGTGGTTTCAGAAGTGGGATTCGAATCTGGGGCTGATTCCCTGTTCAGAACTCTGTCTGCTACATCATACTATTTCTTCTGATTTGTAACCTATAAATATGTGAGGAGTAAATTTTTTTTATTTGAACAGCCCCATAAAGGAGTAAGGGACACTAAGTGGTGCCATAGTGTATAGATATTATGAGTTATTGGACGACTAGGTGGCACAATGGCTAGAGGCCTGGCATCAGGAAGACCTGAGTTCAAATTCGACCACAAACACTAGTGGCTGTGTGAACCTAGGCAAGTCACTTAACCCTATTTACCTCAATTTCCTCATCTGTAAAATGAGCTGAAAAAGGAAATGACAAATGACTCTTAAGTATCTTTGTCAAGGAAGTGGGTCATGAAGAGTCAAGACCCAACTGAAAAACAACAACCAATAATAATAAGGGAGTAAACATAGCACTAAACTTGGAGACAGAAGATATGAGTTCGAGTCCCAGCTATGAGATGTGCTATTACTACTATTATTCTACTAAGGCTATCTGCCCCATCTGTAAAATGGGCCTAATAATCCCCCAACTCCACTGAATCTCACAGTCTCAGGGCTGGAAAGGACCTCCCTACCCCCACTTAAATAGGAAGGCTCTTTACCATAATATCCCCCAACAAGTGTTTATTTAGTCTCTACTGAGTCAGGTGGTACAGGGGATAGAACTTTGGGCCTGGAGTCAGGAAAAGCTGGGTTCAAATCTGGCTTTAGACACTCACTAGCTATGTGTGACTGCCTCAGTTTCCTCACCTGTAAGATGAAGTATAATAATAGCACCTTCTTCCCAGGGTAGTTGTGAGGGTGAAACAAGGTAAGCAAAGTGCTTTATAAACCTTAAAGTACTATTATTGGGGTGGCCGTGTGACCTTAGGCAAGTCACTTAAACCCAATTGCCCTGCCTTCCCTCCTCCAAAAAGAAAAAAAAAGACAGAAACATAGAGCCTCCACAGAGGTAGATAGGTCAAGGATGAACTCCCCCACCCTACCCTTTTCTATATAATGGGATACTGAGGTTTAAAGGGTTTAAACCTCAGAGCACCCCCATCAATCACCTAAAATCCACAGAGTTGGGTTTGACACAGCACACCCAATTCAGGGAACCATGGGGCAATAGAGAGCTGTGCAGGCTGAAAGAAGTCTCCCAGTTGGACCCAGGTTTTTCATGCTAACCCCTCAGAAAAATAGTTAGCATGGGCTAGCTGCGTCAGTCAACTTTGGTGATCTGATGCCTACTGCCTTCCTTGCTCTCTGGGAAAGTTTACAGTAGAGAGAAACACTGAAATTCTGCAGCTAAAGTTGTCAGTGTTCAGGGCTTTGCCTATGACCTGGTCCTGTCCCTGTATGCTTTGGGCATCCCTTTCTCAACTGGACCCTTGAAGGAGTCTTTATGTCTCTACCTTGGTCAGAACCTTATCCAGGAGGAGATCTAGTTTATTTTGTGTTTCCAGAAGAGCAGGAACCCCTGGAGGAGGAAGGGCAGATGTTTTTGGTCTGTGTCTAAGCCTAAGGAGGAATGAGGACTAGGCTGAGCTGCTGCAGTGGCAAAGGGGCACTGACAGCTGATAAGAACTGACCCATCAGGCTAGGATCTTGTCTGAAGGTGTGACTGTAAGGCTCCCCTCTCTCCATCATCAAAGGGTAGCCCCCATTGAAGAAGACAGTGGTCCCTTTCCATGGAGCCATCATGGGGAAAGGCAACAGGAGAACGCTAATTCCAGGCCTAACTTACCCTGTTGGATTTTCTTAAGGAGCATGTTGGCCACCTCTTGCTGGTGAATGGCTTTCAGAACACTCAAAGTAACTTCCAGGGCATACTTTTCTCCATAATACTTGACCAGCATTTGAGCAAGATCATCACAGTGGGCAGGTTCCAATTTCCCCCAAGGAATGGGCTTGTAACATTTCTTTAGTGCAATGTGGTATAGTTTCCTCTTAAACTTCCTCAGCTCATGTTCTACAAGCTCATCAAGAGAACTGGTCAGATGCTGGTCCATAGCCACTGGTACACGAACTTGACCTGGAAGAAGAAGAAGAAAGAGGTAACCCGGCAAATATAAGAGAGGAGGAAACAAAGAATTGACAGAATAGCAATAACAGCCAGATGATGATGGTGGTTACACTTTTCATAGTATTTTAGGGTCTGAAAAACCCTTTACTCCATCCAAATAACACTGTGAGGTAGATAAGGCAAGAATGACCCCTTGGACCCCTTTTATGTAATGGGAACTGAGGTTTAAAGGGGAATGGCTCATCCAATACTATAGTCAATTAATGCCAAAACAAGGATTAGAACTCAGCTCTCCTGACTCTGATATGTGAATGAGGTAGCAAGGTGTAATGAAAAGGGCCCTGGATTTGGAGTCAAAGAAGGAAGAAATCCTGACTTAGTGACCTTGAACAAGTCACTCAGCTTCCTCTAGTTGACTCCACCTCTGTAAATTGGATTTGACCTCGATGATCTCTAAGATCCATTTACAGCAATAAGGCCTTTAGACGATATGACTTCACGGCTAGAATGCTGTGTACAAGCCTGTACAAGGCTGGGTTGCTGACTTGATGGTTCCTCCTATACTAAAGGACAAAGCCACTGACAAAGTTTGTCTTCCTAATGATGCACGGCTAATGGCTAACTAGCATTTGTATACAGCACGTTAAGGTTTGCAGAGCACTTTACTTCATTGTTTCATTTGATCCCCTGTGAAGTAGGAGCTGTTATTTATTCCCATTTTACAGCTAGGACAACCAAGTCAAGAGGAGGTCTAGGTGACTTTGCCATCTCAGGCCCAAGCATTTAATCCGCTGTGCCACACCTAAGTTTTTTTACACAGGACACTCAATTTTGAGTCAGGAGACCTGGATATCTGATCCAGGATCTGACATTTGCTTCCCCAGGTTTTCCGTTTCTTCACTTGTGAAATGAGAGGGTCAGACTGCATGCTTCCTCAGGCCCCTTCTATCTCTAAATTCATGTTCCTGTCATCCTTCATGTAGCCCATTGTTCGCCCCCATTCCCAGTGACTGACTGGAATACAAATAGGAAGGAATTTGTTCCATGATGTTTGGATTCAGTCAAAGGGCTGCACTTGAGGACCTAGAGGGCCACATGTGGCCTCGAGGCCTCAGGTTCCCCATCCCTGAGCTAGGTCTAGATTAATGCAAATGATGTGGTTGGTTGCATTATTCAAATTCACACTGCTTAAAGTTATAATTATATAAAATACAGTTACTGGTTCTGGCCTAATGAGCTCAAGATAAGGGGAAGAGAAAAGGAAATAAGAATTTATTAATCACCTAGTATGTGCCAGAAATTATACTAGTGCTTTACAAATATCACCTCATTTTAGCTATACAAGAACCCTGGAAAGTAGGTGCTATTATTATCCCCATTTTGGAGCTGAGGAAACTGAGGCAGACAAGCTGTTAAGTGTCTTGTCTGGGGTCATACAGCTTAGTAAGTTGATTTGAACTCAGGTCTTCAGAGCTCTATCCACTGTGCCACCTAGCTGTCCCTAGGTGAGAGGAATAAAACAGATTTTGTATAGCGAATAAAAGGAGACAGGGTGAGGACATCTGAGGAGTAGGAAGATGGATGTGGACCAGGGAGCAGAAAAGCTACTTGGTAGGTAATGGGAAAGGAATGTGACCACCAATGCTGTCTAGGAATTTGAATGATAGGGACTCTAAGAGGTTTGCCAGCTACAGGATGGTCTGTTTTCTCACCCTTTCCACTAAAAATGACCACTAAATCCCAAGATTTATTTGTGCAAAGTTTGTGTAGCCCCACAGAATGTAAGCTCCCTGAGGGCAAGGATTGTTTCATCTTTGTCTTTGTGTGCTCAGTGCCTTCCTAGAATATACCAGGAGCCTGCTAAATGCTTATATAATTGAACCCCACTGAGTTTAGAGCAAGAGCTTAGACTGGTCAGAACAGAGTATGCTTGTGGTTATTGTCTCTGCTACAACCAAGCCCCTTCTTCCCAGTCTTGCCCCAAATGACCAGGAAGGAGCCATTTAGACCAATTTGCTCATTTTACAAGTAAGGAAACTGAGGCCCAGAGAGAAGTTGCTTGCCCAGGCTACACAGGTAGTTGAGAACAGAGCCGCCACATGATTCCTAATCTAGTGGTTTATATTATCAACATCTAGGAAAATGTTAGAGGCAGCCTTAGTCCAATGAGTCAGTGAACCAGCTTTTGTTAAGCACCTACTATGTGCCAGGGTCCATGCCAAGCACTGAGCATACAAAGAAAGATGAAGTATGATACTTGCCTTCTGTGGGGAATAGAATGTGCAAATAGTTATATAACTGGAAAGTCGTCTCAGAGGGAGGACATTGGCAATGTTGGGGGTGGGGGACACACAAGAAAAGCTTCCACAGAAGAATGGCTTTGAGCTAAGTCTTGAAAGAAGCCAGAAGGAAGAGGTGAGAAGAGCACTCCAGGTGTGGACACAGCCAGCTCCAAGCGATGCAGTTGGGAGATGGGGGTGCCTATACAAGGAGCAAGCCCAGTGTCAGTGGATTCACAAAGATGGGGCATCTCTATCAATTGCCCTGAGCAAGAGAGGTAGTTGGGAAGGTGGGCCTGACTGCAAGAGGACTGGGGCGGTAAGGACAGATGACAAAGGTATGTGTCAAAGTCCTGGTCCTGATCCAGGCCTGAAGGTGGGACCTGAGGATGGACAGGAAAGGGTTGAGTGTTCCAGGCCTAAGGGCCTAACAAGATTGGGTCTTTGATGTACTTACCCTCCAATCATCAGTAAGGACAGCTTTACTCCAGTGTTAGTTGGGTGAGTGTCAGAGAGGATAGTGGGGAGGAGGGAGTTTGGCTCAGATATAACAATTGAACCCCAGGGGAGCTAATGAGGTCACTGAGAGGGAGGGGCAAACAAAGCAGAGGGACCAAGCAGAGCTGAAGTCATAGAGGAAGCTGCTTCCAGCCTTCATGGGTTGCCAGTCAGCAGGGGTTGGGCCAATCGGACAGTTCACAACATCACAGGACTTAACCAGGCTCAGCTACCTTGACTTGAAAAGTTATGGCTACTTCCCCACCCAGAAAAGAAGCCATGAACATAAAAACATGCTCTCATCTTCTCTTCTTGGGATATGACAGAATGACCTTTAAGCACTTCTGATCACATCCCTCCCCCTCAATAAACTCCATTGGCTGGCTCCCTATTACCTCCAGGATCAAATGGAAAATGATTTGGCTTTTAAAGCCCTTTATAACCTGGCCTCTTTTTGCCTTTCAAATTTATACGCTTTATATTCCTTTATATTCCTCTCGTTGGCCTTTGTGACCCAGTGACAATTGGCCTCCTTGCTATCTCTCACATGGGAGAATCAATCTCTTGACTTGGTGTCTCTTTGATGGCTGTCCCCCGTGCCTAGGATGTTCTCTCTCCTGGACTCTACCTCTTGGCTTCCTTAAAGTCCTAGCTAAAATCCTACCTTCTGCAAGAGAACTTTCCTGGTCTCCCCAAGCCGTTTGAGACTCCCTTCCATTTAAACTGTAGATTTTACTGCAGATAGCTATGTGCATGTAGCCTCTCCAATCAGAATTCAAATCCCTTGAGAGCAGAGACCATGTTTTTTCCTTTCTCTGTGTGCCCAGCGCTTAGCATAGGGGCTGGCACATAGTAGGCACATAGATAAACACATGTTTATGGAATGACTTAAACACCAACTTGGTGCTCAGTGCCAGCAGCAGCATTTCAATTTCACATTCCGCACCTATATTTTGTCTACACAACACTTCACCCCACCATTACTACCTATGCCACAGCAAGGAGGTCAACAGAGGGCACAAAATGAGCTGTCAATCCCATGGATTTTGAGACAGAAGCCCTGGCTCTATCAGGAGCCCCGTAAGCCCAAATAGAAACGGGGAGCACAGGGAAATGACAATCTCCTCAGCTCCCACAGGTTCAATGACCATCTTTCTGCAGATGATTGTCCAATTAATTTATCCATCCCTAACCTCTCTCCTGAGCTCCAATCTCACACCCACCATTGCTTTTTGGATATCTTGGACTAAATGTCCCATAGGCATCTCAGCCTCATTGTGTCCAATGAAAACCCTCTCCTCATCAAAACATCCCTGCTATTGTAGAAGGCATCATTATCCTCACAGATACCCAGGCTCCCCACCTTGCACATCCTCAATGCCTCTCTCACATTTACCCTACATATCCAATCTGTTGCCAAGTCTTATCTTTTCTACCCTCTCATATGAGCCCTCTTCTCTCCATTCACACAACCTATACCTTGGCACATGCCTCATCACCTCACTGGACTATTGAAACAGCCTCCTGGTTGACCTCCCTGCCTCTACTCCATTCCATCCCCCACTCAGCTACCAAAGTCATTTTCCTAATTCTTAGTCATCCCTACTCAAACTCCAAATGGTTCCCCAGACATCTAGGACCAAATATAAAATCCTCTGACTTTTAAAGCCTTTCACAACTTGGCATCTCCCTACCTTTCCAGTCTTCTTACACTCCCCTCCATGAACTCTACCATCTAGTGACAATGGGCTCCATAACGTTCCTCATTCCATCTCCTTGCTTATTTCCTGACTGTTCCCTATATCTGGAATGCTCCCCTCTCCCCTCCACCTCCCAGTTTCCTGGCTACCTTTAAGACTCAGCTCAAATCCCTCTTTCTGCTTGAAGCCTTTCCCTGATACCCCTTAATATTAGTGATCTCCCATAGTGGATTCTCTCCAATTTATCCTGTATATAACTGGTTTGCACATAGTTGTTTATAAGCTGTTTCCCTCAGAGTGTAAGCTCCCCGAGGGCAGGGCCTATCTTATGCCTTTCTTTCTATCCCTAGCATTTAGCACAGTGCCTGACACAAAATAGACATTGCTGACCATTTTCTCTTATCAGTAACAAATCCTTGACAATTCTAAGGTCGCCTGCAGATGCAAGAGTCTAAATTTGAAGCTGTGTGTTGCTATGATACAAAGACAGTGTAATTTATAGACCCTGAGACCCTGATATAAATTCCTCATCTTTCTCAGAGGACTAAGGACTCATCGTTCCAGGGGTTGATAAGCCAAGAGCTCTAGATGTAGAATTAGTTTGAATGGAAGAGAGATAGCATTAAAGGAAATGATAATAAAATAAGACTGGAAAGGTAGATGGATTACCCAGACTGTGGATTATCTTAAATGGCAGGATGGGTTCACTTTTTCCTAGGGGAATTGAAGACTTTTTAGTAGGAGTAAAATAGTCAAATTTGTTTTGTGGATATCACTATGCCAGTCATGGTGAGGAAAATATCCTGGGAGAATTCCAGAGAGTTGTTTTCTACTGGTCCCTGTCGTCTGGCTGCTGTGGGGACCAAGGCCAATAACAGATGAGGACAGAGGGTGGGCAGTGTCCTGGTATTCAGTCGGCCCTCTGTGATATAAGAGTCAGGAAAAAAGGGAACAAAAGCCTTTTCCCATTTTCACAGTGCAATAAGCCAACACTAGGAACCCATCAGGTTTGCAAAGTGGGAAAAAAAAACAGAAGTGGGAGGCAGTCTCAGCAAATAAAGATTCGTGGCGAGATCTGAGAGGGGCCTAGTGAGAGACAAGGTCTAGGTGTCAGGACATGAGTTCAGGGCCAGGAGACAATGGGGCTGTCACATTAGACAAAATCAGGCATCTCATTTGTTGCCCCCTCACATCACAGCTGAGCAGCTAGGTGAATATTGGAGCTGCAGTCAAGCATCCTCCCCCAGAATCTCACTAGCTGTGTGACCCTGGACAAAATCAACCTTTCAGCCTCAATTTCCTTATCTGTAAAATGGGGCTCATAATAGTACCTACCTCTCAAAGGATGACGTGAGGATAATATAAAGTGCTTGGCAAATCTTAAAGTTCTATATAAATGCTAACTTTATCATCATCACTCATCTAAGAATTAAGTTCAGCTTTATACTGGTGAATCCCTTTCTTCTTCTTCACCTAAATTCCATCAAAGGCAGAATTCCTTGTACCTCTCCTACCTTCATTAATACCCATAGAATTTAGCAGGTGGGGGCAGCTAAGTGGCACAATGAATAGAGCCCTGGCCCTGGAGTCAGGAGGACCTGAGTTCAAATCCAGCCTTGGACACTTAACATTTACTAGCCCTGTGACCTAGGGCAAGTCACTTAACCCCAATTGCCCTGCTCTCCCCCTTCCAAAAAGCAAAACAAACAAACAAACAAATTCAGCAGGTGGGGAACAGGTTAGGAAATATTCAGAGAATAAGATTTCCCAATTGGTCTATCAATTATTTGTATTAATTACTACTTTGAAAAGAAACCTTGGTCTCAGAGAACTTCAATGACTTGGTAATATGACATTAAATAGTTTATTTAATACTGAAGAGGCTGATTGGTTAACAAGACAGGAAGTTTTCATTTTGGGTCTTATATAAAAGGTTAGCTAAACAATTTCTGCATAAGCCTACTAGCTTGACTTGGAATCAGAAGAACTGGGAGCACCTAAAGAACTGGCCCTGCCTCTGTCTTACTATGGAACTTTGAGCAAATCAGTATCTTTTCTGGGCTTCAGTTTCCTTATCTAGAAAAACTGGCATTAGGACTAGATAGAAGGTCCCTTCTAGTACTAAGGTGCTGAGTTCCATGGTTCCTTCCAGCCCTCATAGTGTGTGTTCTAAGACTCCTTCCAGCACTGACATTCTGTCTTAGAATGCCTGCTAGTTATGATATTCTGTGTTCTAAGATCCCTTCCAGCTCTAACATTCCCTTCCCCAAATGTCTCCCTACTCCAGTCCATCCTCCACCCTGCTGCCAGTCATCTGTATTTGTACTGGATATTGCTCCCCTTCCCATACATGCTCTGTGGTCCAACCAAAATGACTTTCTCTTTGTTCCCCAAATTGTTGTTGTTGAATTGTGTCCAACTCTTTGTGACCCATTTGGAGTTTTCTTGGCAGAGATACTGGAGTGGTTTGCTATTTCCTTTGGAAGCCCATTTTATAGATGAGGAAACTGAGGCAAACAGGGTTAAGCGACTTGCCCAGGGTCACACAGCTAGTAAGTGTCTGAGGCTGGATTTGAACTCTGGTCTTCCTGACTCCAGTCCTAGCCATTGCTTCTCACCTCCATCTCTCATCCCTGTGCCTCTGGAATGCTTAGAATCCATATCCCTAGAATGTATAGAACTACCTGCCTGGAATCCTTCCCTTTTTCTAATGGAGCCTCTTTTTTCCCTTTAAGATGTATCTCAAGCACCATCTTCTCCGTGAAGCTTTTTCTGCTCCCCCAGTTGCTAGTGCTCTCCCTCCCAAACTATTTGGTGTTGACGTACTTTGTACACTTCTGTATTTGTTGGTTTTATGTTTTTTTCTGTCTTTAGGTACTTCTCATCTCCCCCATTAGAACTAATTCACTCTGAGTTGTTTCATTGTTTGTTCTTGTGTCCTTAGCACCAAGCTTGGTGCCTGGTACACAGTAGATGCTTAATAAATATTTAATGGATTGACTCTATGGCGACCTCCAATTCTGACATTCTATACTCTAGGGCCCCTTCTAGCTCTGACATTTTGTGTTCCAGAGTTCTTTGCAGAGCTCACAGAGGTGAATTTATAAGCAATTGCCACCTAGTGGTGAAAGAAGGTAGTGCTGCCTAACACCAAAAGCACTACAGATGGGCTAAGCCAAAATTTCTAGACACATTTGCCCCTCTTAAGAAATGGAGCTAAGTTATGAGCACAATCACTGTGAAATTCAGAGACAAAGTGCATTTAATTAAACACATTAACCCTATCACAGGCCAAGCAGGGCTTTGTCCCAGCTATCAGCCTGGGGGGGAGAGGTGAAGTGGGGGGACAGGGAGGTTACTACCTCCCTTCAGTCACCAACATCCTCTCACCTCACTGTCCCCCAAAGGCAAGAAGTCACAGTTATCCCCCCAGGAGTCTCTTGGGAACAGATCCTTTCATGCACACACACACACACACAAACACACACACACACACACACACACACACACACACACACACTTTGCCCCAGGCACAGTTTCAACTAGTTCTGGCTCCATTCAAGTGATGACAAGATGTCTCAAAGGACATTAGCAGGACAGTCAGGACCTTCATACCAGGCCTTCTCAGGCTTTCCAAAGCTTTGAAGGGCTCCAGTCGTCAGAGTCTGGAAGGTGGAGAGCAGAGATGCCAGGGAGAGAACAGACCATCAGGAATAGTGGGATCATGGACAGGACAGAAATATAACAGCAGGATTGCCTCTGTCTGGAGGCCCTCTCTTCTAATTGACAAGTCCCTTTATTGACAAAACCACTCTGATTGATGTGAGCATTGTGATTTCATGAGGTGCCCACACTCCCTTCCCTCCCAGCCCCACTCTTCTTCACTCTCTGGCCTTTCCCCCTCCCCCACCAGCCTTACCCCACCCTTCTCCAGCTCCTTTTATGAAGTCTCCCCCCACTAAAGTGTAAAAGCCTTGAGGGTGTGGTTATGCTTGCATCTATATCCCTATTTATATAGTGCTTGGCACATATTGAGTCCTTGATAAATGGTTCATCTTTCAATCTAATCTATCATGTATTTGATAGTAGATAAAGGAGAAAAAGGTGTCCCAATATGGGACGGGGAGGGTCTCAGGGTAATCAGCTCAAAGTGCTTTCTCACTTATTCTTCATCAGCATTCGATTATATCACTAATATACTTAAAGATCTCATGACCAAGAGCAATGATTAGGAATTTTGGCACCTGGAACAAATTCAGTTGAGGCAGAGGAGAAGGGGTGGGGTTGAGTAGGAAGACAGCCCAGCAGTCCAAACAAACTGACACTGGGGGAGGGGGGAATCCCCGGCACAGCAACCTCAACAAGTTTCATTATCCAGTCTTGCTCTTCCTGAGGTCTTTCCAGATTCCCCCAGTTGGGAGCGCTTCCAGCCTCTCCCCAGCACCCCACCGAGTACCTTGTACCCATTTTGTATATTATGTCATGTTTACTTATCTGTATATTTGTTGTTTGACACCAATAGAAGATAAGCCCCTTGAGGGCAGGCATTGTTTTGCTCTCTGTCTTTTTCTTGGCACAGAGTAGATGCTTGATAAATGGTTTGTTGAATTGAATTATCTATCTTGATACAGCCCCAACTCTATTATGCATGGCCCTTATCTAGTCAGAGAGTGTATGTGTGTGTCTATGTGTATACATACACACATATGTATAATTATGTCAGGGGGTCTTGGGGACAGAAGGAAGAGGGAGGGAAAATTCTGGTTGTGAGCTGGGGGGTGACCCTTTTGATTTTCCCAGCCCCACCAACCCCTTGGTTCTCAAAGGCTCCCTTTCCCCTTCCCCTCACTCCATTTCTCCCTCCTCCCCCATGCTCACTCTCAGGACTTGCACCTGCTTAAAGAGCTGGGCCAGGTGATTTTTGGTTTTGGTGGAGAGTTCTAAAGCAGTTGCAAAACGAAGTTTTGTTTTTAATTCTAGGTAGAAACTAATGAAGTGGAATGATCAACATTTTTTTTGGAGGGCAATTAGGGTTAAGTGACTTGCCCAAGGTCACACAGCTAGTGTTAAGTGTCTGAGGCTGGATTTGAACTCAGGTCCTCCTGACTCCAAGGCCCGTGCTCTATTCACTGCACCACCTAACCTCCCCAAGAGTTTCTTTTGAGGTACTTCAATTAAGCTTTGCTCATAGAACACAGTGTCTTCTTTGATGTGGGCACACCATGCCAGGCAGTCCTAGCTGTATCTCCCATGTCTTACAGATACACATACATACACACCCACACACACCCACACACACACACACACACACACACACACACACACACACTTATTTATTATGTGTCAAACACTGTGCAGGTGCTGGTTACACAAATGACCATCACACATAGCAAAAGCAAATAAACCCATTTATCCAAACAAATTTTATCCAGTTTCCCAGAAATTGGAGAAGTTTGATATATTAGAATATCCCTGAAAATACATAGGAGTAAATGAGCTCTCTAGATGAAAGATGAGATCCCAGCTCAGCCAAGAAGGAAACCTTATCATTGCCCAAGGGGGAGTTCCTCTAAGCCCCTGCCATGCTAGAAATAAGGGCATGTTGAGGAGTTAACTTTCCCAATGTGTCTGTGGCTTTTTTTTTAAGTCTTTCTCTTTCTCTCCACATCTGGAGTCAGTCCCAAAGTGAGTCTGGAACCATATTTGTGCTCTTGAAGAAAGACTGGATGTAGTTCTTCTCCAAATCTCTCTTACCAATCCCACTCCTTTTGAAAGCATGAAATGTCCTGTCAGCATTCTCTCCACCAATTACCATTTATGAAGCATTTATCTGCCAAGCACCTGATAATTATTATCTCCCTACAACAGTTTTTGGAGGTAGGTACTACTATTACCTCCATACTGAGGCAAACAAAAGTTTAAGTGACTTGCCCAAGATCATACATTACTAAGTGTCTGAGACAGGATTTGAATTCAGGTCTTCCTGACTCCAGGTCCAACACTCAATCCACTGTGCCACCTACCTGCCAATCCAAAGAGTGTCATGAAAAATATCCCGGGTTTAACAGAATTACACTAGTTCCAAAGTTAAGTGAAAACTGTGTTATATTATTTGGGGGGGGGTTGGTCTTTATTAATTTGTTTATATATTATTAACTTCTAAATCTTGGGGTCCTTCCACACAATAACAAGGGGACTTTGCTGAAGGGTCAACACCTGGATAGCCCAGAGGAGACTATCCAGAAACATAGAAGTGCAGCTGTATTTAATCAGCTCAGGACCCCATCACCAATCAGTTACAATCAACAGAATTGGGTGAGCATAGCCTGAGCCAGGGCTGGGGAACCTGCGGCCTCGAAGCCACATGTGACTTTCTAGGTCCTCAAGTGCAGCCCTTTAACTGAATCCAAATTTCAGTTCTAATTCAATCAAAATGGAAAGAACACAAAATATCAAAAGTGCATATAACAAAACTATCAAGATCAAGCTGTTGTTGTTTGTCCTGTGGTCTTAAAGAGGACAATGACGTCAGGGAGGTGATGCCATGACTTGCAAGTGAATTGGATTTAAGTGAAGGAGGACTAGACAAAGTCACCAGCTTCACTTTTTCCTCCAGAGCCTCTGGGTCCAATGGCAAGATATAGATCAGAACCATTGTTGTTTGTCCTTCAATCCAAAGAGGACCATGACATCAGGGCAGGACTCAAATGAAGAATTATGAGAAGATGCCCCCAAACAACCTCTTCATGGAGGTAGCTGGCCCACAAGTGCTGTATATTAAACATGTTTCAGATTTTTTTCAGCATGTCCCTCACTTGCAGTTGACTTTTTTCCTCTTTAAAAAGGTTGTTTTTAAAAAGTTCAAATCCCTACTCAGTCACTTAATGTATGACCTTAGGTAAGTCTCTTGAACTCTCTAGGTCTCAAGGGATTTAGTCTGAGATGACCTCTAAGCTCCCTTCAAACTCTAAATCTACGGTCCTTTGACCTGTACCACTTGGTCACCAAGGCCTGCCTCTTTGTGAGAGGCCTCATTCTGACTTAGTGTCAAAAAGTCTATGTAACTCACTGCTTAATCTCCACATGGTAAATGCATTTCTGTCAACATTAGAGGCTCTCCTCCCCCACCCCCAATAAGTTTCCAGGGGATCTCAGAATTTGAAGTCCATCAGTTTCTCTATTCCAAAACTCTTTTGCTCTCTTATGCGAACAAAGAGGAAGACAAAACTAGACCCAGAAGGCTAGGTCTTTCTCTTTCTCAGACTGATTGCATTCCTGGCCTTTCATTATGCCTGTGTAGCCTGTAACTTTTCATTCTATATTTCCACATGAAAAAACCAGCTCTTTAACACTTTGGCAGCTCAGAGAACTGGGATATTGATGGTCTATTTGCCAAAGAAAGGCACTTTCTTATATTTAAGCCAGACACCAACAGCTTGCTAGATTCAAGTGGACTAGATCCTCGTGGAGCAGACTGGTTTGAACCCTGAGCAAATATTGATTAGACGCTATGGTAAGTCTCTGAGACAACACAAAAAAGAATATGGTCTGGTTCCTTCCAACAAGAAGCTTACAGTCTTCCTAAGGAGATGAGATATACTTGAAAGAAAAAATAACACAAGATGTTGTATGACCCATTGTCAGGCTCTGTGATTTAGCGTCACAGAGTATCTGGGTGCAGGATGTTGCCTAGAAAATCTCTATGGTCAGTATTAGCATCTGCTGCGAGCTGCAGCTCTTTATACAATATCATAACCAGTATCTCATCCTTCTGAGAAGCACAAAAGACAGGTATAAAACAGGTGTCAATGGAAAAGGGGCAATCTACTCTCATATGAGAATTTTATCAAGTATAATAATGTTGAGGGTACAATCTGAGCT
Source organism: Gymnobelideus leadbeateri (assembly GCA_011680675.1). NCBI lineage: Eukaryota > Metazoa > Chordata > Mammalia > Diprotodontia > Petauridae > Gymnobelideus > Gymnobelideus leadbeateri. The sequence continues at coordinate 76,057 of WOXC01000512.1, forward strand.
GTCCAGAGGCCCAACTTCAACACCTAGGGTCTATAAACTTGGTTTATTTTAAATATATATATATATATATATATATAGAGAGAGAGAGAGAGAGAGAGAGAGAGAGAGAGAGAGAGATAACTATATTTCAGTATAATTGGTTTCCTTTGCAACCCTTTGTATTTTGTGCACTTTTATTATATGCATTTTAAAGCAGTATTCTTTACCACTGTTCCATAAGAAATGATGAGCAGGCAGACTTCAGAAAAACCTGGAAAGACTTGCATGAACTGATGCTGAGTGAAATGAGTAGAACCAGGAGGAGGACATTGTACACAGTAATGGCACATTGTACAATGTCCAACTTTGATGGACTTAGCTCTTCTCAGCAATGCAATGATCTAAAACAATTCCAAAAGACTTATGAGGAAAAATGCTATCCTCATCAAGAAAAAATACTATGAAGTCTGAATACAGATTGAGGCTTAATCTTTTTTTCTATCTTTTTTGTTTTTGTTTTTGTTACTTCTTTCTCATTGTTTTTCCCTTTTGTTCTAATTCTTCTTTACAAGATGACTAATGTGGAAATATGTTTAATATGAATGTATATGTAGAGCCTATATTGATTTCATGTCACCTTGGGGAGGGGAGAGAGGAAGTGAGGGAGAAAATGTAGAACTCAAAATCTTACAGAAATGGGGGGGGGGGGGGCAGAGCCAAGATGGCGGAAAGGAAGCAGTAACCTCGCTGAGCTCCTCTGTCACTAAGTCCAAAAGGGTAAATCTGAGCGGATTCCGGAGTGACAGAGCCCAGTGGAAGACAGAGTGTGGCAGAATCCAGCCCAGGAGGTTTCCCAGAGTGTCCGCACAGGTTGAGCGCAGAGCGCGTAGGGTCTGCACAGCTCAGACCTAAGAGCAGGCAAGCAGACTACACCAGAGAGAGAAAAAACCCCAGCCTGCAGACTTACCAAGGAGGAATCGCAGTCATCTCGCAGAGGGAATGGATCATTGGAGCCAGGTAGGAGAGTCGGGCCCCCAGTGGAGAGAGTGGCTTCTCAGGCTGCAATCAGCCCCCCAGCCTGGAAGTTTAGAAACTGCCTGCCTGTATAATACAGGGGCTGGAATGGCAAAGTAAATTCTAGCTGCTCCGATCCTCCCATCCCTCCTTCATGAAGCAGAAAACCCAAAGATAAGTCTCCCACCCAGACTGAAATCCCAAGTTAATGGAAATAGCCTCAGGCTTGAGAATCTCCAAGAAAGGGTGTAACTGAGACAGCCAGGAATCTGAAGAGAAGAGAGGGAGGGGACCCAACAAGCCCCACCTCACCTCACCAACAAAAGCCTACTTATAGCCCAGGGGTATAGAGGCAGAAATCTGAAGTGGTCAGACTCATCCCCACCTACACATCTACATTCCTCACTGACTTCCCTGACTTAGCCATAAACTAGCCACCCAGAGGTATTCAAAGTCAAGGATCAGGCCCCAAACTCATAGCCTGAGACACTAAGAAACAGGAAGTCACAATGGGAAGGAAGGAAGCTGAAAAGGAGAAGGGGAAGGCAAGAAAGTCTATTCGAGCATACTATGCAGGGCAAGAACAACAAAACACACAGGACAATATAGACTCTCTGCCCACATCAGAGACCACAGAAGGAAACATGATCTGGTCTCAAGCCCAAATAGCATTCCTGGAGGAGCTTAAGAAAAATTTTAAAGACCAAATCAGGGAGGCAATGACCAACTTGGAAAAAGAAAATACCTCCCTAAAAAAGGAACTTCAAAAACTCACTGAAGACCATAATTCACTAAAAATTAGATACAATCAAACTGAAACTCAGAACTCTATGATGCAGCAGGAGTCAATCGAAAAAAACAAGATGATCGAAAAATTGCAAGAAAATGTAAAATATCTCACTGGAAAAATAACTGACCTAGAGAACAGATCCAGGAGAGACAACCTAAGAATGATTGGTCTACCAGAAAGCCATGATGAGAAAAGCAGTCTAGACAACATCCTCCAAGAGATTGTCAAAGAAAACTGTCCTGAGGTCCTGGAATCAGAAGATAAAATAGCTATTGATAGAATTCACCGGACTCCTCCTGAAAGAGATCCCAAACTGAAAACTCCAAGAAATATAGTAGCCAAATTCCAGAATTATAAGATTAAAGAAAAAATTCTACAAGCAGCCAAAAAGAAACAATTCAAATATCGAGGAACTACAGTTAGGATCACACAGGACCTAGCAGCTTCTACATTAAAAGAGCGGAGGGACTGGAATTTGATATTTCGTAGGGCAAGAGAGCTAGGACTACAACCAAGGATTAACTACCCGGCAAAACTGAGCATAATCTTTCAGGCAAGGAGATGGACGTTTAATGAAGTAAGGGACTTCCAGACTTTCCTAATGAAAAAGCCAGAGCTCAATGGAAAATTTGATCTCCAATTACAAGACTCCAGAAGAACATAAAAAGGTAAACAAGGGTAACATAGACTCACACATGCAGAAGTGCACACACCCACACCCACAAACACAAGCTCATTACCTGGGATGCAACAAGAGCAAAATGTTCACATCCCTATATGTGGAGCTGATAACTGTCAATATTTGAAATCTCTATGATTATCATGACCTGCAAAAGGGTTATACTTAGAGGGTGTGGGTATGAATGCACTAACATGGAGTCTAAAAAAAAAAAGACTATTAAGGGGATCAATGGTACTGTAATGGGAAAAAGGAAAGGATGAGCTAGGAAAAGGTAAAATATGCCATCTGAAGAGGCATCAAAACACACTATAGAAGAAGGGAAAGTAAGAGGGAGAGGAACATCATTTAAACACTATTCTCACTGGTTCTGGTTCAAAGAAGGATCAAATTAATCAGTGAAGTTTAAGAATCTAACGTGAATAGACACATAAATTCATTAAATAGAGGAATTGGAGGGAGGGAGAGGAGCACTGTTTGAAATTTACTCTCATTAGTTTGGAATCA
>WOXC01000513.1:0-42500 GCA_011680675.1 Gymnobelideus leadbeateri
CTCACCAAATCCTGATTTTTGGAAGTGGGCATGGTACAAGGAGTGACATCCATCTTTTCACTCATGTAGACAGCTCCCTGTGTGCACACTTCCTCCACTGGTGTAGACTGCCTCCTTTAATTTACCCGCAGTTAATTGTGTGGCTTGCCCATAGTCAAGCATCTGATGACCTCTGGGCTATTGTGTCTCTGAGGCAGCCAGGTGGGCCAATGGCTAGAGCTCTGCGCCTGGAGTCAGGGTGGCCCGAGTCCCAGTGCAACCCCATGTGTTTACTAGCCATGTGAGCCCAGGCAAGGACATCATGGCCCCTTGGGCTGACTCAGCTTCCCCATCTGCGGAATGCACCTCTCTCTTAGAGGCATCATGAGGGTAGAAGGAGGCAGTATGTTCTGCAGGCCGAGGCACACTGTGAAAGTGGTGACTGTTGTTAGCATTGTCTCCCCATCATCCCCCACCAGCTGCACGGCCTTTGGACTTGTTCATTGTGCCCGGCAGAGAGTAGGCACTTAATAACTGTTTGTGTTGATTGGTTGGTTGATGTTATTGTCACATTCCTGTTATATTCCAAGTTGGCTTTGGATGCACTGTAGAGAATTTTCAGGAGTCCCTGGGCTCCGCTAATGAAATGTTTCCCCTCCCTTTATTATTACCTGAAAGGTTACAGGGCAGATAAGCAACAGGGCGTGTAATCTTTTTTTGTTTATGCCTCCAGATATGGTCCTAGGATATTACCCTAATAAATAACTAACCTTAAGCAAGGGTAAACAGTAAACAAGATTAAGGGAGGGTCCTTGTATACTGTCTGCATTCCTTTGGGTCACATAGAGGGAGGGTCCTTGTACATTGCATTCTTTTGGGTCATGTAGACCTTCTGTTGGGAGGGCACATAAACTCTGTGAGCCCCTTGCATCTTTGGCTCTGTATGACATGGTCCTGTAATAAACAGACTATTGATTACACCCCCGTCTCTATTCTCACTGCTCGCTAGCCCACCACCTGTATTGGCCGCAGTAATTCACCAAGCCGTTCTGCTTCTCAGTCCTGGTAAACACTCTTCTTCATTTGTGACTATGATGCATTTGCCTTTGATGGCAGGACCAAAGGTTTGAGCTGGAGGGGTCCGGAGAGATCAGGCAGACCAGATATGTCCATCTCTGGCCACAGGCCCCATGTGGCCTACCCAACTCCCCCATGAGGCCTGAGCCAGGTTCACGTGTGATTGGGAAGTGCTCAACAAAATAAATAAAAATCCAGTACAGCACAGATAATGTGAATTTGAGATTTTCTAAGTCCACATCTGGCCCATGAGGATCCATTTGTGTCTGAGCTTGACCCCACTGGTCCAGACCAACCGTCTCATTTTACAGATGATGTGACTGAGGCCCAGCAAGGTCAAGGCACTTGCTGAAGGTCATGTGGGTAGTAAAAGGCAAAACCGAGACCTGAACTCAGGTCCTGAGATTCCATATTCATCACTCTTTCCACCAGTCAGTGCTGCCTTGAGCATACATGAGGAGAAACAGACTTTGCCCCCTGAATGAAAATTTCCCATTTAAATTGGTTAATCGGCATTTGTCAAATGAATGCAGAGGATGAAAGAGATTAATTTAAACCTCATTCTTTGGTTGGCTGGAAGGAAAACCATTAAAAAGTCCCTTAATGAGGGGCCTGAAAGCCTCAGGTTCTAATTTGCTGGATGTGCATCAAGGCCCGTTGAGAAGCCTTGAAGGGCTGAGTTTCTATGTCTGAGTTTTGTTTCTTGGTAGGCCTTATTCAGAGTCAAAGGGCTATACTTTGTATGTACAATCTGGAAACTTTTGCTCTTTAAAAAAAAAATCCTTTTTTTAGATTGAATTCATTTTCTGAATCAAAAGGAAAATTGATAGTTTCAGAAGTTGTTGTGACCGATACTCAAGAATTAACATGTAAACACATGGTGAGAGTTTTGAATACTGTGATATTGAACCTGAGGAAATAGGCCCTTGAAGGACAATATGGGGAAAGCATTTGGTTTCTAACCCTTTCAAGGAGGGTGTGTGAACTTACTATTTTTGTCATCCTCTCATTTCCTTCTGTAAGTAGAAAATGAATTCAGTGTATAAAAGCCAGAAAGCAAGTGTCCTCTGCTTATATCCGGCTGCCTTGATGGCCAGACGTTGACTTAGTCTTTTTTTTTTTTAATTAAACAAATGCTTTATTAACTTCTGGTTTACATCATTCATTTCCACCAGATTATGAGTTACATTTTCCCCCCATTTTTTCCCTACCCACCACCCCAGAATAGCAGTCCCACCAGATATCCCCTCATCCAATCTGCTCTCTCCCTTATCTTCTCCCATACCCCCTTCGACTTTGCCATTAGGGCAAGGTGAATCTCTGAGCCCCACTGCCTCGACATCTTATGAAACATTTAATTTTAGAACTTCGATTTTCAGATCCATTCCCTTTCTCCCTTGTCACCCACTCCCTCTGAGAAGATAAGCAATTCAGTATGTGTTGTACATGTATATCTATGCAAAACATTACCATAGTAGATATATTGTAAAAGACTGTTTATATTTCCCTCCCACCTGGTCCATTCCCTACTTTGATCCTGTCCCTCTTTGATAGTGGGTACTTCTAACCTCCCCTCTCCCCAGAATGCCCTCCCCTTCATCATTGCCCCTCTCACCCCCCTTTCCCCTACTCAGGAGAGTGAGTGAGGGTAAGATATCCCATTTAGTATGTATGTGATTCTCTCCTTGAGCCAGCTTCAATGAGAATATGCTTTTGCCTTTTTGCCTTCCTGTTCTTCCCCTCCCCTGCAACTACTTCCCCTTGCCTCTTCTACATGAGATAGTTTGCCCTACCCTGTCTCTCTCCATCTCCTCTTGCCACTTTCCTCTCTCACCTCTTGATTTCACCCCTTAAGAATCATTCCTTCCTTGGGGCGGCTAGGTGGAGCAGCGAGCAGAGAGCCAACCCTGGAGCCAGAAGGACCCGAGCTCGGATCTGGCCCCAGACACCCAACACACAAACAAAAACCCAGCCACGTGAACCCGGGCAAGTCACCCAACCCCAATTACCCTCCAAAAAAAAAAAAATCATCATCCCTTCCCATCAAATTCAACCTGTGCCCTCTATCCATGTATACCTGTGAACATATGCCATGTAACCTTCTTCAATTATTTTCATAATGAGAAAGGTTTCATCAAACAGTTATTGTTTTTCCATGTAGGACTGTAAATAGTCCAACTTTGATAAGTTCCTTTTGATTTCTTTTCCTTGATTACCTTCTCAAGCATCTCTTGCTTCTTGTGTCTGAATGTCAAGTTTTCTATTCAACTCTGGTTTTTTCATCAAGAATGCTTGAAAGTCCTCTATTCCACTGAATGACCATATTTTCCCCTGAAACAAGATACTACATATTTTCCCCTGAAACAAGATACTCAGTTTTGCTGGGTAGGTGACCCTTGGGTTCATTCCCAGCTCTTTTGCCCTCTGGAATATCATATTCCATGCCCTTCTATCCCTCAATGTAGAAGCTGCCAGGTCCTGTGCTATTCTGATTGTGTTTCCACAATATTGAAATTGTTTCTTCCTGGCTGCTTGTAGTATTTTCTCCTTGATCTGGGGATTCTGAAACCTGGCTATAATATTCCTGGGAGTTTTCTTTTGGGGATCTTTTTCAGGAGGTGATCTGTGGATTCTTTCAACCTCTATTTTGCCCTCTGGGTCTAAAACATCAGGGCAATTTTCCTTGAGAATTTCTGTAAGGATGATTTCTAGGTTCTTTCTTTGATCATGGCTTTCAGGTAGTCCAATAATTTTTAAATTGTCTCTCCTGGATCTATTTTCCAGGTCAGTGGTTTTTCCCATGAGATATTTCACATTGCCTTCTATTCTTTCATTTGTTTGGATCTGTTTAATAGTATCTTGATTTCTCATAAAGTCACTAGCTTCCATTTGCTCCAGTCTAACTCTGAAGGAATGAATCTCCTCAGTGAGCTTTTGAGATTCTTTTTCCATCTGGCAAATTTGACTTTTTAAGGCATTCTTCTCCTCATTGCCTTTCTGAGCCTCTTTTGCCATTTGAGTTAGTCTATTTTTTTTTAAAGCAATTGGGGTTAAGTAACTTGTTCAAGGTTACAGGGCTAGTCATTATTTATGCGTGGGTGCTCATTTTCTGAGGCCAGATCTGATCTCGGGTCATCCCAGCTCCGAGGCCGGTGCTCTTACTCACTGCGACACCTAGCCGCCCCTTTACGGCAATTGGGGTTAAGTAACTTGCCCAAGGTTACACGGCTAGTTTTTTTTTTTTGTTTGTGTGGATTACGTGTCGGAGGCTGGCTCCGAACTCAGGTCCTTCTGACTCCAGGGCCGGCGCTCTATTCACTCCGCCACCTAGCCACCCCTGTTAGTCTATTTTTTAAGGTGTTATTTTCCTCAGTCAGGCTGTTGACTGTCATTTCATACTTTTCTTGCATCTTTTTCATTTCTCTTCCCAAATTTTCCCCCACTTCTCTTATCTGCTTCTTAAGGTCCTCTGTGGCCTGTAGCCAGCTTGTATTTTCATTTGCGGCTTTTGGTACAGGAATTCTGACCTCACAGTCCTCCTCCATGCTTTGAGCCTCTTTGCCCCTAAAATAGGAGTCCAATGTTGAACTTTTCTGTTTATTTTGTTTCATTTGCCTAGGCATATTGCCACTTAATTACTTGACTTTTTTGGGCTTGTTGCCACAGTAGGACTCTGCCACCAGACAGGGGAGCTTCCTCCCAAACGTGGGGTCTTCACAACTTCCGCCAGTTGTGTGGCCTCTGTAAAGCCTCCACCCACTCTAGCACGTTGGATACCCACCCTAAACTTCCCCCCCAGACCACAATCCAGATCCAGGCAGTTTAAAGCAAGAGTGATTAACCCCCAGACTGATTGCTGGATCTCCCTACAGTTCGCAGACCAGGAGCTAGAGCCACTACTGATGCTGCAAAATGGCTTCTGTGCAGCTGTTTCTTCAGCAGCTTTTCACCCCCAGGGGAGGGAGCCACGCGTTCCCCAAATACTGGTCCCAAAGTCCATAGGGCACTAACCTCTCACTTTGTCCTAGGCATATCTGTGCTGATAATTCTGGAATCACCACAGCTGCTGGTGTTCCAGAGTCCCTCCAGCCAGCTGAAGGCCCGGCCACCCTGGGGCTAAAACCCCAGACCTGGGCTCGACTCTGCGTGCTGCGCTGTTGGTTCCCACTGCGCTGTGCTGCCTGCTCTCAGAGTGCTGCACTGGCCGCTCCCTGCAGGGCTGCTGGGCTGTCCTCTGCAGGAGGTTAGCTTCTCTGTGCCGTTCTGTGGGTGCTGTGGCTCCAGAAGTTGTTTGGAGACCCCTTTCACATTATTTGAAATTTGTGTGGGGCAGAGCACATTGGAAATGCTGTTTCTACTCCACCATCTTGGCTCCGCCCCCCATTTGACATTTATTATTATTTGCATAAACATAGGAACTTACATTTACATGTGTGTACACATAGAGGTGCGTGAATGTTTGTCAAGTGCTTTCCTTCCTACAGTCTGGGGAGGTAGTTAGTATAATATGGATATGTTATTTAATTATGTATAAGTGAATTATAAATGTTGATCCTGGGGTAGCAAGGTGGCAATACAGTGCTGACCCTGGAATCAGGAAGAGTTCAAATCCAGCCTCAGACATTTACTAGATGTGTGACCTTGGGCAAGTCACTTAACCCTGTTTTCCTCTCTTTCTTCATCTGTAAAATTAGTTGGAAAAGGAATTGGAAAACCCTTTGCCAAGGAAATTCCAAATGGGCTCTGCTGTTTGCAGAGCATCGTTGTAGGTGTTGGGGAAGTCCACAGAGACACAATCTTTGTAGATGCTTAATCATTTTCCAGTCTGCTTGATGTCCGTCAGAGCTGTAACTGGAGTGAGGTGACTGGGGCTTTTCCTAGGGGTGCTGACATTTAGTGGGTACTCACAGCAATAAACTCCTTCATCAGAAAAGATACAACTGAACTGAGCACATAGTAAGAATAACTAGTTAGAATAGAACGACGCTGGCTGGCAAGCATAGTCCCCAGGGCTTCACTGAATCTTCCTGGGTTTTCTCCCCCCTGCCCCACTCAGAGGAATCTGTCTTTAAAAGTCAGTATGCTTTTCATGCTGATTGTTCTGGTTGTTTCAGGAAGCTTGCCCCAGGCATTTTAAAAATGCCAGTGATACCTCTTTCACATATGCCCATAACAATAATACAAAACAAAACCTGGTCTGTGAGTGAGAGGTGTACAAAACTAGGGAAGGAAGGGAATGGTGGTTACCAGCCGGGCATCCACGAGGGCTCATGGGTTGCATTTAGACAGCGTGTACAGGACTGATATGGGAGGGTCTCCTGGTCCAGCCCCCTTTTCTCCTTAGCCCTGATTCATTGTCACTGTTCTTAGTGTTCTGTCACTGTCAGTCTTCTCCAGAACCTTCTCCAGAACCTACAGCTTTATTCATGCCAGTACTTTACAATTTAGGAAGTAATGTATCCCCATTTTACAGAGGAGGAAAATGAGGAAGTAAACGGCCCAGGGCTTTATAACTATTGAGAACTCACATTGTCTTGAGGAGATAAAACCGTGAGAATTGCCCTTCACGGCCGACTGACTCCTGTTTAACCATTGATTCACTCCTGCATGTAATGGGCAGTTCCTGTGTACCCAGTGACTGGCTTGGTCACTACATTTAGGCAGAGAATACAAGGTTAGCAAACTCTCTGTTGAGCAAATGTCTTCCACTCCATGCCTGAGAGCTTGGCTGGGAGGACCTTGGGGTCCATGGCAGGGTGCACAGGTGGGAGCCATAGACCAGACCACGCACTGACTGATGTGCCTGAGGTTCTCTGTGAATGTGCCCAGCAACCACAGCCCCTTAAAATAGACTCCAAGAGCTGGGCTCTTGGTTGAGAGCCCTTCCTACAGCTCCCCTGAGCTCCACTGGGCACCTGAGGGACTTCGGGGCTGGGGAGCAGCTTGAGCCTTATTAAGATTAATTTTCAAGCTATGTAGGGGAGAGACTGAAAACTGGCCAACCAAGCAGGAGGCTAGTCTGATAGTCTGGGTGAGAAGTCCTGAGCACCTGACCTAGGACCCAGACTGTGTAACGGACAGCAAAAGCCTGTCCTTTTCAGCACAAATTAGGCTTGTGTTGGATTGGATTAGAGATATTATGAAGATAGAATTGAGAGGACTTGGCACCTGGTTGACTCAGGGGTTAAAAGGAGAGGGAGAAGGCCAGAATGATTCCAGGTAGCCTGAGGTCTGACATTGAGTGCTGGAACAGAATTAGGAAGCCATGTACCCTGGCCCTCCCACTTTTCAGAGGAGTAAACTGAGGCTTAGAAAGCTTATGAACTTAAGTATCTGAGAGGGTGGAAAGGCCCTCAACAGAGGCAGGGAAAGATCTAATTTTGGTGGGCAGCGGGGTGGCACAGTGAATAGAGCACCAGCCCTGGAGTTAGGAGGACCTGAGTTCAAATTTGACCTCAGACGCTTAACACAAAACTAGCCGTGTGACCTTGGGCAAGTCACTTAACTGCAATTGCCCTGTCTTTCCCCCCTCCAAAAATAACTTGGGTGACTTTCTTCTTTTTCATGTTCTCTTTTTCCCTTAAGTAGTGTTCTCCATCAGTATTGCTAGATCAGTGCCTGAGAGCTCTGGCTAGGTAATGTCACTGCAGTAATTTCCATGTGAAATTTGACATTTGGACTCCTCCTCGCCTTATGGTATGTCAAATATCATGGCGGTCACCATCAAAATGGTCATTGAAGGTGATAAAAGCCAGAAGGGGCCCGAGGGCCCCCTGCTTCACACTCCCCTTCTGTGATTTTCCTTTGTGCTCCACATTGGGCCTCAGGCAGACATCAGGCTTCTACCCAGTGTTGTGGGAACACTGGCGTAGCTGTGGCAGCCTGGCAGGCCCAGCACCTTACAGAAGGTGCCCTCCCAGAGACTCCTCAGGGCAAAAATCCCCAAGCATCCTCTGGCCAGTTTTGTCTGTTATTCCCTAGAGTCCTCCAACCCCACCTGCAGCTAGCAAGGCCGTGCCCTGGCAGGAGCAGCCTCAGCCTGGGCAGATCAATCAGTGGGGAACACACAGACATGCACACACACACACACACACACACACACACACACACACACACCTCCCTGGAGAGAGTGAATTCTGCTCAGTATTTAAAAACCCAAGTTCTGATGCACTAAAGGGGTTTTTGTCAGGCCCAGGAAAAGGTCCCTTTGGCTGCTGGTCTATGGGAGGAGCCAAATCAGAAAGACTGGTATGGGGGAGGGAGGCCTTTGGGTCATCCAGCCCCCAGGGTGGGCTGCCTTCTAATCCAGTGAGTCAGTCTTAGATAAATGAGGTTTGCCATTTCCTTCTCCGGCTCATTTTATAGATGAGGAAACTGAGGCAAACAGGGTTAAAGTGACTTGCTCAGGGTCACACAGCTAGGAAGTGGCTGAAGCTGAATTTCACCTCAGATCTTCCTGTAGCTGCCCCACAACAATCAGATAGAATGTCATGCCTAAGTCTGCATCTGGACTCCATCAGCTCTCCCCGGGGGATGGGTGGCATGTCCCGTCATCAGTGTATGGGGCCGTCCAGGTCACTGTATTGCCGAGCATGCCATGACTGCAGGACTGTCTTTTGGCTCTTTTTGCATCCTCAGCATTCCTCACAGTGCCTGGTACATAGTAGGTGCATAATGAATGTTTATTGGTTCTTTTTTATGGACCACTGCCAAACCTTCACTCGGAGCTGATCATTTGCTCTGCCGTACTCCATGACACCTGGCGCTCTGTGGGTGGGGGCCAGGCCTCTCCAGGTGAGGCCATGCCCTTGCAGGCACCGTCCTTAGAGAGCCCCCCCCCCAGAGGTCTGGGGCTCCCGGGGGTGGCACAGGGGCTGTACCTCAGCCGTCTTCCTGAGAGCCTTTATTTCTGACAGTGCGGTGTTGCTTCCCATCACGTCTAGGCTGCCGTTTGTTCACCTCCCTCCCGGATGTGTGAGGCCTAGCCCAGAGGTGGGCCCTTCCTCCTTCCTCACGCACCCGGATGCTGTACTTGGTGCCACTTGTCTTGGGCACATCACTGCTGTTGGCGCACTCTGGTCCATCCACTCTTAGAAAGTAAACTCCAGGGCCGTTCCCACGTGAAGCCAGCCCTCGTCACCAAACACCACCTGAGCCTGGTGGCCAGTCTATGCAGGGACCAGGGCTCCTGCTGCCCGCTCAGTGGACAGCTAGGCTGGGCAGTAAGGCGCCAGCTTGGCGCCAGTTTGAATTCCGCCAGACACCCTGGGGATAGTAGCAGCACCTGCCTGTCAGGGCCACGGGGACGATCAGATGAGGTGATAATGGGGATGCGCTGCCCAGACTTCCAAGTGTGCTCTAAGCGTTAGGGCATGGGGGAGAGCTCCGGGCCTTAGCTCATACAGACAACATTCAGGGCTCTGCCAAGCATCGAGAGCACTGCCTTACATCATCTGGTTGTCTTCATGACTCTGGGAGGTTGGTGTGGTTATTATCATCCCTAGTCTACGGACCAGGAAATTGAAGCACACTAGGGTAAGTGACTTGACCAGGGTCACACAGTCAGTATCTAAGCCTGGATTGGAACTCCAGTGCTCTGCTTGCAGCACTGCCTTGTTGTCTCTGCTGACTTCCCTGGGCCTCGGTTTCCTTGTCTGTAAAATAAGGGGGTTGTTCCAGCTGAGGACTTGGCAGGATGACTGTTTGCCTTCTCTTCACAGCCCACCCTGTGGGTGTCTGTGTTCATTACAATTAAGGGTGACACATCTGGAACACTGGTTGTGGTCCCTGCTCCCCAGGGCTCAGAGAGGGGATGGATGTCTGGCTGATGTGAGCCCTGGCTTGTCAGGAAGGAAGCCTGGGCCAGCGTAGCATGGTGGTCCTCCGGCTAGCTGTGACCATGTAGAAAGATGGCCATGTTTCCGGGGCACCCTGGTCATCAGGATGAATTGGGAGGAACGGCACAGTGGCGGGTGGGCCAGCTTCCCTCCGGCTTCCCGGGCCTGCTGAGTCCATCCAGTCCAGCCTTTCACCAGGAGCCTGTCCTTGGAGGCTTCCCATGCTTCCCAATGCTTGGCATCCTTGTCATGTCAAGTGGTGGTCATGAGGAAGGAAGCGTCCAGGAGGGGTTCCCAGGCCTCACTAGTGTGCAAGATCAATGGTGTTTCCATGTCACTGTCTGAAATGCAAAACTGAAGAACGTTTCCATTTTCAGAATGGTCTGGAGGGGCATCAGGCTGACACGTATCTATTTTATGTCTGTCCAAGTGTGAAATAAGTGAATGATGATTCACGTTCTGAAGGTTTGGCTTATGGAGGGCAGTGTTATTTTCTATGCTTGGTTGGGTGGTGGGTGTTACTTGTAGGAGCTCCGTGCCTGACCCACTGGTAATTGTCCTGGAAAAAGACGTCCCTCATTTTTTCAGGGAGACCCTGGCGGGTGATAGGCCCATCTGTCCGCTGCCAGTTACCCCAAGCCGCTTTCTCTTAGCTTTCATCCCAACGCTCCCCTCACTTACAGAGAGCAGTTTGTCCACCTGGGCCAGAGCCCACAAAGCAGAAAGGACACCAGCCATCCGGGGCAGCTCCTGACTGACCTCCACTGAAAATCGTGGGGAGGATCCCATCTGATTCCTCCCCACCCCCCCCACCCACCCCCGTGCCACTGGTGCTTTGATCAGCCTCGTTTTGCAGACGAGGAAGAAAACAAGCATTTATTAAGTGCCTGCTGTGGTCAGGCACTATGCTTTAGACACACACGTGTGCACACACGAGCACACACACACAAGCGCCTGTACACCCTATACCTTGATAAATAGACCAAGAGGTTGAAGCTTAGGGTTACACTGATAGTAATGGGATGACGTGAAATTCAAACCCAGATCTTTTTGATCCCAGTTTAACTGACTTGCTCAGGTTCACACAGTCAGTAAATCCCCTAAATCATGGTGCATCTGCCACAACAAAAGTTGGCAAAAGGTCCAGAGTGCATCTGGATCTGGAATGACCTCTGCGGCCCCTTCCAGGATCAAGGATCCTATGTTTCTTTGAACTTTGCACTACAATCAATCAATCATTCAACAGGCATTTATTCAGTGCTTCCTGTATACCAGGCACTGTGTGAGGCACTGGGGATGCAAAGGCAAGAAGGAAATGGTGGCTTACGCATTGTCAGGGGTGTCAATGTGAACTTGAACTTGGGATGTTAAGCCCTGTTTCCCAAGGAGTCCAAGGAAGGACAAACTGGACCTTTTTTGTGCCTGTGGAGCAGGGCTGCGGTCCTCTGCCCAATGGTCTGCCTGAGCTCAGCCATCCTGGCAGGAAGGTGAGGCCCCAGGGGCACCTTCATCACCCCTTCCTCACCACCGTGGCGCTGGGGGTGCTTACTGAGCCAAGCTCAGGTACCTTGCTTTGTGTGGAAGCTGTGTGTGAATGGAATGTTTGCCAGCTATAACTGTCCTTGCCCCTCTCCCTTTCCCCTGCCCCGCTTTGAAACACAGGCCTTTCTTCCAGTGTCTCAGTTTTTCCAGCTTCCACAACCTGTCCCCAGTTTATGTCAGCCTCACACAAAGGGTGGGGTCATATGGGAACCCCCCCCCAACTCAACTCCATTTTGCCCAGTTGTTGGTTCTGACTCTGACAGTGGGCTTTCCCCTATTCCATTTACCCCTGACAAGAGCCCTGCGAGGATCCCTAAGTGACTTAGTCAGGACACATAACAAGGAGCTTAATAAATGCTTGTTAATTGATTCATGGGTCCATGCAAAAGCTATTTGCCGAACCTGAAGCATTGTGTGCATGAGGTAGCTACTTAAAAAAACCCTGTGGTGAATCCTTTTCTTAAAACCACAGAATCCCAGAATATTAGAGCCAAGAGGGCCGTTGATGATGGAGAGGCAGCAGGCATTTAATAAGTGTCTGACCACGTGCCAGCACGGCTCACCTCTCACATTTTGCAGAGAAGGAAGCCAACTTGGAAGAAGTGGGGCTGTGTTCTAGCTCATCCTTTGTGGTGAGAGGATATTTTCAGGGAATAAGACCCCCCCCCCCCTTATCCTTGTACATCCATGTCCCTTAAGGTAATGTATAGATGGAACTTTCTAAGGTAATGTTCACATAACAAATAGATCACATTTGTTTCCCAGCTTATGAGAGTAAAATTCTCCAATAACATAATGCCAGGATGTTACAGAGTCTCAGAAAACAAGGAAACTGGTTTAAAACTCCTGAGAGATGGAAACATAGGGCATAGTCTGCTTCCCAGGATTCCAGCCCCAGAGCATTGAGAGGGTGGCCCAGGGGCCTTTGGAACCCAGGCTTCAGGTGGGAGGTGAGCCTTCCTCTCTGCAGGACCACCTGGGCAGGGGAGGCTTCCATGGTACCTTTAAATTTGCTCATCATCAACAAACACAAAGGTTTCAACCCAAAAAGAACACGAAACTTGTGTAAGAACCTGTGGGCATGGGTTACCTACAGTTTTTAAGACGCGTGTGTGTGTACAGATCCATGTATGGCAGCCATCCATGCCTGCCCATCCTGGGGACTCTCATCCATCTCCTTCCCAAGGCTTAGCACTAGGGCTCCCCTGCCACGTGCTGGAGCCTTCCTCCATGGAGGGCTGAAGGGGGGCACTGTGGTTCTGTCATTTGCTTGTTTGCCTTTAAGTTTTTAATGAGTTTTTCACTGGTTGGTTATATGTTGCAGCCTGCTCACAGGCATAATGTACCTTTTCAGTGTGAAGGTGCCCCCTTCCTCTCTCCCCACTCCCTCCCTTCCACTTTCCTCCTCTTCCCCTTTCCCTTTCTCTCCCTCCCTCTTCCCTACCTTTTTCTTTCCCTCTCCATTTTGCCCTCCCTCTCCCTTCTCATATCTTCTCCCTCCTCTTCCCTCTTTCCCCCCTCCCTTCCTACCTCTTAACCCCCTTTCCTTCCCTCTTTTTCACCGTTCTCCTTCCCTCTCTTGCCTCCTCCCTCTTTCTCTCTCTTCCCCCTTGCCCCTCCCTCCATTCCCCTCTCCCTCCCCCTTCCCATCTCTATTTCTTCCTCCTCTCTCATATAAAGATGTATGTGCCTGTGTATGTATGTGTACATACAGGTGCATACATGCAGTTATAAAATGGAACAACAAAACAGCAGTTAGTTTGAGCCCCTTCCTCACTGTTTGGTTTTCTACTGTGGAAGCAGAGTGGTAAAGATATGAATGAAAAGCCTCATGTGCTCTGCTGTGCATGCTGGCCCTGTACCTGCTATCCCCGGGGGAGGTTGAGCCTGCCTCCAGGGGCCTGCATCCTAACGGGAGGCAGAAGATGGGCGGCCAAGCATGGCAGTCCAGAGACCCCAGTAGGAAGGTGAATGACAAAGTCTGGACCAGAAGGCACAGAAACGGGATCAGGGCAAGTCCAGAAGATGCTTGCAGTGGTTCTGGAGGACCTGAGCTTGGTAAATGACATTCCTCTAGCCTGATGCTAAATGCCATACATTAAAGGCATTGAAATGTAGAAGAACATCCCATTTCCCTGGAAATTAAATTTGGAATCAAAGACTGTGGACTAAAATCTCACCATTTATGTGACCTTGGCTTCTTTTCTTGCCTTCTATCAGACTCTGTTGCCTTATCTATAAAATGGGGGTAGGGGACATGCTGGCAGTTAATCTGTAATGATGCCTCCAAATCTAGGCATCTGCCCAGCCATAGCAGCACTAGGTACCTATCTGGTGGAGGTCGAAGACAAAGGGAAAGCACTTTATGTGTGGGAATTGAAGGAGACCTCTGCTGAACCATCCCTCTATGTATTTTCCCTGATGTGCACAGTCTGAACAGCTGGAGACTTTTAGAAAGAACACCACAAAAACGTGAGTGTTTCCCAAAAGCGCTCAACATCAGCAGCTGGTGAGGATTTCAGATGCAGTTACAGCTGGAGTACATGAAGCATTTACTCTTGGCAGAAAAGATGTTTCCATGGTTGAGCAGAAGGGTCAGGGCCTTTAGCAGCTAAGGCAAGGAAGACACCCTGCCTGCCCTTCCGCCAAATCTGTTTTCACTGTTCCCAATTCTGTAACCTTTCTTGCTGGACTGGTCACTTCAGAAAGAGGGATCACCAAATTACAGAGTCCCCAAGACAGCAGGGAGCGCAGAGGCTATCTTTGTGGCTTGCACCTGGCCACAAAGACACTCAGCAACATGCTGACCTTTGCTGGGCTACTTCCCCTAGAGTGGACACCACCTCTGAGCAACTCCATTTGCTTGTGCCCAGTTGTGTGAGGAAACTTTTTTTCTTTTCATTCATCCTACATCTGCCTTTTGGGGCCAAGCAAAACAAAAAAAGACTATTCCTTCTTCTAGGTGACATGAAGGGGTGATGGAGGGACAGGGGAGAGAGATACCTACACACACACTATATATATATATATATACATATATATATATATATGTATATATATATATATATGTAGAGGGGGCGGGGAGACAGAGAGAGAGGAGAGACAGAGATAGATAGAGAGGAGAGAGAGAAGGGTTAGTTAATTAGTTAATGGCACAGAGCAGAGCAGTTGTTCCAGGTTCTAAGTCCAGCTCTGTCACTCGTGTAGGATAGACAATGGGAAAGTCACTGAATCTCTATGAGGGAGGCAGACTCAGTGACCTCAGTGGTCCCTTAAATCAGTGACACATTAATGACTCCTCTTTGGAACCCATTCCAGACTCAGCTAATCGTCCTGCCAGCTAGCCCATGTCTTTTAGTCTTGTCTTCTTGGCTAACATCTAGATAATCTACTCTAGGTCACTAGGTGGTATCATGGAGAGAGCCCAGGACCTGGAGTCAGAAAGGCCCGAGTTCAAGTTCAGCCTCGGGCACAGTCTGGCTGTGTGACCCTGAGCAAGTCTACTTCAGTTTCTTCATCTATAAAATGGGAATCATCAAAACCCATCTCCATGGGGTTATCGTGAGGCTCTAATATGGTGCTGTTGAACCTTGAAACTCTAGTTAGATCTGCCATCATCCTCAGCCCTCAGCTGGTCCAGCTGCCTGGCCCCAAGGGGCCGGCATTCCTGCCCTTTGAGATCCCCGGTTCTTTCGCCAATCTTCCCTTTTGGTCATAGGTTGTTCTGGAATTGTGCTGGGACTGGAGATCAAGCTCCCTGGCCTACATTTGGTGGAAAATCAAGATTCTTCCTCTCCCCTGGGGAGGAAGGGGCAGCTACAGAGAATTTTCTCAGCAAAAGGGCAGTTTTCCCAGTGCAATAAGACTGGGAACCAAGATTTAAAATAGCTCTGGGAGCTCCAGTCTCCCAGTGCAGTGCCAAGATGAGAAGGAAGCCCCCCCCCAAAAAAAAAATAAGGTACCTAGACAAAAGAGTTATTTCTGTTCCATTCCTGTGTGTGCTTGGGTCTGTGTCACAAAATATTCTGAGAAAATCATTTCAGCTAAGCCTTACACAAGACTGGGCCAGATCATGGGGCAGAGATAACTTTGAGAAAAGGAAAAAAGACATTTAAAATACAAAACTGAAGGCTGTGTAGTCATAATGACCAGGCTGGACCCCAGAGAAGAGCTGAAAAAAATGGCCCTCCCTTTCTTCTCTGCAGAGGTGGGGTGCCATAGGTGTGGAACTCCACATACACTGCCAGATCCAGTTGATGTGTTGGTTGGTTTGGCTGAAGTGATTTTTTTTTCCTTACAAAGCAGAGGCATAGCCTGCATTGGGGAGAAAGGAAGGTTCTCAGTAAAATATATCAATAAAAATATTTTTAAGAAAAAAAAACTTTAAAAAAAGTATAAACATGAGATAGATGGGAAGGCATGTCCCTGTCACAACAATGCTGAAGTAGGGCCAGGGAACAATTCTGGCCACAGGATTCTTGTGTTCAGCCAGTTGAGGGCTACTGAGACTAGAGGGCCACTCCCATCACACATCATCGGCACCATTGGCAATTCATGTCCATGTAAAATGCGAGCATTGACAGAGACCTTTCCTCATTGCAACTGGAAGCAGGACAGGGCAGCAGATGAGGAAGCTAAGGCCACGAGGGCTTCCCGGCTACCCCAGCTCACATCAGGCTCACAAAGCACTGTGGGATAGATAGTCAGAATTTGAATTCAGGATCCATTTATTAAATTCCCATTCTCCAGTCCCATCCAACTCTGTTAACTTGTGCTAAGTGGCTGCTCTGCATAGCAGTGTGCTAACAATCCCTGAGGATATGGAGTCACAGGCAAAACAACTTTGCCCTTAGAGAGTGGATATTCTATGGAATTCTGAGCTGGGTGAGAAAACATAATTATAGACTTAGAAGGTCAACAACACCCCTCCCAATTCTTGGATTATGGGAAGAGAGAACATTTTATGCATGAGGAAACTGAGCCTGTGATGAAGGAAAAGCACAAGAGAGACTTTCTGGGTAATTAATGGTCAATTTATCAATTAAGTTACCTAATAATCAGTAAAGTGGTGGCCATTGGTCTCTTGGTAACCAAAAATGCCTAATAGAGACACTAAATGCCTTAAATATTTTTTTGAAAGAGAATACCCCTGACCAGAGAAATCACTTCTGATTGTGAACAATTAATGAGGGACGGGCCTTTAAATGAGGAGGTAGGCTAGTCTTCAGCCCCTGATCAAGAGACTCAGAACTTTGACCAGAGGAGTACATCTCCACCCAGACCTTCATGAGCTGGTTCACCTTAAACTCCACTGGAGGGGTGCAAAGGCATGTGCTTATTCCCTAAAGGCAAGAGTTCACTTGGATTAGATTCTGGTTACCCTCTACCCAAAAGTAAGTCTCCTAGTTGGGTGGGGTCCTGCCCAAGATCGAGGAAATGATAAACAACAAACCAGTACATTAAGCCTAGATGTGCAGTATTTTTTCAGGAGTACAGGCTCACACTGAAAATGTAACAGTAAGCTCATGGCTAGGGGGAAGGTCCACACTCAACAGACACACCATGTCCCACCAATTCAGAGCAAGGTAGAAGAGTCTAAGCAGTTACCCCTTGTAAACAGAAGTGCAAACAGAAGCCCAATTTTGAATACACTTGTTGTCCTTCCTTGGTTTTGACATTTGTCTGCACTGATTCCTTAGTGTTAACCTATGTACATTCTGGGATTCCCTGGTGGGATCATAGCAGTTTTTTCATCTCAGTAGCAGAGGCAGTCAGAAGGTTAGATTTTTTTCAACAGTCATCCCTTTTAATGGAGAACCAAATTCTAAGGGAAGCAAAATAATGAATAAAGTGATGATGGAGGGCTCCGTTGGCACAAGAGCTTAAGGGCAGTCCTTTTAGGATGCATTTACATATTATCAATGAGGCTGTTTACTTCTGGAGAAAGAGGCAGATACAATGGGACACTAATTCTGACTCATTTGTGAGCCCTAAGGCTCAGGCACAGACTGAGGTGTGGGATTACATCCGAGGCAGATTAACTTGGAGAGGACCCTGTGGGGGGATCCAGGCTCCCTCTGGTCCAGCTCTGCAGTGGCTGGGGAGGGCTAACTGTCAGAACTGATGAGTGCCATTAAGTAGGCTCGAGCCAAAAGACTTCCTTGCCATGCCTGTGCATCCCTCCTCCCCCTCACTCCCCCGGGTGCTCACATCCCCTTCTTTTTGTCTTCCAGGTACAACATGTCTGATTGCACTCCTGTCAGACAAAGACCTCACTGTGGCCAACGTTGGCGACTCCAGGGGCGTCCTCTGTGACAAGGATGGCAACGCCATACCCCTGTCTCACGATCACAAGCCATATCAACTGAAGGAAAGGAAGAGGATTAAAAGAGCTGGTGAGCCAACGGGGGCCTTTGGGTTTATTCTTATAAAAGTTACCCTTTATTTTTTTTTTTTTTGGAGGGCAATTGGGGTTAAGTAACTTGCCCAAGGTTACACAGCTTGTAAGTGTGTCAAGTGTCTGAGGCCGGGTTTGAACTCAGGTCCTCCTGACTCCAGGGTTGGTGCTCTATTCACTGCACCACCTAGCTGCCCCTAAAGTTATCCTTTATTTATTTATTTATCATGCATTTATTAATTTATTATTCTTGTCTTTTTTAAAAATGGATTTTCTTGACGCATCTTGTGCTCATTGTTTCCAGATTTCTCCCTCTTTCCCAGGGGGTCTTCCCTTCCCTTTAAAACTCAGTACATATTTTCAGTGATGTCAGATATCAAGTGAAGTGAAACTAGAGATAATGTTAACAATTGCAAGGCTTACACAAAATACTTTGCACAGATCATCTCTGCTGGCCATTACAGCAGTCCCGAAAAAGGGTATCATCCTCATTTAACCAATGGATTTCCTCAGAAAGGTGAATGACTCATCCAAGGTCATACAGGTACTAAGTGTCCAAAGCAGAGTAGGAATACAGGTCTTTCTAGCTCCAAGTCCAGAAAAAAATTATTTCAAAGAAATATTAAATTGAAGGAGTTATTATGATGTAATTAAAGAAAACAAAGTAGGGTGTCTGAGGCACTCTGGCCTTCCCTCTGAAGACAGTGAGTGGATGCCAGGCTTTCTCAGTTCTGGCCTGGTGGAGCTCTCTGCTGTTGCTAAGGCTGTCTGTAAAAGTATTATGTAAAAGGAAGCCTGTGAAGAGCAGCGGTCGCGTCCCAGTCGTTGGACATGTCACCAGAGTTGACCGTCTTGTATGCATGGCGTTATCTAAGGCTGGGTTCTGAGTAAGGCACAGAATGCAGACGTGGAGCCAGCACATACATACCCGTCCAAGGTGCACAGGTCACTGTCTCGCTGAGCCTCACAAGCCTCGATATCCAGTGCCAGTATTGTCTTTCCTTCACAGAGATGGACACTGAGGTGAGAGACTAAATGTCTCGTCCATGCTCACATAGCTAGTGAACG
Source organism: Gymnobelideus leadbeateri (assembly GCA_011680675.1). Lineage (NCBI taxonomy): Eukaryota > Metazoa > Chordata > Mammalia > Diprotodontia > Petauridae > Gymnobelideus > Gymnobelideus leadbeateri. The sequence continues at coordinate 18,901 of WOXC01000513.1, forward strand.
TCTGGGATTTGAACCAGGTCTTCCTGGCTCCAGGTCTACACTCTGCTTCCTGTATCACCTGCCTGCCCTGGACCCCAGAGTTCACCCGGAGGCTGTGGAGAGACTTCAGGATCTCTGTGAACATCCTTATTCTCACTAACCTCGAGATGACATCATGCATTTTCTTCAGTTATGGACAGAGGCAGCAAACACAGTTCTGGGAGAGAGGCCTTTGGGGTTACCAGACTACAGCCCAAGGAGGCCATGACAGAAAAAGGCTTAATGACCTCTGGCGCAGAGGGCAAAGGGCTCGATAGCCATCCAGGGACCCCAGGTCAGGCACCAGTTTTGTCTCTTTCTGCCTCTGTCGCCTTGACTGCCTAACTTCTCCAGGCCTCAGTTTCCCCATCTGTAACATGCCAAGTCAGCGGGCATTTATCAAGTGTTCCCTGTGTGCCAGGCACTGAGTTTGGTGCTAGGAGTACAAAGAGCCCTTAAGGAGCTCACAGTCTAACAGGGATACAACACGTAAGCAATTCTGTACATTCAAGATGATATGTGGTGTTCAGTGGAGGAATCACAGAGGAAGGGCATTTCTTAAGGGAGAAAGGGAAAAGTTTCATGCAGAATAGGATTTTAGCCAGGGCTCAAAGGAAACCAAGAGGTAGGAATGAGAATTCTAGATGTGGGGGACAGACAGACAGCCTGGGAACATTCTCTGGTCCCTTCTGGCTTGAAAGTTATGATACAATCCCACCCATTTATTTTATAGGTGAGAAATGGGAGGTATTGGGGGTCACAGAGGCTGTAACATTGTCCAGATTCAAAGTCAGGCTCTGAACCCAAATGCTCTCCCTCCTCCCTCTGTCTCTCTCTTTCTCTGTCTCTGTGTGTGTCTTTTTCTGTGTCTCTCTGTCTCTGTCTCGCTCTGTCTCTCTCTGTCTCTGTCTCTGTCTCTCCTCCTCCCTCTCTCTCCCTTCCCTCTCTCCCTCCTTCTCTTTGTCTCTCCCCTCCCTCTCTTCCCCACTCCCCACTACCCAGGACCACAACAGAAATCATCCCAGGAGTAAGGACACAGTTTTCAATGCTTGGTCTGCAGATATGGAAGTCTTTTCTAAGTGGGTACTTTCCATGGCATTTAATGACATTTTTATGGGGGCTGATTTATGCTTTAGTAGAATGAAGAATTTCCAACCCCCCAGTTTGTTTGCATAGCATTTTACATTCTGCTTAATGGCCTAGGCAGTTCACCAACGCTCCCCTAATCCATGTTCCATTTCCTGTTCTTGAGATCCAGAAGCCTCTGGGTACTTAGTCTGAGACTTGACCAGGCTCAGCCCTGTGCAGTTTGGGTTAAGCCATAGAAGGACTCACAACTTCCTAAAATCTGCCTCTAACCAAGAGCCTGATAAACACTGGAGTTTTCAAAGGGACAAATGATGACCCCCAGAACCTTTTATTTCAGTTAAAATCCTGCTTCAGCTACTGCCTGAAAACACAAGGAATTTCAGTGAAAAGGTTGGTTGGGTTTTCTGTAGAGTAGAGAGTTTAGGTCCTTCACTGGACCTGTTGTCTTCTCTGTTCTTGATCAGCTGCTAGACTGCCCAGGAGGAGACCTTGGGGGCTATAGCTGATGAAGGCAGAAGCTGCTTACTCCAGAGAGTTTGCCAGAACCTGTGGGTGTTACATGTTGTCTGCACTGGGTCAGTTGGCTTTGCGTAGTTGTTCTTCCACTCTAGTCCAACAAGTATTCAATAAGTTTGTGCTGTATATAGGACACTATGCCCTGGGCCCTGGTGATAAAATATAGAGATAAAAATGAAATTTGGGCTTGTTGGAAAGTAAGTGTGAGGTAACAAACCAAAAATGAGAGAGATTGTGGGGGGGCGGGAGAGAAAGAGAGGAGGAAGGGAGGGAGAGAGAAGAAGAGAGAGAAGGAGGGGTAGAGAAAGAGAGGAGGGAGGGAGGGCAGGAGAGAGAGACAGAGGAGGAAGAGAGAAAGAGACAGAGATAGGGAGGGAGGGAGAGAGAGAGAGCGAGAGAGAGAGAGAGAGAGAGAGAGAGAGAGAGAGAGAGAGAGAGAAAGAAAGAGAGAGGACAGAGAGACAGACAGTCCAGCAGCTCACTGAGATGCAACAGACACCTCCCATATAAACAGAGGAGAGCAGTCTTTGAAATGTCATTGTCCATCCAGGTCTTTTTCCAATTGTTCCTGATTTCCAACCTTTCTCACTACCACTACCCCATTACTCTTTATAGAATACAGCATCCAGGATACCCTTCTCATATATGGGCCTCTTAGAAAATCTGCCCTGGGTTCAGGGCACTCCGTGACTATTCATTCACTCTAAAATATAGCTCACAATCCCCCAGCCACGTATATTCTTTTATTAATCAGCCAGAAAATTTTATTTATTCAAGCAAAACACACGCAGCACAATAGCAGAATAAGAAAAAATTGCAAATGAGTATTACTCCCAATAATTCTGGGGCACATTTTCTTTTAAGTGCACACACTCTCCATGGGAAAACTGGAGAAAAATGCATACGGAGAGGGGCACTCACATAGGCAGGAAATGCATGTGATTGTGACATGTGGAAGAAGAGTGTGGAGCGAATACACGTGGCCAGTGCACACATGGTGAAGGGCACATGCATGTGGAACCAGTGTGACCAAGGCACAGACCACCTGTGAGCCTCCACACAACATCCAGGCGGAGCACTGCTAGGTTAAAGATACCATTGTGACTGGTATGTCCCAGTCTCATGTTCCTGACAACTCTCTGACTTATGGGTACTGCTTGTGCAGATCCTCTCCCACAGCCCCCACCTTAGAGGCCTCTGACAAAGGCCTCTTGAAAGAACTACTAATTCTCAGCTCCCAGGATTCTTTCTGAATCAGTGTGCAAGTAAATCCATGCCAGAAAAAAAACTAAATAAAGAGGGCAAATGCATCCTTCTTCATGCATCTGGTCATTGTCCCAGCCTTTATTATGTTAGTGTGGAAAGGAGCAGACTTCCTCAGTTTTGAGTTCTCCTACAAAAACAAATAATGTTCAGTTTCTGCAAAGGGTTAGATCCACAGCTTGCCCAGCAGAGTTAGCCTTAATCAATTTGATGAAAACTCTTAGATGCACTTATTTGGTTTGTCTGTGGGATTTTCCCAAGTGTGTTTATTTTGTTTTTGTTTACATTCTCAGTATCACCCCTTGTGTCTGTCTCTGAAGGGTTTCATGAGAAATCTATGGGCTTGTTGGGTTTGGGTCATGTTTAAGTCACAGCAGGACTTTTTGAGGTCATCTCTTTGATTGCCCTGAGCTAGCATCATTGCAGGGTGTGCTTGAGATATTTCAGGATTAGCAGAAAGATGTTTATACTCTGAAAAGAACCACAGAGGCTGCTATGGGATTTGGAGAAGATGTTTTCATTACTGCAGAGAAGAGAAAAAAACCCAATAAAACACTGAAGAAAAAGTAACATCCAGGACATATTTCATAGGATTTAGGGCTGGAGGGGCTGTTGAGATGTGGTCCCACCTCCTTCTTTTGCAAGTTCTAACCACCTTTAGTTTTACAGATTGGGAAACGGAGGTCCTGACAAAATCTGTGCTCCATAGGCAGTCACACAGGCAGCTATAGCAGAACCTAGGTCAGAGGCTTGCTGACTTGGAGCTGCCGGGCACCTTAGAGGCCACTGAGTCTTGTTCATGTGTTTTACAGGTGAGGAAACTGAGGCACAGAGACATTAGGTGGCTTGCCTAGGGTCACAAGGCCAGCAGGTAGCTCAGGCAGACTCTGCACCTAGGTCTATCTCCCTGAGGCCAAGGCCAGCCCTGTCCAGCAGCCCCTCAGGCCTTCAGATTCCAGATGAGCGCTGCATCCCCATGCTGAGAGTGGCCCAGCCTGGGCCTGACACTTTAACACCTTTGTACATGCCTCCCACTCGTGGCGTCCTGGCCTGCTGGTAGAGAGACCAGCCTGAGTCACTGAGAACTGAGTTTCATACAGGTGCCCTGGAGCTATTCCACACTGGCTTGCAAGCTGAATGCTAAATTTTGAAGTGAGGATTTATACCTTAGAAATCAGCAGACACTATAAATCAGGGCTTAACATTGTTTTGTTGCTTGTCTAGATGAGAGAAAGTGATTTTTAAAAATGGTAGTAATGCAGATTAAACTTAAAAGTATGTCATGTGACTTTGGGGGGGTGGCAGTTGTTAAACATTTACTTGCCACCCCCCATATACATTTCTTCCTATCCCCTCCCCCAAAATGTGTGTGTCTATTTTTATTTATATATATATATATATATATATATATATAATATCGTATTGCCCAGGAATCAGCATGATTCAATGGATTGAGCAGCGCTCTTCAAGTTGGGAGACCTAAGCTTGAGACTCAGTTCTGACATTTACTGGCTGTATGACCATGGACCAGTCACTTGACTCCTCTTTGCATCAGTTTCCTCATCTTGAAAATGGAGATACTAATATGATCACTATGAGAGAGGGAAACACTTTTAAAATGTTTGCATAAATGTTACTCTTTATTCTTTGTTATATGAGGCAAGGCTATAATTAACTCTTTCTTGTCACAGCCATTAGCAGTGTGGTCATTAGCTGAGAGATGTATATAAAGAGCCATGCTTAATTAATTTATTACAGGAGTTGTCTGTCTCTTATATAAATATCTTGGCTAAAGACCAAACAGCTAATGCCAGAATTAGGGGAAGGCAAGTAGCACATTAATAATTAATTGTAGCCCTATTTTACACACCTATTTGCCCACCAAATTGTTGGCCAGAAAAGTATCTTCTTGCATTTCATCCATTGGTAAATGAAAGCGTTTACATTTCCCCAGTTGGGGTTCAGATTGCCTTGGCTTTATTTTGTGTATGAGGCAGGAGGCTCGGTTAACATCTCGGATGCTGCCTTGCTTCCCAAAGAAACAAATAATTAGCCTTGCTAATAAAAGAGTAAGCCCACACGCATCTAATGACTGATCATCTTCCCCTGTGGAAATTAGCCAGTCTTTGGTGTTTGACCATCACCTGCACATAACATTTTACTTTTCATGCTCTCTATAACATTCTACCATAAATCCTGTTTTCTTTGGCACTGTCATAACGGAAAAGCTCTGGAAACCGCTATTGCTGATGTCTTCCAATGACAAATCATCCGTTCAGTACCAGCCAGCATGGAAAAATTAAGTCCCGTGTGCAGCTGTGGGTACTGTGGTTTGCTGTTTGTCTCGTCTGCCTTCTTGGGCTTTCCCAGCAGTGGGAAAGCCCAGGAGGACAGACTTCTCTGGCTGTCCTTTCTTTCACTTAGGAGTGAAGGCAGAAGGCCTGAGCCTGAGTCCAGAGCAGCTGCCCAGGGGTCCCACCTCGCTCCATACAGGCCCTGTAGGGTGGCTGCCCTGGAGGAAAACTGAATGCAGAGATGCCATTGGAGGGCTAGAGTCAGAAAGCCCCTGAGCAGCTCAGGCATTTATGTTGTGCTGTAAGAATCCAGATGCTGCCTCATCAGAGCCTCCCCACAGCCATGGGAGGTAGCTGGCATGGTCTTCATTTTGCAGATTAGGAAACAGGCTGAAAGGGATTACATGCCCTGCTGGGGTCCATGACTACTAGTAAGTGGCCGGATTTGAACTCATCTTCCTGGCTCCAAGCCCAGTGCTCTGCCTGCTGAGCCGCCTCCCTCCCTCTTGTAATTGACCAAGGCCAAAGCACCTTCCTGATGAGAAAAAATTTCCCCTGGGCTGGTGGTGGTATTTGCCCTTTGCCTCAGGGCTGGTTACCAGCCCCACCCGATATGAAGGGCATAGACGTCCCAAGGCGGACCCCATTTCTTTTGGGAGGGGGGAAGGGAGGGCAAAGGTTCCAAGAGACCACTGCAGTGGGTCTACACTTGGACCCTACGGCTCCCTCTGTGCACACTCACTGGTGTGTTTGGCTGACCTAGCCTTCTTTCAAGGGGCATCACCAGAGGTCATGAAGTCAGAGACCTTAGAGGTTGTCTAGTTCAACCCTTTACTTCACATAGGAGGAACTGAGTCAGCAAGCATTTACTGAGCACCTTGGGGTGCTGGGATGCTGCCTTCCCTGACCCTTTCCCCTGCCCCACCCCCAAACTGTGGGTTGTACTCCCTTTGTATGAACATGTCTGTCTCCCCCATAGAACATAACTCCCTGAGGATGAGGGAGAGACTGCTCTCTCTCCACTGTCTCTGGCACACAGTAGGTGTATAATAAATGCTTCTCTCTTGATTACTGACTGAGCCTTCAGGATACTCTTAGCTGGCCCAGGTTCTCATGCCCTTTTATAACTCATTAAAACATAACACACACACCTCCCTCTCTCCCCACCTGTCACCTTGGTGCACCTGCTTCTGGTGGGGGGGGGGCGCTTTTTCAGAAGCAGAAAAATTGTATCTCTGCTCAAGGAGCATATTTCTGTTTCCTCACACTGACCTTCTGGGGCTCCTTAAAAAGAAGAAAGGCAAGGAGGGAGTGAGGGACTGGCTTTCTGAGAGTTTCCCCCTAAAAAAGTTAACGCTGCTCTCCTTATGCTAAGGCCCTCAGTCCCCAAAGCTGTGGCTGGGCCCTCCATTCCTTGTCTTTTATGGCTCATATCAGTGGTGCCCTGGGGTCACAAGGTGTTTATCTTTCCTATTAAATCAGGTCCCTTTTCTTAGTCTTCTCCCTATATACTCACCAAAAAAGCCCCTGATTTTTAGACTAAGAAAAGGGTGGCTTAGATCAACCATTCTTAAATATTTTGGTCTTTGGACTCATTAACACTCTTAAAAATTACTGAGAATCCCCCTCCCCCAAAGCTTGTTTCTACAGGCTATATTTATCAATATTTAATGTATCTGAAATTATAACATCTTAGAATGATGATGGAAGTAGTTTTTATCCCATAGACCCACTGAAAGGGTCTCAGGGTCCCCTGAGGTTTCCCAGAACACACTTTGAGAACCACTAGTTTAACTGAAAACTCCCCACCATGGGGCAGTTTTACTAGATGGGTAGGCAGAGGACTTGCGTTCAAATCCAGAATGCTGCTGACTTAGTTGTATGACCTTGGACAACTCATTCCTTTCTTGGGGTTCTCAGTTTCCTCATCTATAAAATGCAGGGGTTAGACCAACTGAACTGTCAAGGCCCCTTCAGCTCTAAATCCTACAATCCTATGAACTGAGATTCTCACATGAAACAGTTCATAGAGTTAGAGGAGAAATTATTAGAGCTTTGGGGCCTGGAACTGGTGGATAAATTCCCCAGGGATTGAGCTCAGTGTAAATCTATTAATGTAATTAGTTAGAGAGATGAGAGCCCTCAGAAACTCAGTACGGTCACACACATCATCTTCTCATTCAATACCTTGGTGGAAAAATCCTTTTCATTGATCCTGTCTCTCTAGGCCCTTTTGGAAGGTTCTTCCATATTGGAAACAGGGATAGATAAATTTCATTAAAAGACCATAGTTAGACTTTACTTCCATATGTTTTTGCATTCAGAAACTGGCACAGGACAGGTTGCTTAAGGAGGGGAAGCCTAACAAAATTGTGAATTACTGTATTTTTAGCAGCTAGGAGCTGATCTGACTCTTGTCTCTTCTGATGAATATTAAGGCCTCCTAAAGCAGACCAGGGTCTTGGTGATTGAGTTCACTTTCCCTCTTTCCATTTGGTCCAACACACACACACACACACACACACACACACGGTCATCCTCCGGAGTCACTGCCTTCTTCCATCACCTTGCTGCCCACTAAAGCTTCCCACTCCATCGCCCCAGAATCATGGGCTCCTTTAAAGAACTTTGTAGACATTGTCTCACAGTCGCAGGATGTCTGTTCAGTAGTACTGGTATTGGGACCCCCATTTTATAGAAGAGAAAGCGAAGGTTCATAGAGTTTGAGCTGGAGGGGACCATGGAGATCCAGCCTCCTTATTACCAACAAGACTCAGGTTACTGGTAATGACAATGACAACAATAACCATGTGTAAAGTATCACCTTTAGAAATATCCTCTCATTTTATCCTCACAACCGCTCAGAGAAGGTTAGCCTTGTTCTACGGTTGAGGAAACTCAGGCAAATGGGGGTTAAGTGACTTGCCCAGAGTGACTTGCACATAGCTAATGTGACCACACCTATCACTAGCCACTGAACTGGGTGGCCTCTGAGAACCTCCTGGTTTGTTTGGCATCAGGCCCCTTCACACCTTGGCCCCAGCCTCTGTGCAGCCACAGCTCCTTTTCAGTTACTCACAAACAAGAACATGCCACTTCAGCCAGCCCTCCCCATTGGGGTCTGAAAGAAAACTCCAAGGCACTATCAGTAGATCCCAGCTGACTTGGGATTAAAAAAGGTTTACAGAGCAAGAGAGAGAGAGAAAGATAGACACAGAAGGGAAGGGAGGGAGAGAGAAAAAGAAAGGAAGGAAAAGAAAAGAAAGATTCTGATCACAAACTAAGAAAAAAAACATTTTTGTATTAATAATGTGCTCTGTGATTAGGCTCAGATTTGCCAGAAATAATGTCACTTAGCACAATACTCATCTTTATCCAGAGGTGGACTGGAGCTAGCTTATACCAGCTTGCAAAGCAGATTATTAAATTTTAAGTGGGAGTATTTACACCCCAGAAACTGACAAAAGCCATAAATCAGGGCTTGATTTATTATGTTATTGATTAGATTTGAAAAAGTGATAGAGAAAATGTTAATGATACAGATCAAACTTTTAGAAAGTGGTTGTGTGATATTGGGGGCTGGTTGTTAAACATTCACCAGTGCACCACTCTGTGTACCCAAGACATTTCCAACTTAGTGGGAGAGATGTCCAGACCGGTATCATCTCCCATGGCCTCCAACATGACTGCTCCCCAGAGATTTCAGTTAACATTTATGGGAATCCTAAGGATAAAAAAAACTACAACCATTTACAGTACTGTTCTCAGTTAACATTCCAGAATTGAGTAACCCAGTCATTATCCTGTTCCCTGGGTGTCACAGAGGCTGCTTCCTTCTCATCCAGGTCTCAGGCTTTGTCTCAGGAGAAGCACAGGCCCCAGACCCCCCTCTCCAGGTGGGTGGGGAAGCAGTGATTCAGACCAGACCAGTTACTGTGACTCAGGCACCACCCTTCATCCACCTCCCTAATGAAGGCTGGGCTTCCCCATCCCCCCCTCTCCAGAAGGCATTTCCCAGCATCTAGAAAGAGAGGATTTCACAATATTTTTTAGGGAAACTTAAAAGGGAAGTTGTTCATAGGCTAATGTAGACCTCAGCTTGATGTTTCTCTAGAGCTTGTTGTATATGGAAAAATAAACCCAGCAAAATCAAGAAGGCTCTCCCTGTTCTGACCGGCCGCACCACCAAGGCATTTTGGGGTAAAAAGCATTTTACCAGCAGGAGAAGGAAATATGCAGAGGAAAACCACTCCCATTGTCAGGAAGCTGCTGCTTTCACCCGGTACAGATCATTGGAGCAGGTGCAGGCAGAATAGGGACATTGGTTCTCGTTAAGAAGCTTCTGATTTAGGGTAGGGGGAGTTCTTGCCGTAAGCATGGTGAGAGCTCTCTGTACCCCAGGAAAAGCTGTTCCAAAAGTCTTAGGGCAGATAATCTCAATGCTACCCTAAGACTTTTGGGACACCTTCCAGACAACAGTGCTCTTGTTCAACCCAAGAAGAAAGGAGAGAGAGGGAGTGTGTATGTATGTAGATATGTGTGTGTGTGTGTGTGTGTGTGTGTGTGTGTGTGTATATATATACGTACACTGTGTGTATATTTATACACGGTCTTGCTCTACACACACACACACACACACACACACACACACACACACACATATGCATCTTTTATTTCTTCACCAGCTATGCTTCCAGATGTCTCCTAAGAGAACCACCCCTTTATGACAAAGAATAAAAGAAAGTGGGGGTGGGGAAGGGGAGCAACTCCCCTTGTGTCCTGGAGGCCAGGCTTGGTGGGCTTCCCTTGGGAGGCGGCTTTTTTCCCTAAGAGGGCTTTGAATCCACTGTGGAAGCCCAAGGGCAGACTCTCACCTTCTCCCCTCCCTTCTCCTCCTTAGCTGGGCTGCCTGCTGCTGCTCTCCAGCTCCTTATTCCCTCTCAGCAGGCTCTTAACTACTTCCAGCTAACATGTTAGCTAATTAATCTAAGGCATCATGCCCTAAGTGCATTTCTATTTTAAAAGGAGACTGTTTAAGAGGAAAAGTCTTTAAAATTAAAAGGAATTAAAATCTTATGGTATAGTTTCAAATGCCAAGCCTTTGGTGGGAGGAAATACTTTTGGACCAGGAAACATTTAGGTCATATAAACAACCTAGCTATACAGAGGTCAGGGTCCTTAACCTGGAGTCATGAAGACCTGAGTTCAAATCCAGACTCAGACACTTAATGGCTGTGTGAACCTGGACCAGTCACTTCATCTATATCAATCTTAGTTTCCTTATCTGTAAAGTGAAGATAACAGTAACACTTGCTTCCCAGGCTGTGGTGAGAATCCAGTGTTGTAATATTTGTAAAGGACTTTGCAAAACCTTAGAGCACTACAGAAACACTAGCTGTTGTATAAGCCACCTCCCCGCCCCCGTTCATAGTCACTGGTCATGTCTGAGCTTCCAAGCCAACGGTCTCATTGTTTTTCAGGTGGCTTCATCAGCTTCAATGGCTCCTGGAGGGTCCAAGGCATCCTGGCCATGTCTCGCTCCCTGGGTGATTACCCACTGAAGAACCTGAACGTTGTCATCCCTGACCCAGACATCCTGACCTTTGACCTGGACAAGCTGCAGCCCGAGTTCATGATCTTGGCGTCAGATGGCCTCTGGGACGCCTTCAGCAATGAGGAGGCGGTGCGGTTCATCAAGGAGCGCTTGGACGAGCCCCACTTTGGGGCCAAGAGCATCGTGCTGCAGTCCTTTTATAGAGGCTGCCCTGACAATATCACGGTCATGGTGGTGAAATTCAGGAACAGCAGCAAAACTGAGGACCAGTGAAGTCACACCCTACGGGGCCGCACCCCCTAGACTGAAGGACTTCCAATCATTTGCTTTACTTTGATGTGGTAGAAAAGTAGCAAGACTCCTTAAGACTGCCCAGAAGATCTAGGACAGCCCCCTTCCCTCATGGTCCTCGATCTGTGTCCGGTAATGTCAGGATGGAGGCCCCCGGCCAACAGGACCCCAGAGGCCGGACCAGCAGCTTCTCCCACCCTCCTCCCACCTTCCTTCACCAGGTTTCTAATATATCTCTATAGAAGCATACACGTATATCTATGAAGAGATGCAGCATATATAGGCATATGCTGGCCGTTTTCAGTTTTAAGGTTTCTTTTTAATCCCCTTTTAAATGTCTTCAGGTTTTAGACTCCATAAGCTTGCTTTGGGGCAGTCAGCTCAGGCAGGTAGGAAGACCTATCTAGCCACACACACAGGGCAACTGATGTTGCTGAAAGATGATTGTCCTGGGAAATGATGCCACCCTCCCAGCTCCACCCTGGCAGCTGAGAGAGTGGTTCTAAGTGGGGTTAGGATCACCTGCTCTTTTTAGTTTGTTTTCTGGGGGCTTTTGGGGAAGGAGGAAGAAGCCTCTGTGGGCATGGGATGGGGAAGGTCACAGAGTCCAGGGGCAGCCTCTGACTCCTGACGACCCTTCATTTAAGTCTTTCAGCAAACCCTGCCCATCTTCTGACTGCCTCCATGCCTTTGTCTAAATCTAGCCAGGCAACTGAAAACTGTCCAGCTTCCCCCAAACCAACCACATTGGTGTGTTGACTTGGATCATCAAGAAACCAGATTGTCCTGGGAGCCAAACCTGCCACCATTGGATGCCCTCGACGTCTTTCATTTTGCATTCAATAGTCAGAGAAGAATGAATGGGACCTCTTCTGAACCCCTGTGTTTGCATTATACCCAAGACTAAAGAGGCATTGGCTGGCAAGATCCCCAGCTCAAAGTTAGCTCCGGCTGCTTCTTAAGAGACAATTTTTTAAAAATAAATCTCAATGATTTCAGAGGATTGATATGAAATGTTTATCAGGTCATCCTGAGCTCATGTTTCTGATGTCAGAGTAGATCCCAGCCATCTTGGCCTAGAGTCAAATTGTACCCCAGCCAAAACTGGGTTAGTTCTCTTTGATTATGGTTGAGAATGAACACCCCTTTCCTCCTTCTCCTCTGCCCTCAGGATCATGTGAAACATGTGGCTGCTGACTGTGGTCACTTCCCCCTGCAGTGGCCTGGAAATCTCTCCAGCTGACCTCACCTCCCATTCAGTCGAAGCCACCACATCCCCAGGTGGGCTATGGAAATAGCTCAGGTAACTTGGCTTCAGCAGGTCCCTTTCAAATGTCCAGGCAGAGACAGAGCAGGTCGAGTCTGTGGAGTCACGTGCACCAAGGCCCAAGGTGTCAGGTCTCAGCAGGGGATGTTTTAGGGGCATCAGTGGCCAGGTTGCCTTGGTTCTCCAGGCATTTTGATCAACTAGCCAGGAGTCCCTGGTGGCAGCTTTCATCTCTTGGCCACAGCTCTGTGTCAGGTACCTGAGAGCTGTGTTCCTTTGGAGAGGGCTCACCCTTCTTCCTGTTCTTCAGTGTCCCTTGGTGCTCATATTATCCCCCTGAGTTTCCATGGCAATAACAAAGGACTAATTCTGTGCAGCTACCAAAACAGAAATAGGGAAGCCAGTGATGAATGATAGCCTCACAAAGTGGAACTAGGGACAATGGATGAAGTCCTAGAGAGGCAAATTTAGGCTTGGTTAGAGGGGAAAACTATCCATAAGTGGTGCCAGGGGAATGGGGTGCCAGGGGAGGTCACAGTCTCAGAGACAGTCAGATTTAGAGGCTAAGTAGTTGGCCCACCATCATACAAATAGTTGGTGTCAGGGGCAGGATTTGAACTTTGGGGTATTGTCTCCAAATATAGCTGGTTCCTCATTTCTGGGGCTCTTCTAGACAACATGCTATCAAAGATGTTAGAAGGGAGAGCCCTTAGCATGAAGTAAAGTCTGAGATGAACACTGAAGGAAAAAAAATGATTTGGACAGGCAGGGAGGAGGGAGAATGAAGGGCTCTTGTAGACGTCTTACACGTCTTCTGGCTCCTTGCTGCTCCCCCAGAAATCTCTGCCAGAAATATAACTGAAACCAAGAGCCCCCTTTCCTGTGCTCTCAGGGGTGTGACTATTGGGGGGAGAGGCATTGGAATCTAGGTCCTTAGGCTCCCAAGTGGGCCCTTATATCAACCCCATTGCCAGGGTATGTGAAATAGAATGGGGGAGTGAGAGGCAGGAAGCATTGCCTTTTCAAAGAACCTTCTGGCTTTTCTAGAGGCTGACTTCTATCCATGGTCCTCATTTGTGCCAAATTCAGGTATGGTTTCTGGTCTGTTCTGGCAGGCTGAGAATGGCCACATTCCTTGGTCTTTAGAAGGATCAGGTAAGAAACCTGCCTTCCTCTTGCCCCTCTGTGTAACTGACACTCCTAAAAGGTAGGCTCTGGGTTCTGATGCTGCTCAGTATTGGTCCTGTGTCCCAGTCCATCTGTCAAAAGGAGCGCCTCGCTGGGTGATGCCTGAGGAACAGAATTAACCTTCAGGAGTGAATGATCTGTCTAGAGTCATGGACTAAAGATGGGTGGGACTTTTGAGGCCCTCTGCTCCAGCCCCCTCCTCTTAACCATTGAGGGGACACTGGTTAAAAGAGATTGGGGACTGGCCCAAGATTACTCACCTAGTAAGCTTCAGAGATGATAATTGAACGTCAGTCTTCTAGCACTTTCCACCATGTCCTGTAACCTCTCCAACAGTTAGCGGATGGGTACCAGAGGTACACTCTGTGGTGATTCAAAGACCCTCTGCCAGTCATGGCTAAGAGGAAGAGTTCTTATCAGGGAGAGGATCACCCACCCAGAACATTCTGTAGAAGAACTATTTATCTAGGATATTACTATAGCCATAGAGAGGCTGGCCCATTGAAAACAGATCTCACTTAATTGATTGGAACTGTAAATGGCACTATTCTAGTATATGTGTATCTCCCTTCATTCAGTTCTTATGGGCTCAATAGCAAATCCAGTCCTTTTCTAGAAATAAGCATAAAGACATCCATGACTTCATTAGAGGGCATCTCAGAGGTAGTGCAGACCACTCTGCGGCTCTTACCATAAATGAAAGATAATGGTCAGTTTTTTCTTTCCCTCTCATTCCCCACCCCCACATCCCCTAGCTATCATGTTGGAGAATTTAGCAGTTCTTTGATTATGTAGAGAGCAAAAAAAAAAAAACAAAAAAGCCTTAGAGGTCACCTAATCCGTAAAGCAGGATAGATTTAGAGCCAGAAGGAATCTTAATGTTCTTCTTGTCCAGCCCCCACATCTCACAGATAGAGACACTGAGGCCCAGAAAGATGACAGAACCTACCCACAGCTACTCATTTATTAATTAAGTGCCTACTTTGATAGGCCCAGGTGATGCAGAGGGAGAAAGGAAGCAGTACCTGCCCGCAGGGGGCTGAGAGTCTACCAGGAGAAACTCATTTCAGTGTGCCCAAAGTACAGTAAGGACAGACATCAGTAGGATTCAAACCCAGGCCAGTTGTCTTCTTGGTCCAGCTCTCTTTCCATTCTGCCTTCTTTGCTAATAGGGCATGCTGTGTTCTCTGCCATATGCACATGCACCATTAAAGGTAGATTCTTCAGAGTTACAGAAATGTTTTTCCTTTTATTGACTCATCCCTAAACTGAACTTCCTTTAATCTTCCCCAGCCATTTCTTCACACCAGACCAAGGCACTCTGCTCTCAAGACTGGTGGACAGTTCTGTCATTTCGTTAGATTGCTTTGGTTCCAACACCAAGCTCTAGGTGATTGACTACCTCTTCAGGATCATTGACACATGACTGTCTCTTATGGGCCATGATCTGTAGTTATAACATTAGGATTAAAAAAACCCAAAACTTAATTTTTTGTCTTTATATTACCCACATTTCCTTTCCCCTCCCCCAAGAGAGCTCTCTCTATAACAAAAAATTTTTAAAAAGAGGAAGAAAAACAGTGCTGCAAATGCAACCAGCCCATCCAAAAGAGCCTAACATTATATGCAGCATTCCACAGATTCCTACTTGTGCCAATTCTTGATGACCAAGCTTGGCCATTTTCATTTTTCAGCATCAGTTTTGATTCTAATGATAGGATTTACACTAAATAACTGATCATTTCAGCACTAGTCCAAAGGGTTCTACTTTCTAACAAAAGCAACATAAGGAATTGTTTCTTAATATGACTGATAATATGTAATAAATTGAGAATGAATGAAATGAGCAAAACTGTCACAAAAAAGCTTAGCTTTCAGCTAAGCACACCTTCCCATCCTTGTCACCGGTACATTTCTATATACTCACGTATGTATGTATATGTGTGTGTATTACATATATATGTGCACACACACATACATATATATACACATTATATATGTGCACACACGTTTTTAAACAGTTGCTTTTTAGCAAAAATGTTTTCTTCCTACATTAATTTGCTGTTTTATTCCTGACTCATCCAAGAAAAGGAAGATCTAAATTTGTCTGTTCAGTTATTGTGTGTCTATTATGAAGCTGATAACCATGTTAGGTAGTTACCTCTTAGATAAACATAGGACCCTTAATCCTTGAAAGGATTTGAATGTTTTCTGGACACATGCTTGGTTTTTGTCTCTCTGGAGCGGGGTGCTTAGACTTATGATTTCACCAGCTTAAGGAACTCCCACTACCAATACACATCAGCGCTTCTGTCATTCATGGTTTTTGAGAGTTTCATAGAGTGTGGAGAAGTCAGGTGACTTGACCAAGATGACTGAGCCAGTCTGTGTCAGAGATGGGACTTGAGCCCATGTCTTTTGAGAGTTTGCCCTTGACCCCTGAGTCAGATACGATCTCATGAAGTTGCTGCCTTAAAACCAGAACAGACAAAATCACAGAATAACTATAAAATGTTCCCAATTCTGGAAAAGATACGACTGTTTCCAGAAAAATTGCTGGTGGTAAAAAATTTTCATTTTGCTGGTGGTATTTTTAGCAAGCTCCTGAATCTGCTGGGTGATTTACTTGATTTCTAGAGTTTTCCTTTGTGTGGTGAGGGCTATGGATGTGATCCACTCTGGGAACTCTCTTTCCTTGATTATCCAGGTATCAATGAATAATTTGAACATAAGTGAAATGGGGAAGTCCAGAACTGTGTATTTAAATGGAAAGTGTCTCTTTCTGAATATGTAAGATCTTATTATAGGCTTGCATCCCTATAGATAGCCAGTCCTCATCCCCACCCCAAAAATCCCAATGACTTACCATATGTTCAGCAACCACGGCATCCTATGTGCAGTCAGCTTTCTAAATCCAAGTCAGGATTTAAAGGAGAACATATATCTGTCTCTTCACAACCAATCTTAAGGGACTCTCATGACTGATTTAGAACCTCGTCAAGAAATTTCTTGTGGGAGGGAGCAGCCGTGTGGGGGCATGATTCAAGCCTGGTTTCCTGATGCCAGATTCTCTCCAGCATCTCCTTCTGACAAGGACCTGTGGCAGGTCACTCGTCACTGGAACTCATCACCTTCAAAAGCAGATTCTCCTTATGGTTTGGGTTTTTTTTTTTTTTTTTTTTTTTAGGATCGTATGCTAACACTTCCCTTGAATGTAAACGACTCCTAGATTTAGAAGCATCCTTTTTCTAGGGCTTTGTGACACTCACAGAATCATGCTACTGGAACAGCATTGTGTGAAGTAGGGAGAGAGCAGCTGTTATTTTATTCCAAGACAAGATCACAGAGTTGAATTTAAGTGATGGTGTACCCTGAGGAAATAGCCATGACAGACTTTTAAGGGTGTAGGAGAAGAAACTGGGGCTCAACCTGTTTTGTGTCATGGACCTCTTGGATTGTCTGGGAAATTTAGGGATGCCTTCTCAGAATCATGTTTTTACATGCTTAATGTAAAATACACAGGATTACAAAGGAAACTAGTCATGTGGAAATAGCTAACAAAAAAGTCAAAAACACCTTCACAGATTCCAGGTTAAGTAACTCTGATGGATCTGTGCTCTCATCTCTGTAATCCAGATCAGAGCCCCTTCATGCCTTGTTCCCCACCCAATTCTTTTCTGTGCCCACCTAATGGGCCTCCAAGACCTCTTGATGTTATACATATTCCAGGAGAGCATGGAGGCTGTCCATCACTCATCCCTCTCTCTGGCATGACCAGCCCATCTTTCCATTCATAACTTCTCTCAGATGCCACCCTTCATGTTATCTCTTTATAAAAGACAAAGCTTCTTTAAATCTTGAAAAAGAAGATATTACATATAGTTGTCCCGCATGCCATATACTTGGTGTTCCAGCAGAGTTAATAGGAGAATTGAGGTCAGGATGACAACATTGCAAACGCTTAGACTGGCTGAGGAAAATCATGTTCTCCAAATGTTTTTTTCCAGGGTTGGGGACACAAAGTTGGAGCTAGAACTTACACATATTGTTTGCATCTTAAAGATCTAGCTAATCCTCAGACAACTAACACCCATGTTTACTTAGATTATTACAAATCTGGATGAGTTCTAAGGCCCCTTTGAGTTGTAAACCAGGAATCCCAAGATGTTCTCCTTTGGGTTCTAAAGACAGATATCTCCCAAATGGGTCAGATACCATGACAATGAAATATCTTTGAAAGGGATAACTGATGCCTGTGTATACGTATGTCTGTGTGTATATCCATCCATATATATATTTATGCCTGTGAGTATAGGTATACACTAAAAAACAATACTAGTTCTAAGCCACACAAGTCTGGAGGGGAAATAAAGTGTATTTTTGAGCCATTTCAGTCTATAAAAATAAGCTAGTGGTAAAGTGTAGTGCTGGGAGTGGAAACCAGCCCTCTTAGTTTCTTCACAAATGCCTAGTTTGAAGTTCTTTTTTGTTCCTTTGGTAAATGGGAGTTCCTTGAAGGGAGGTGCCATATTTAAGTCTTTATCGTTGTTCCTCCAGGGCTCAGCACAGTGCCTTGCACATAGCATACAATTAATAAATGTCTGTTGAATGCAATCATTGAATTTTGAGAACAAGAACAATCACTGCTCTTTCCAGTAATCAAAAATTATAAAATTGGTGGTCCAAAAAAGGCCATCACAGAAAGACATGTATCAGATTTCCTTAATTTAGGCTCAAGAGCAAAACAGACACAAGTCTTCAGGTATTTTTAACTTGGTTATAGTTTTCATTGAGTTTCTAAGAATATATGAGGGGGGCATGTTTATGTGTCAAAACACCAGCATCTAGAAAGAACAATGGACAGATTTATGAATTCATTCTTTGCTTACATGTCAATTGCAAAAGGAAATCATTTGGGAGAGTCAGTTTCATTTAGGAAAGCAAATGCCCAAAATGAAATTTATCTCATATGAAACTAAATATCACTAATGAATTTCTATGGATTTTACAGGTCTTATTTGAACATGGTCAGAACAGTTCAGTTTTCCATTCCACTTACCTTTAAGGTGAGTTGTTTCCCTACTTTGGGCCCCCAGTCATGATCATAATGACAATTTTCAATACTTATGAATGATTTCTCATGAAGCATCACATCTGGTTTCACAAACATCCCTTTATCCACAACTACAAAATGTATTCAGGTCATGTGAAATGAATCCTGTTCTTAGAAGTGGCAAATCGACCCCTTTCTTGTAAAGAAGTTTCCTCATGAACTTGACCTTCTGATGGTTTTGATGCAAAAGTTGGACCAAAAAGAACTCGTCAACCAAAAAGACAGAAAGGAAATAGCCTTTATGGTCCAGATGAAAGTTGTTGGCACCAGCACAAAATTAAACATAGTCTCTCACTACATACTTGGAGTCACTGTCATAAAGGAGAATATTGGAGACTTAAGTGGCCCTAACTATGCCCATCCATAGCCTGGGTGCTTCCAGATTGCACAGCCTCAGAAGGTGATGGGGTCGGGTGGGCACAGTAGCAGTGCCCTCATGGCTTTTCTCTGCTGTGATTCACTCCCCTGGGCAGCAACTCTTCTGAGAGGCTTCCCTCCCCTCCAGAGAATTCTCACTAGTGGACAGCCATTGTAGGATTACAGATTTAAGGCAGGAGAGAACCTTGAGGGCCATTTAGTCCAACCCCTTAATTTCAGAAATGAAGAAAATATACCCAGAGAGATTGTGTCTTACCCAAGGTCACACAGCCAGTTCGTGGTATAGGAGGGGATTCCCAGAGCACGGCACATTCTATGAAGTACTGCTTTCCCCTCCTCTCTTTTCTCCTGTGGGACAACTTGTACTGTGAAAAGGAATGCTTAGGCAGACCCCTCCTCCTCTTGCCAGACATCTTCTAGAGAAGAGATGGGAAGACTGAGGGATGGAACAGCTCTGCATGACTCATTTTTCATAGCAAGTGAGATGAGAGGCAGGGATGGTATTTATCACCAATGTGTCTCTGGGTTTCTCATTGACCAGTAACAGAGACAATAAGAATGCCACTTCTAATGACCAGTTCCTTCTCTGACATTAGGTTTGCCTAGCTATCCAGGCTGAAAACTTGGCTCATTGCAGGCCCAGGTCCCAGGCCTGGCCTTGAGTCTCACATCCTGACCAAACATAGGAATCACAGATTATTGCAAAATAAAAATGGAAATTCCAAACTTCACCTCCAACCCATCCCTGCAGATGGTGGACCCATCACCTCTTTAAAGAAAAGAGGAAGGGGCTTTGGGGAGTTCTATAAACTTCTTCATCTATAGGATTTATGACATAAGCTTTCCCTTGTTTCAAACAGCTATACTTATAAGGAAAGGTTTGGACTTTTTAGTTTTAAACTGGTCACAAAGGGAGTCAAATATTATTCCAGTAGCTATCAAGGAAAATATTTAATGGGTGGTTGGGCATATTTGCCAAATTCTCTACTTTTATTTATTTGAATGATTAATCATAGGAATGTAGATTTAAGGGTGAAATGTATGGGCCTAGAGGGAGAAAAGGTCTTTCCTGTGACCCCAGAAGTAGTCAGTACCAGGACTCTGGGTTCATATCCAAGTCCTTTGGTTCCAGTTCTTTCCACTACTTTTGAAATCTTTGCCTTGTTTCCTCTCATTCAGCTTCATTACCAAGACACATTTTAAAGAAATAAACAAGAGTTGCTATTTGTATGAGACTTCTATTTTCTTTTCTTTCTTTCTCTTTTAAATTGTAAGCATGGTGTAGTAGGGCTGATTTCCAGAGTTCTGGCTTTGCGTTGGCTGGGTGGCCCCGAGCAAGGCACTTCTGGACCTTAGTTTCCTTATCTGCAGAATGTCAGGGTTGAATTAGATGACCTTGAAAGTCTGTTACAGTTTTGTGATTGTATATTTTAAGCCCTTTTCTGGACTTCCCCTTCTCAAGTCTTCCTCTGCAATCTTTGATCTCTCCAGTTTTGCATCCTGGGGATGTAACTAAATAATGTCTGTCTTTCATTTGAAAACTCTTCCAATCTTCCTCCCAGGCCTTTTCTGTCAGATCCACAATCACTGAGCTTCCTTACCAATTGCCTAATAGATAGACACATTCACTGTCCTAGTCACAGTCATGTGGCCAGTTCATCTCCAAGGGTATCTCAGGCATTCTCATGAAAGTAACATGAAGGCTGCTGGCTTTGGATGGAGAAGTATTAGGCGGGAATCCCAGCAGTCACTCCAAAGCTTGTCCTCATCCAAATAACAAGGGGGTTGGAGTAGTCATCCTCTGAGGTCTTCCTTTCATTAGACTGTAAGATCCTTTAGGGAAAGAACTGGGCAAGTTCTTTTATCTCCACATCCGCATGCTATCACACGTCATTTTATGTCAATGCCTGGCCCGTAGCCAGCACTTCAGAAGTGCTTTTTAAATTACCAGACGTATATTACCCAATGCCTTTCCCAATCGATTCATCCTGCCAGTATCTGGAATTGAAGATCATTTTCATCAGGACCAGTAATTCTTTATCGTTACAACCAAATTAGAGTAAATTAAAAGAAAATCAAAATCTTTTCTAATTTGATCATATCCAAGAGTAGTGGAGCCCAATTTTAGAAGAAATTAGAATAGAAATCATAATCCTTAGGCAATGGAAGCAATCTCAAAACATCCCAATACCTTCCAAGGGCCACTTTTCTGATATTCAGTAGTTGATTGCAGAATCAAGAAGGATCATTAACATTTTTGGTTTATAAGAATGAGAACAGATTATTATTATTTTTTGGTCTCTGAACTTTAAATACTTGAATCGATAGTTTGTCATAATTCAGCCTTTTTGGGGCCATCAGGCTATGTTCAGGGTAGGAAGTTGCACATCCCTGTGCCTCAGACTTTCCCACAAAGGCTCTCTGTGACATGTTGAACAGTGCGTCAAAAACCAAGTTGGTCAGGAGAACAATAAAATCTTGGGGCAACCTCATTACTCTTGTTATTCGTTAGAGGGTTTTATAATGATTATTCTACATTTGTCTCTAAGAGACAATTTGAAAAAGCAAAATCAACATGTCAATACGCCATCGCATTCACTGTAGCCCATCGTAGAGTGGATGGCGTTGCTTGGTCCCACCATGGTAGGGAACTCTGACCCTTCCTTCCTTTCCCATGTGTATTGCAGTTAGCTGTAGAGGTATTCCACCTAATCCCTGTGTCTGTGCAATTCCAGATTCTGTATTATTGTATCCAAAACAATGGACTACTGAAATTTCAGCCTCAATGATATGATTCCAATGAAAATAAACCCATTAAAGTTACCTGAATTTACATATGGACTGCCCTGCGTTTCTTTTGTTCAGATTGTTCAAGGCTGCAGTGCCTGAGTGAAGTTACAGTGCTGTGGAAATTACTCAGGACAATGACATCCAAATAACTTTACAACTTTTTTACACCTTAAAAAAATTTAATATACAGGATGGCCTCCATTCACTTTAAAAATCACTTGTTTTATACAGTTTGGCATTGAGTTCACAAGATTTTGAGATATGTTCTTTGATGATAAAACTATACATCACAGATAGTAAAAACATTTTTGAAGAAGTCCATTTTTCTAAGTCTAGAATTGGTAATTGCCTGTAGATCTTCAATGAAGTTCAAATTAAGTGAGTTTCAGGGCCTTTGAAGCATGTTTATCTCAGTCACTTTAATGAATTGCTTAACATTCCATGACACACAGCACTATGTAAGCATCATCTTGTAGTATTCCATCTACATTTGGGAATTTCTATGATTCTGGAACAATTCTATTTCCCACCAAATCAATCTGTTTATCAGAGTTTATAATTTCCTCAATGAAGAAGTCTTCCAAGATCAATGAAGTTTTAAAAAAATCCTTTTTTTTTTTTTTTTAACGGGAGATGGATATTTTACTGTGTGGTCAAAATGACCAATCTCACAGACTCACCTGGACTTCTTCTGACAAGACTTTGGATATGTTCTAGAATTGAAAAGTGAGCTTTATCAGTACAATTACCTTTTAAAAATCTTGAGTACTCCAGTCTTCCAACTGACTTGCTCAGGACAAGCATGGTTTTTTTCCTATCTTACATTACAGGGAAATCATTATCAACCCCTCCAGCTGACAGGTCCCTCTGAAGGTCTCTGCTTGTTTTCTGAAGACTAATTAGGCTCTTCTGAAGTCCTAGTTGTTGGCTCTTAGCTTTGCTTTTGGTTTTTTATTGAACTCACCTTTGTTTTTCAGAATGATTGATCTTACTTAGTATGCTTTAACAATACTTGAATTGCACCACACCAACAGCCTCTACAATATCTCTAATAGTCACTGGAGTGTCCTCTTTAAGATAGGCAACTTTTATTATAACATTGTCTTGGAGTAGCAGCCATTAAAAAAAAAACATTTAATTAAAAACTCAATTAAAAGAGAACAGTGGAATATGTGTATAACCTAAAATCCTGCACTCAGCTGACAAAGAACTCACTTAAGGTGGCAAAGCTAGGTTGATCCAGTTTCATCTGGTCAGATCATGTTTTGAGTCTATCAGGGTAGACAATATGCAATCAAATATTTACCGAGCACCTATTATGCACTATGAATTTGAGAGGAAGGTGGTTTTGAAAAAAAATAAAATACACCTACCAACTAATGAACTCTAGACTCTATATTACAGTGGTATCAACATCAAACAGAAATAGGTCTCTGTGGACCCATAATGCCCTAGAAAACCACAATTAACATCTATATTGTATTCTGTTTTTATTTATTTTGTTAAACATTTCCCCATTACATTTTGATCTAGTCATATCTAGAAGGAGATTAAAAACCTAGAAAGAAATAACTATAAGTCTAAAGCCAAGCAACTAATATGAGGAGAATTTAATTTAGAATGGCAATCAGCTTTCCCCCAAGAGCAACTGAAATTAGGATAAGCATGTATTTTATAAAATAGTGAGGTAAGAGGTTGTG
This sequence comes from Gymnobelideus leadbeateri, assembly GCA_011680675.1. Taxonomy (NCBI): domain Eukaryota; kingdom Metazoa; phylum Chordata; class Mammalia; order Diprotodontia; family Petauridae; genus Gymnobelideus; species Gymnobelideus leadbeateri. The sequence continues at coordinate 42,362 of WOXC01000513.1, forward strand.
ACAGAGTGCAGGAAGTTCTGACTTTCACTACTGCCTCTGACACCTGCTAGAGTGTCAGCTTGGACCACCTCTCAAGTGAAGGGCAAGGGTCCTCCCCTCTGCATTCTACATAAGAATATTAACTCAGATTCTGTGTGGG
>WOXC01000514.1:0-51184 GCA_011680675.1 Gymnobelideus leadbeateri
CCCCCCCACATTCGGGACGAAAATTCCTCTATCTGGCCTTAAAGCCATAGTGTGGCAACAAGCCCAAAAGTCAAGTAATTAAGTAGCAACATGCCAAGGCAAAGGAAACAGAAAATGCAACCCTAGACTCCTATTTTAAAGGCAGTGGTGTGGCATCAGAGGCTGGGAAGTCCTGCTCCAAAAGCCCCAGGAACATGAGCAGGCGGTAGGTCATAGAGGACCCCAAGAAGGACTTAAAAATCAAATAAGAGAAGGAGGAAAATTGGAAAGAGAAATGAGAAGATGCAGGAAAAGTATGAAATGGGGGTCAACAGCCTGACTGAGGAAAACAGCACCTTAAAAAATAGACTAGCTCAAATGGCAAAGGAGGCCCAAAAGGGCAATGAGGAAAAGAATGCCTTAAAAAGTCGAATTTGCCAGATGGAAAAAGAATCTCAAAAGTTCACTGAGGAGATTCATTCATTCAGAGTTAGACTGGAGCAAATGGAAGCTAATGACTTTATGAGAAATCAAGATGCTGTTAAGCAGATCCAAATAAATGAAAGATTAGAAGGCAATGTGAAATATCTCATGGGAAAACCCACTGACCTGGAGAATAGATCCAGGAGAGACAATTTAAAAATTATTGGACTACCTGAAAGCCATGATCAAGGAAAGAACCTAGAAATCACCCTTCAAGAAATTCTCAAGGAAAACTGCCCTGATGTTTCAGATCCAGAGGGCAAAATAGAGGTTGAAAGAATCCACCGATCACCTCCTGAAAAAGATTCCAAAAAGAAAACTCCCAGAAATATTATAGCCAGGTTCCAGAATCCCCAGATCAAGGAGAAAATACTACAAGCGGCCAGGAAGAAACAATTTCATATTGTGGAAACACAATCGTGAATAGCTCAGGACCCTGGCAGTCATTGAGGGATCTACATGCTAATTTTTGATATTCCGAGGTGCAAAGGAACTGGGAATTTAACTGGCAGGTCACCACCAGCAAATCTTAGTATTTTGTTTGAGGGGAAAATATGTTTATTCAGGAATAGAGGATCAATTCTTTTTGAGAAAAACCATTGAATGAAAATGACATCCAGACTTGTAGAATTGGGAAGATGCTGATAAGGTAATCAGGAAAAGAAATCAGTGAACTATCAAAGAACTAGTTTACATTCCTATATGAAAAGCAATATCTGTGACTGATTATTATCTTCTCACTTATGGAAAATAATGGATGTTGGGGTGTGGTCATATGAATACATAGTGAATGTGTGTATGACAGTTATAGTTATGGTGATAGTGGGAATAGGGATTTTGGTTGAAGTGGGAGAGTAATCATGATGAAAATGATGTATAGAGGAAAGTGGCAAGAGGATATGGGGAGAGACATGGTAGGGTAAACTATCTCATGTAGGGGGGGAAGTGGTTGCAAAGGAGGGGGAGAATAAGGAAGGCTAAAAAGGCAAAACCACATTCATATTGAATTTGGTTCAGGGAGAAAATGACATACATACTAAATGGGATATCTCAACCTGCAGCAGGATAGGGGGAAGGGGGATGAGAGGAGGGATTATGGATGGGAGGGCATCCTTGGGGTGAGGGGAGGTTGGAAGTACCCAGTATAGAAGAGGGACAGGATCATGTAGGGAATGACCAGGTGGTGGATGATGGGAGAATATAACCAGCCTTGTATTAATATGATCTACATGATAATTGTTTTGCATTAGCTAGATGACAAGCATATAATTTATTACTTTATATCCCAAGAGGGAATGGGTGACAAGGGAGGAAGGAAATGGATCTGAAATTCGAGGTCTTAAGATTAAATGTTTCAAATATATATATATATGTTTTTGTTTTTTTTATTATTAGATACTCTTTTGCTTAGTAATTGAGATAAGATGGCAGCATTGGACAATAAAGATTTATCTTCTTCTAATGGAAAAGTGATGGGGTATGGGAGAAGGTATGGGAGAGAGCAGATTATGGAGCTAATATCTTGTGGGACTGCTATTCTGGGAGGTTGGGTAGGGGAATAATGAGGGGAAAATGATTGTAACTCAAAATCTGGCGGAAATGAATGATGTAAAACAGAAGTTAATAAAGTATTTGTTTAAAAAAAAAAATAGACTAACTCAAATGGCAAAGGAGGCCCAAAAGGGCAATGAGGAGAAGAATGCCTTAAAAAGTCGAATTTACCAGATGGGAAAAGAATCTCAAAAGTTCACTGAGGAGATTCATTCCTTCAGAGTTAGACTGGAGCAAATGGAAGCTAATGACTTTATGAGAAATCAAGATGCTGTTAAGCAGATCCAAACAAACGAAAGATTAGAAGGCAATGTGAAATATCTCATGGGAAAAACCACTGATCTAGAAAATAGATCCAGGAGAGACAATTTAAAAATTATTGGACTACCTGAAAGCCATGATCAAAGAAAGAAACTAGAAATCACCCTTCAAGAAATTCTCAAGGAAAACTGCCCTGATGTTTTAGATCCAGAGGGCAAAATAGAGGTTGAAAGAATCTACTGATCACCCCCTGAAAAAGATCCCAAAAAGAAAACTCCCAGGAATACTATAGCCAGGTTCCAGAATCCCCAGATCAAGGAGAAAATATTCCAAACAGCCAGGAAGAAACAATTTCAATATTGTGGAAACACAATCAGAATAGCCCAGGACCTGGCAGCTTCTACACTGAGGGATAGAAGGGCATGGAATATGATATTCCAGAGGGCAAAAGAGCTGGGAATGAACCCAAGGGTCACCAACCCAGCAGAACTGAGTATTTTGTTTCAGGGGAAAATATGGTCATTCAGTGGAATAGAGGACTTTCAAGCATTCTTGAGGAAAAAACCAGAATTGAATAGAAAATTTGACATCCAGACACAAGAAGCAAGAGATGCCTGAGAAGGTAATCAGGGAAAAGAAATCAAAAGGAACTTATCAAAGTTGAACAATTTACATTCCTATATGGAAAAGCAATAACTGTGACTGATGATATCTTTCTCACTATGAAAATAATGGAAGAATGGTGTGTGGTCATATGAATACATATGTGAATGTGTGTGTATATGGTTACAGTTATATATGGACAGAGGGCATACGTTGAATTTGTTGGGAAGGGAGAATACTCAAGGGATGAAATTATGAGGTGAGAGAGGAAAGAGTCAAGAGGAGATGGGGAGAGACAGGGTAGGGTAAACTATCCCATGTAGAAGAAGCAAGGGGAAGTGTTTGCAAAGGAGGGGGAGAATAAGGAAGGCTAAAAAGGCAAAACCACATTCACATTAAATTTGGTTCAGGGAGAAAATGACGTACATACTAAATGGGATATCTCAACCTGCAGCAGGATAGGGGGAAGGGGGATGAGAGGAGGGATGATGGATGGGAGGGCATCCTTGGGGGGAGGGGAGGTCGGAAGCACCCACTATAGAAGAGGGACAGGATCATGTAAGGAATGGACCAGGTGGGGGGTGGGATGAGTGGGAGGGAATTATAAGCAGCCTTGTACAATATATCTACTATGATAATGTTTTGCATAGTTAGCCATGTACAACATATACTGAATTACTTATCTCCCAAGAAGGAATGTGTGACAAGGGAGGAAGGAAATGGATCTGAAATTCGAGGTCGTAACATTAAATGTTTCAAATATATATAAATACTATTATTAATACTCTTCTGCTTGTAATAGGGAGATAAGATGTGCAGGCATTGGGACACAAAGACTCACCTTCCTCTAATGGAAAAGTCGATGGGGGTATGGGAGAAGGTATGGGAGAGAGCAGATTGGAGGAAGCTATATCTTGTGGGACTACTATTCTGGGAGGTTGGGTAGGGGAATAATTGGGGGAAAATTTTTGCAACTCAAAATCTGATGGAAATGAATGATGTAAAACAGAAGTTAGTAAAGCATTTGTTTAAAAAAAATGAAAAGGGTGAATCTACCTCCAATGAAGAGGGAATCAAAACAATAATTAGGAATTATTTTCCCAATTGTATGCACATAAATATGACAATCTTAGTGAAATGGATGAATATTTAGAGAAATACAAGTTGTCCAGATTAAGTGAAGAAGAAGTAAATTACCTAAATAACCCCATTTCAGGAAAAGAAATCAAACAAGTCATCAATGAACTCCCTAGGGAAAAATCCCCAGGGCCAGGTGGGTTTATTAGTGAATTCTATCGAACATTTAAAGAACAATTGATTCCAATACTCTACAAACTATTTGGGAAAATTAGTGAAGAAGGAGTCCTACCAAATTCTTTCTATGACACAAATATAGTACTGATTCCTAAATCAGGAAGAGATAAAAGACAGAAAGAAAATTATAGACCAATTTCCCTCATGAATTTATATGCAAAATTTTAAATAAAATATTAGCTAAAAGACTACAACAACTTATCACAAGAATAATACATTTTGATCAGGTAGCATTTGTTCCAAGAATACAAGGTTTAATATTAGGAAAACTTTCACTATTATTGATCATATCAGCAATAAAACTAGCAGAAACCACATGAGATGGAGAGAGGAAGGAAGGAAGGAAGGAAGGAAGGAAGGAAGGAAGGAAGGAAGGAAGATATGTCCCATTCATCAAAGGGGTTTGAAATGTTAAAATGGGAAATCAAAAGATATTTGGAACAATGGGTAAGTTTGGCCTTGGGGTACAAACTGAAGTTGGGTAAAGACTAATGGAGTTTTGTCAAGATAACAAGACCTGGAGATTGTTGTGGCATAGATCATGAGTTTCTTATTACAAAATTTAGACCTGCTTTGAAGAAAGTAGTGAAAAGCATCAGACCATATATATATATGATCTTTATGAATGTGAAGTGGAGTGATAGATAGATAGATAGATAGATATAGATATAGATATAGATATAGATATAGATATAGATATAGACATAGACATAGACATAGATATAGATGGATGGGATTAGATCTGGTAGATAGCATACATAAGGAAATATATAGAGAGGCTTGTAATATTGTACAGAAGACAGTAACAGAAAAAGCAATAACAACAAAAGGGAAGTAACAAAAAGTCTAAAAGAAAAAGAAAAGCATGAAAGCTAAGTGGTTATCTGATAAAGCTTTACAAATAGTTGAGCAAAGAAAGAAAAGCAAAAGTTAAAAGAGAAAAGAAATATATATATATATATATATATATATATATATATATACATATATATATATATTTATGCACACATCTACACACACACACACACACACACACACACACACACACACACACACAACTGAATACAGAATTCCAGAGAATAACAAGGAGAGATAAGAAAGTTTCCTTAAATGAATGATGCAAATAAATAAAAGAAAAATACTAGAGTAGCAAAGACAAGCTTCTCTACAAGAAGATTCGAGATATCAAGACAATGTTTCATGCCAACATGGGCATTATAAAGGATAGACATGGCAGGGACTTAAAAGAAGTAGATGATGTCAAAACTGGCAAGAATATACAGAAAAAAACAATATAAGAAAGATCTTAACATCACTAAAACCATGACAGTCTGTATACTGATCTAGAGTCACACCTCCTAGACAGTGAAGTTAAGTGGGCCTTATAAAGCATTATTAATAATTAGACTAGTGGAAATGAGGGAATTCCAGTTGAGCTACTTAAAATCTTAAAGATGCTGCTGCTAAAGTGCTGCACTAAATATGCCAGCGCATTTGGAAAATTTGGTTGCACACCAGAATGGAAAAAAAAATCAGTTTATGTCCTAATCTTAAAGAAAGGCAATGCCAAAGAATGTTCAAATTACTGAACAACTGGGCTCATTTCACAAACCAGCAAGGTCATGCCTAATATTCTGCAAGTTAGGCTTCAGTAATATGTGACCTGAGAATTACCAGAAGAACAGACTTGTTTCCAAAGAGGCAGAGGATCTAGAGACCAAATTGCCAACATTTGCTGGATTATGAAGAAAGCAAGGGAATTCCAGAGAAACAGGCACTTAATTGTCTACACCAAACCCTTGACTATGTGGGTCTCAACAAAGAGTGGCAAGTTCTCAAAGAGTTGGGAGTACCAGATCATTTTATTTGTCTCTTAAGGTACCTTTATGTGGTCAAGAAGCAGCATTTAGAACAGAATATGGAACAACTGATTGATTAGATTGGGAAAGAAGTACAATAAGAACCTATATTGTTACCTTATTTACTTAACTTATTGCAGAGTACAACATGTAAAATGCCAGCATGAATCAAAACTGGAATTGAGGTTTCTAGGAGAAATATCAAATCTCAGATATACAAATTGTTCTACTCCAATGGCAGGAAATGAAGAATTAAAAAGTATCTTGGTAGGAATAAAGAGGATAGTGTAAAACCTAGGTTGAAGTTTAACACTAAAAAAACAAACAAACAAACAAAAAAACCCCCTAAGATCATGGCAACTGGTCCCATCACTTCTTGCTGCTAGAGGGAGAAGAAATGGAAGCAATGTCAGATTTCATATATATATATATATATATATATATATATATATATATATATATAAATTTTATGGACTGAAAGATCACTGCAGACAGCGACTGCAGCCATGGAATTAAAGGACATGTGCTAATTGGAAGGAAAGCTAGGGCAAATCTGGATGGCATACCGAAAGCAGAGACATTACAACAAAGGTCAAAGCTATGTTTGTTTGTTTTTTTCAGTAGTAATGTGTGACTGATAGAGGTGGAATATAAGGAAAGCTGAATGCTGTTGACACGATAATTTTGAATTGTGTGCTGGAGTTTTGAGGGGATCAAATCATTCCATACCCAAAGAAATTAATTTGGACTACTCATTGGAAGTACAAATGCTGAAGCTTAAATATTTTGTTCACATAATGAGAAGACAGAACTCATTAGAAAGGACTCTTATATTGGGAAAGACTGAAGGCAAAAGGAAAAGGGGATGGCAGAAGATGAGATGGATAGATAGTTTCCTGGAAGTAATGTGTATAAGCCTGGCCAGACTTAGGAGATAGTGGAGGACAAAAGGGCCTCCCACACTATGATCCATATCATTACAAAGAGCTGGACATGACTGAATGACTGAATAACAATGCAATGTTAGACTGATTTAATATGAGAGACTCAAACATATAGGCCTGGAATAATTTTAGAAGTCACCGAGTTTAACTTCATTGTATAATGCTTGAGGAGAATGAGAAGTGCAGAACTTAAGTGACTTTACTCAGGTTATTTAGGACATAAGGGGAAGAACCCAGATTTGAGCTGGCCTCTGAATCTGACTATAAGGCTGATTTGCTTGGATCACACTATCTCTTGCGAAGGCACACTGTCTGGAAATAAGAGGATAAAGCCATCTTTCTTGGTTTTTTCATGATCAGAACACACCTAGAATATTTTTTTCCTAACTTCTGGGTGCCATATTTGAGTAAGGACATTTATGAACTGGAGAATGTCCATAGGAAGGCAACTAGTATGGAAAAGGGTCTTGAACGTAGGTTATATAATCAGTTGAAAGAACTGAGGATTTTTACCCAGGAGCAGAGCAGAATTAGGGAGGACATGGTAAATATCAGAGGGATTAGACTTGTTACACTTCTTGGGAAAGGAGAGAAGTAAGACCAATGAATGACTGTTGCTAAAAGGCAACTTTAAGTTTAATATGGGGGTGGAAAGTACCTTTACAATTAGAGCTTTCCAAAATGGAAATAGCTTGCCATGGTAGGTAGTGATTTCCCCCTTATTCAAGTTCTTCAGAGGCTCACTGGCTCCTTGTGGTAGAGGGAATTTTCAGCCAGGTACTGTTTGCACCAAGATGGCCTCAGCAGCCCCTTCCAAACATGGTATTCTGTGATTCTGTGAAGACTCATTTACCCTGAAATAAACTGTGACCGACAACAATTAAACTTTCCAAGCGTTACCCATTGATTGAAAAACTTCAGTCCAGTGTTCTCTCCAGCTGTCCTCAGAGTTGATTGGATAATTTGGGAGCAATATCCCTTTGATATCTGAGTCCATTGTTCATTTTAACTTTAAACAGACATTCTGGGAAGAAGCAGTTAGGCTGGTGATGTGCTAATTCTTGTTTGCAATTTAGCCTGAGGAGCTGCAAGAAACCTGCAACTTATTGTATGTTAGGAACTGAAATAGGAGAAGACAACATCTGGTTATTTGGTGGTGTGTCTGTTTCTCTCTTTCTTTTTCTCTTGAAAAAATAAAACTGAACAACAACCAGGGAAACTCAGATGAGATAATTTAACCATAACTTATCAGGGAAAAAAGTTTCAGGGCTAAAAATGTTACAAGAAGAGAATGGTTGGGTTTTTGAAGAAGAAGGAAAATAACTAAAATTAAAGAGGATTCATCATCATATGGAACATGGATCACTACCCATAGGGCATGTGGGGACATTGTTGGATGGAAGCATATTGGTATAGAGAAATGCAAAGAGCACTAGCTTCATGTCTGAAAACCTATTACTCATTGGGTGTTAGTTACCCTCTCTGGGCCTGCATTTCCTCATACACAAGCGGAGAGTCTTAAAATCATACTCTCAAGAGCTGGAAAGAAGCTCTGAGAGCCTATAGTACAACCCATCCCAGACTCATGCATTCCCTTATATAACAGAGCTCTGGAAATACAAACATCCAAGCTTCTGCTTGGATACCTCCAGTGATAGAGCACTCATTACCTCTTGAGATTCTATTTGGTTCAATCTGCTCTCACTAGTAGGAAAGATAATGTCATCTATATGTGACTGCTGAATTTAAGGGGCTTGCATATTCCTCAGAATAAAAGGATGATATTCTGGGCTTCCACACTTCTAAAGAGGGCATACATTTCAAATAGTGTCTCAACACTCACTGAACAATGTGGTGTATTTTAAAGCTCCTATTAGGGTATTGTGAGCTATGATTTCAGTTATGGTAATGGTGCTTTTGCACTGGCCATCTCTCATGCCCCTGATGCACTCCTTCCACACACACTCCTCAGAGAATTCTTCTCTTTTGTTCAAGACACAGCTCAATACCTTCTATGTAGTCTTTCCTGATCCTCCCTCCTTTCTGAGGAGTTTTTGTCTAATTTCTACGTAAGTCAGTTTAGTTCAATTTGTTCATCATACAATATAGCTTCACAGGTTTAAAGCAGGAGGAGACTTAAGTGGCTATCCATTCTAGCCCCCTGATTTTAGAGAATAACCCACAGAGAACAGTGACTTTCCAGGGTCGCGTAGGGAGTAAGTAGAAGGCTTGGGATTTAGCTCCTCGTTCTCTAGGATACAAATTCAGTTCTCTTTCCACTGTGTCATGAAGACTTTCAATTCAGCAAGCAAGTATTAAGCACTTATTGTATGTTGGGCTTTGTGGTAAGGCATGGTGGACATGGAGGTAAGCATGGAGATTCAAATAAGAACTAGGAACTTTCATTCTACTGGCAGTGGTAATGGTTTTGGGCACACAGATAAATCTAAATAAACTATAGCTAGTGGTCTCTCTCTCTCTCTCTCTCTCTCTCTCTCTCTCTCTCTCTCTCTCTCTCTCTCTCTCTCCCTCTCCCCCCCGTGTGTGTGTGTGTGTGTGTGTGTGTGTGTGTGTACAATATGGACTGCTTGAGCAATCTGGTTAAACATATGTATGGACTCATTCTCAAAATAATAGTTTGAATGCAATTTAAAAAAAAAGCATATTACAAAGGAAACCCAATCATGAAATAGGTCCATCTACTATCATCTTTATCATCTATCTATCCATTCATCTATCATCTATTAATCTATCCACCTATTATCTCTCTCTAGCTATCTATGTCTTTATCTAATATGCATAATACACATAACTATACACAAGTTCACAGATAATTGAGTGCTTAAACTTCATAGAGAAATTGCAAAGTAATTTAGCACTAATTACTAGTGCTAAGGTCTCAAGAGAGGTCTTCCATTAGGAGTGGCAGTTGAGATATAAATTGAAGTCATTTAGGGATTCCTTTAAGGAAGAAATGAGAAGAAAGAACACATAGATGTGGGAGCAGCTTTTGCAAAGTCAAAGAGGTAAGGGATGGAATGGGGTCTCTGGAGAAGGGCATCTTGTCCAATCTGTTCACAGAATAAAGTTTCAAATGGTTCTGTTGTGAAATTAACTTGGAAAAATAGACCATATCATTGATAGCATGCTACATTCTACTTAGGTCCACTCAACCTCACTCTAGTCAATCATCTAGAAACAGAATAAATAATAGAGATAATCAACAGAGGGAAGGTGCTAACATCAAAGTGATCAGGAAAGCTTCCTGCACAAGGTCGGATTTTAGCTGTATTGAAGGAAGCTAGGAAAGACAAGAAGTGGACATAAGGAGTGTCAGCATTCCGGGCATGGTGGATAGTCAGTAAAATGCCTGGAGTTGGGAGATGGAGTTTTGTGTTTAAGGTACAGCTTGAAGGTTACTGTTCCAAGATCTCTGAGTACGTGGTGCAATGACTGAGAGATTGATAAAGATAGGTAGATAGAAAGACAGACAGACAGACAGATAGGTAGATAGATAGATAGAAAGATAGACAGATAGATAGACAGATAGATATGAAAAACTGTATGGTAGGAAATGCCAGGTTATGTAAGATTTTCATACATGTTGAGCTTAATATTTATATATATTTGCCATCTAGTTTGACATGTCCAACAAGCAGTTGGAGATAGGAGACTGAAAATCAGGAGGAGGTCAGGGCTGGAGAGATAAATCTGAGGATCATCTGCACAGAGAATTGATGATCACCAAATGAAATGTTCTAGACAAAGAAGAAAAGATGGCTCAGGACAGAAATTTTGGGTAACCATCCCTTCCCTGCCATGTTTAATAGGCATGGCATGGATGAATATCCAACAAAGAAGACTGAGGAGAAGCCAGACAGGAGAGAACAGTGTCATGAAAGCAGAGAGAAGAGAGTATTAAAGACGAACGAGTGACTGGCAATGTCAAAGATTATACTTCACAATGATTTGAATTCAGTAATGACTGGTATGTATATCTACTTTCTTTTCTCTGTAAAAGCTTGGCAAGCATGGCCTATGTAAATACTCAGGGTATCTTTTATATAAAATGGGAAGAGAATAACATGATTTGGACCATATTTTCCAAGGGGCCACCATTTCATGATCATGACCTTGTTGAAAATGTGAAGAACAATAAATATATCATTCTGTTGATTATTAATTATTTTGAGGGGTTTGACTCAGGAAGAATAGAATTTTAAATGAAATTGAATTGAATTTCAAATTGAATTGAACTTCAGCATTGAAAGTTCCCATTTTAGGAGCAGGTAAGAGTCACCAATTTCCCTTAGAAGAATAAGCCCCAAGGTCCAAGGATATTACTGCAGGGAAATAAGAGGAGATGAGAAATTCCAATGAGGATTCAGCACCTGAGCATAGTAGGAAGGGGCCTCACACAAGTGGGAATGAAGGCCTTTGTTGAGTAGGATATTTGAAAATGACTTTTAATTTGTGAAGTGTGTTTCACTTGAATCCTGGCTAGCACTAAAATATGTCAAAAAGCCTCATGAGACTCTCGATAAATTTTGGCTCTGGTCATTATCGAAAGAGTAACTTCTTTATGAGCTTTCCAGCCCATCTCTCCCCAGGTGTAGAACATCTCCAAGGTTGTGATGAGAGTTTAGAGGAACGTTCCATAATTTAGGTGTTTGCCTGGACATGTAGGTTTGAGGCCCCAGGTCACCGATGGCTTCTCATTGCTTTGCTGTTGGACAGGTCTTTTCTTATTTTTTCTATTTCCCTGAACATTTTCTCCACTGAATTCTCCCAAGATTCAACAGTCTAGTATGGTGTTGAAATGTGTTTTCTGAGTATGGTTCCTAAGGAGAAATGCATGACTAACCTGGGTGGGCCACGCCATGTGGAAAGAGTTGCTGGATGTTGTTTCTGTTGGGAACATCAAAGCCTGGGAAAGAAACTCATTTTCTATCCAGAAGATGGTACCATGCTAGGCAGTGGGGGGAAAGACCTGTTCTTCTGGAAAAAAAGAGTGACCTAAAAAATTCAAAGTATAAAAGAAAATGGAAAGGAAGACTTCACAAGCCAAGGGTATGAATAGAGACATGAACACAGGCATTTATCAGGGACCTACTATGTACCAGGCATTGTCCGAAGCATTGAGGGCAAAAAATCAAAACAAAACAACAGGAACAACAATGAAAATTAATTCTTGTCCTGAATATTAGATAGGATGCATAAAAAAGAGAGCTGTAAGCAGGGCACTTAGAGGAATGAAAGAGCTTTACCTAAGGAGATACAGAAACAATTTCTGTGGATGATGGTATATGACCTTGGTACTGAATGAAGCTCTGAGAGTTCATGGGAGAACATCTAAACAAAGACATGGGGAAATGAGATTGAATGACAAGTTTGTGATACAGCAAGTGGATCCATTTGGATGAAATGTAGAACATGCAAAAGGCAGTTATATGTAACAAGCCTGGAGAGGTTGACTGGAGTCAGACTGTGAAAAGGTTCTAATGTCATGCTGAGGAGTTTGTGTTTTACCTGAAAGACAATAGGAAATACTAAAGATTCTTCAGGAATTGCATGTTGTTAATAGTCGATCAACGTTTATTAAACACCTACTATGTGCCGGGTACTGTGCTAAGTTCTGTGGATATAAATGTGAAAAAACATAGTCCCCATCCTCAAGGAACTTACAATCTAATGGGGAAAGACGAAATATAAAAGGAAGCTGAAAACTGGGAGGTGGGATTAAGTAGGTGGCATGGGTCTATGGTGGAAAAAACCATTAGCTAAGTCCCAAAGTAGGACAGCAAAGTGAGGGCAGAGATGTTGTGAGTTGGGTTATCTCCTTAAATGGTATTCATGGTCTCATCCTTCAAGCAGAGACACAGAGAACAGTGATGAGGAAGAAAACCAAGGTTGATGGGATCCCACAGGATGATGACGTTATCCCGTGAATGAACCTTCAGGAACATGGTGGAGAAGTCAGTCAGAGAAGTCCCAAAGTAGTATGATCAGATGAGGAATCAGGTCAGAATTATTCTTCCTGAAGATGGTTTTGGCAGATGGGTATGGGACAGGTTGGAGACAGGAGAGCCTCAAGATCAGGATTCCAATAGTCCAGTATAAAGGTGGTGAAGCCTTGAGCTAGAAAGAAAAATGGAAACGGCTCCAAGTAGGTTAAAAAAAAAAAAAAAACCTTTTCCATTAAATTCACGGAACTTTTAATTTTCTCCAATAATACCTTTAAAATCTATTGGAACCATGTGATCTCATAGCTGTGACAAATCTTAGCCATGTAGATCACAAGCCATCCATGGCTGCCTATGTTCTCCTGTGGCTCCACCATGGTACAGGGGTATAGATGTGGGGAGTTGCCATATCCTAAGCTTCCAAAATATTTCTTGTTTATTACTTGGAAACCAAAGCTGGATGCTGGCTGTTCATCAGTTATTTCTCATTCTTTTGGCTCAGACAAAAACTTAATGGAAAATATGTAAAGGCTTAAATAATAATGTTCCCAAATCTCTAACACTTTCAGATATAATTTTGGCCAAAATAATATACTATTAGAAGGAGCATTAGACTAGTAAATATTCATGTTTTAAATTTTGGCTAGGAAAGAATCCTTTCTTCAACTGTTTTTAGAGATTCAAGAAAAGAATCCTTAGCTCTAGAAAAGATATGAGAAATATATATTGTATCTTCCTTCCTTCACTGGACAAGTGGGAGACTATGGGTATAGAGTGCTGTGTTTTCTGACAGATATGGTCAATTGTGTTGGTTAGTTTTCTTGAGCTATCTTTTTATCTTTGTTTGAAAGGAAAATGTTCTGGGAATATGAGAAAAAAGGAGCATATTTGGAAGTAAATATGCCCTTAAGATACATCAATTAAAAATGAACAGGAACCCTTAAGTTAAGACTCTCTGCAAAGGAAACACTTTATTTTTTAAAAGGGAAGTAGTGACCTTGTCCTGGAGGGTCTGGGATTTCTAGATGATGGGAGAATACATCAGAGATGGAGTGACTGTCATTTCTTGGGAAATGGAGCCTGGCGCCAGAAAGCCTGACTTGCATCTGTCCCTTATCTCAGGATTGAGGCCAAAAGCAAGGCCTTTTGTAGCTAGCAGCTGAGAGATCTTGGGACCCAGTGCCAAATGCCAGCTTAGAAGAAGGAAGGGGTAAATCCAAGGGAATGGAGAGAGAGCCTGCAGTGAAGCCATGAGAAAAGGCATTGGCCTTCAATATGGAACCCCTAAAAGGCATATATAAAAGTCATTGACAACAACATATCAATCAATCCAAAAAACGTTGATGAATTGTCTAGCATGTGATGGGCACTGAGCTAGGATCTGGGGGCTAACAAAACAAGTGACATGATACCTGTCCTCCATAAGCTTACATTCTAATGAAAAAGGTATCATTCAGACACACAGCATACACAAACCCATGGACAGGTATCTATGAAACATGTAAAGGGTGTCCCTAAAGTCTGGACACATAGGAAATGTCATTAACTATGCATATTTTCAAGAAATTAAATGAATGAAATTTTCAACACCATTTAATTTAATCAGAATAAAAGAGATTTCAAAGACATAGTAGACACATAGGAAATCTCATTAATTAATTAAATTAAATTAATCTCATTAATATGGAAAATAGTGCCCAATAAGTAATGAAAGCTTTTATTCCATATGAAATTGTCATGGCTAAAATTTATGCTAATTAAATAAAATGTTGCTTAAAATTTCATATATTTCATTCCTTGAAAATATGCATGGTTCATGAGATTTCCTATGGGTCCAGACTTTAGGAACATCCTGTATATATGTGTAACATGAAACCTTAGAGTAATAAGAGCTGATGGCACCAGGAAAGACCTGAATAGGGAGGTACTTGAACTATATACTGAAGGAAACCAGGGCATCCAAGAGATAGTGGTGAGAAAGGAGAACATTCCAGGCATAGGGCACAGTCAATGCAAAGACACAGAAATGGGACATTACAAGAGGGTTATTTTCTATTTCATCCTAAAGGCAATAGGGAACCACTGGAGGCAATTGAGCAGGAGAGTGATGGTCAGCCCCAAAGTTTAAAAAAAACAAGGTCAAAGCAGAATCAGATGCAAAAGCTTATACATGAGTCTGGGAATCCAGTAACCAAGGACAAAGGTGGGGCTCCATCCTGGCTTCTTGTGCTCATTGAACTCTGAGCTTCTGTGGGCTTTGGAACAAAGGCATAAGGTGTTAAACTTTGACCCACCCCTAACTAGATCTCATTGGTAGAGTCATATTGTGAGAAGAGATAGAGTATGGGAGATATCTCAGTGTCTGGGCCAGGCATGGGGCAGAATTTCTGAGCTTCAACCTTGAAGTACCAGGTTTAATTTGTGCCTTGGAACTATTTTTCTCTTCAAAAAGACTGCTTTTATTTATTTATTTATTTGTTTGTTTGTTTGTTTGTTTGTTTGTTTACATTCTGAACTTATACACCCACAAAACAGCATTTCCATATATAGAACAGAACACAAAAAGAGAATTATGTATGAAACCACAAGTCTTTATTTCATAGCTCTATTTCAAAAGTACATGACACATTGAACAGGCCCCTTTCAGAAGTCTCTTCCATGTCTGTACTTCCTTCTCTTCTCTTTTCTGCATTAAAATGTTTCAGTGTCCCCTTTTTTATATTACTTTTGCTATTCCCCATTTCCCTGAACCTCGCTCCCCAATGGAAAACAAACCAACTCCCCAAAATATTTGTGAATACAAAGCATAGTCAAGTAGGACCCACTTACCCAGAGATGAACATGAACTTAAAAACTTTTCATTTCTCAGTCCAATAGATATGATATTAGCATGTAATTTCAAGGCCAGCCTCAGACTCATACTGGCTGTGTAACTCCAGGCAAGTTACTTAACCTTCCAATGCCCCAGGGAGCTCTTGAAGATAGGAAGCAGCAGAGCAGGGGCTTACCTGAGTCAGTAGGAGTTTCCTCATCCCAAATTCTCTACATATCATATATTGAGAAAAAATAGAAAATATCTTAAAAGAAATCTTTGGAATTATTTATTGTTGTTGATGATGATGTTATCATTATTTTGACCTGGAACCATCTGTGTAAAGTTCTCTTGATGTGAATAACCTCCCCCCGCTCCAGTCTTAAAACATTGCTTGGGGCACTGAGAGAGGGTTGGTTTCCCAGCTAGGAATTCTTGGATTCAGAACTCCCTCTCTGCAAACTTACTAGCTAGGTGACTCTAAACAAGTCAGTTCAACCCTCAATGCCAAAGGTAATCCTCTAAAACTATGTATCAGACCTTGGTAGAGCTGTATTGGTCAAAAGAGTACCCAAAGCAACAGTTCCCTACACTAAGAATGTCAAAAGTCCATGATCCCTCCCTTTAATGTTTCTCCATCTCATCCCTATACTCAAATATAGAGGTTATTATTCTGATGCAGCCCAAAAGAGATAACTTCTATTTAGCAATAGTTTATCTACTCTAGTGGAAGATGGACCTTCAAGGGTCATGGGCACAAAGCACAAAACAAAGCAGGCAGTTGGGAAAAAAAGGACCAAAGTCTTGAAGTTGGTCCAAGAAAGCAACCTGGCTCCCAAGCACATCTCAATAATTGAGCTATGCATTGCTTCAACATGAATCCAGTGTCCCTGCTCCTCTGGAGCCAGGCCAGATCTTGGGCGGGGAGGCAGGAGGAGGTAGCTTTTCTGTGTTAGCAGCATCTGTCTGTTCTTCAGCCACGCAAGATGGACTGGAGGAACTGCCCTTCCTCTCTCCCTAGACTCTCAGATTAATGCACCTGCAAGAGGCTTTCATCCTGAGCCAGCCTGCAGCTGGCCATAGGAAGGAAATTGTTTAAGAGCAAGGTCATGGTGGGCCTCACTCATTAGCAGGCTGCAAATGAAACTGGAATTGGAAAGTCCTAAGGAAAGTTGTCTGGAACTTCTTCTGTGGCCAATGTGGAGAAGAAAGCTGAGCCCAAGAGTATTACAACTATTGAAACACCAGAATGCATTTTGACCTCCATTCTTAAAAGGTAGGAACTAGGGCTGGGACGTAAACAAGTTTGGTGTCAGGAGTCAAGGTCATAAGATCCTAGATTTAGGTTTGGAAGTGTTCTCTGAGGCCACCTGCTCCCACCGCACCATTTTATAGAAGAGGAAACATAAACCCAAAGAGGTTATCTAATTAACCCAAAGTCATGCAGGTCGTTAATCAAGGAGGCAAGATTTACCCACATCATATGACTCCAAATCCAGGATGCTCCATGGTAACACATTGTTCTTTCTCTAGCTTATCTCCTAGTTCAAGACTATTTGTCTTTGAGAAGAAGTGTGAATCCAATTGGAGGAGCGCATTATTTGGAGTTGGATGCCTTGTGTTCAGATTCTACTCCCATCATTATCTTCATCTGTGAACTTGGGGATATCAGTAAATATCCCTGGGCATAGTGTCCTCAATTAAAAAATGACATGTTATATTAGATATCCCTAAAGCTCTGTTGTAATTCTAAGATCTCAGGACGTTTTTTTGTTTTTGTTTTTGTTTTGTTTTGTTTTGTTTTTTTCTGAAACCTCTTCACTACCAAGTGCTGGGCTCATCTACAGTTCAGTCCCCCTCCTAAGAGAAGGTGATGGATTGAGGAGTATCTAGGGAGCCAATTTTCTCTAGTGCATTTGGGACCCTGCTCCTCTCTCCCAGGATAACATCTGAGTAAAAGGATAGAGAATGGAGGCTAGTCTTTGCAACAAATGGTAGTTGGTTACTTTTAAAAACAACTTTGGCACCTGAAAGGAGGATATCCCTTTTGGAGGGATGAGTGGAACACTGTCATTCTCATCATGCCAAGTAGCTGCCCAGTTCCCCTATTTTAACAACTATGTTGTAGCCTACTTTGGATTTTATTTTCACTCATTTCATTCTTCCTGTCTTTTTTAGTTTGAATTATATAGAAAAAAATCAGAATTCATAATATCTTTAAAATGACCTAGGTGAAACCTTCATTTTGTAGATGAGGAAAATGAGGCCCAAAGAGTGGGAAAAAGGTCCCAATTCATGTGGATAAAAGTAGCAGAACAAGAATTCTGACTTCAAACATATCTTCTCCAGGACTTCTCTTCCTTGACATGGCAGGGAGTGGGCCAACGTGCATTGTGCAAGTTTCTTCATTGGGAATTTCTCATATCAACAAAATCATGGGTCTGATCCTCCAAAACATGGTTGTTGGTGGTTTTGGACAGGGGATCAAAAATAATGCAAGCAGTACGTTAGTTACGGTCATGGAAGATGGGCATTCACTATGCTTGTGTCATGCTTGCACCAGTATTACCTTTATCCATTGCCCAATTCCTAAAATCCAATTCAGTATATCTTTTTTTTTTCACATAAGCATTTTCTGACTTAGACTGAGACTTTCCAAGGCCTTTATTCCTTGATGATAGTACTTAGGTTATACTTAGAATCTTCTTGCCTCTTCCTTAATCTCTACTTTCAAGTAATGGTGATCGGGAACAAGTTCCAGGGCTCATTCTTTGCTTTCTTGAGCTTTTTAAATATTTTTATAGATCTGGGATTGTTTTCTGAAGAAAATACAGTAAAATATTATTCATTCAGACTCAGCTACTTGGGGAGTTGGTGTGCTGTACTGAGTAGGGCCTTGGCTTTGAAGTAAGAAAACCTGGGCACATTTAATGACTGAGTGACCTTGGAGAAGTCCAGTTCCTATTCTAGGTCTTTAGCCTTGTTGATAAAAGAAATGTTAGATGATTTCTAGGACCCTTGAAAACTCTGACATTCAGGGATTTTGTGATAATTCACACAACATACTTAATTCTTTTCATCACTATTTAATGGTTAGGGCCTGGGTTGGAGTCAGCATGAATGAAAACAGGAGTTCAGACTAGTGTGCAATTTATTCAGCTCCCTAGAAGCTGATTGAGTATTGTCTATGTCAGCCTTGTTTACCTCAGAAAGCCACAGCCTTCTTATTGAGGTAGGATGGCAGTGCCCTGCAGTCCTTGTCATGCCCAGAGTTCCATTCTGCAAAGTTGTTGAGTGATCTTTTCCAATGGGAGGGCGCCATGACCTTGAAATCTCTAAGCCTGAATCTATTCCACTTTCTGCCATACTGACTGATGGGTTAATTTGACTGTCCCTGAATGGTGTGTGTGTGTGTGTGTGTGTGTGTGTGTGTGTGTGTGTGTGTGTGTGAGAGAGAGAGAGAGAGAGACAGACAGACAGACAGACAGACAGACAGAGACAGACAGACAGAGTCAGAGAGACAGAGAGAGAGAGAGATATTACTTGGGATTTCTCACTCTTATTATCATACTAAGTTTTTGGAAGGTTTTTTTTTTTTTTAGTTCGTTACAGACCGTACTTCATTTAAGCATCCCAATAATCTTGGGGAGTAGACACTACCAATTCCATTTTACAGATGAGGAAACTGAGGCTCTGAGATATTAGATGACTTGTGAGTTGATGTAAAAAGAAGAGAGAGGATTTGAAGATAACTCTTTCTAAAGCCAAAAATAGCACTCTGTACCCTAAGTCTCACTGACTGTCAAGTACAGACTAGCTGAATAAGGAGAAAACATGAGTGCAGATTCAGACTGGCCCACTTCCTCCTCCAATTCAATTTGGTCTCACTATTTTAGGGTCTGAACCCAGCCCAATCCCATTCATGCAGCCAGCTTTGCTGCTGATGTGAACCACCAGATAAGTGCCCTGAAATGATCCCTACCTATGTTTATTTGATTTCTCTGATTTCTCAGCTTCCGTGGCCCCTGAACCACTTGGCTTGTGGGCTGAAGGGGAGACAGGAATCCTTAACACTTGAATCATCTCACTTCAGGCTTATGAGGAAGAAAAAAACTCAGTTCTGTCAGTGGGAAAGTATGCAGGCAGTTTGGAGGAATGAAGGTAATTAGAGGGAAATATCACATCCCGGAAGCTTCATAGTGACAAGTTCTTTTTGTTGAAAGATGGCTGGGAAATCTTCAAATCAGCTGAAGTGGCAGAGATAAGGTGCCCCAATGCAAACAAAAAGAAATCAAGCTGCACTAAGAGCAGCAGCTGGTTAAGTGCAAAGAATTGTAGGGGAGGTTACCAGCCTTCCTGATGATGTTGGGATAAGCCATGACTGAGATGGCATTTCCTCCTTAAAATGCTCTGTGGTCTCAACAAACCCAATATTTCCCTGCACCCAAGGCCACGATTTTAGGAAAGCTGGGATCTCCCCTTTAACCCCATCACCATATCCCCTCTGACACATTCATGTCTGACTTTGTGTAATGTTTTGTTTTTTTCTTTTCTGAATACCTATTGAGATGTAAGGAAGCAAGGGATGGAAAGAAAAAGAAAGAAAGAAAGAAAGAAAGAAAGAAAGAAAGAAAGAAAGAAAGAAAGAAAGAAAGAAAGAAAGAAAGAAAGAAAGAAAGAAAGAAAGAAAAAGAAAGGAAGGGAGGACTAAGTAAGATAATGTTGGTAAAGTGCTTAGCCTAGCATCTGCTGCATACTAGGTGTTATATAAATGCTTGTTCTTCCCTGCCTTAAGAACATATTAGTTATTATAGGTATTTATGAGCTGTCTGCTATATGCAAATCACTGTGGTAGGTACCTAGGTTACAAAGACAAAAATGCAACATCTCTACTCACACAGGGGTTTACATTCTACCAGGTGAAAAAAAATGGACAAATAGAAGTATATACACAGTAAGTGTATGCAGAATAAACATAATTAATGCCAAATCAATCTAAGACATTAAAATGCAAATAGAGAAGGTAGAATAAAGACATTTGAGAATATGTAGAAAGAAAGAAATATTCATTTAGCTGTTTCTCAGATGTTTACACCTTGCTACCTGCCCAGACTATAACCTCCATGAGGGAAGGGATGATACTGGACCTAAGCTGTGAAACTCCTCCCCCCAAAAACACACACGCAAACACACACACACACACACACAAACACACACACACACACACAGTATAATTCTTTACACCTAGTGAATACTTTCAGAGGCTTGGCCAATGAATGACTTTATACGTTCAAATTAAGTTTAAAAACTCCCACCGCTCCTTTAAAACTCTCAACCCAAGGGGGTTGAGCCTTAAAATATTTCAAATACAGTTTCTCTCATCAGAAAAGCAATTTTAAGAAAATCTTTGCTACAAAATGTGTTTTTTTATGCAAAAACTTCACTGGTAAATGGTTCTTATTGTATTGACTTGGCTTGTAGAAATGGAAATGGGGTAGCAGAGAGCTCCAAGCCATGGAAGGGTGTGCTATTCAGAGGTCTCCCATCCAGGACCTAGGTGCTGAAATGCTGTGCTTCCTTTCAAAAATAACTTCTTGTTCCTTATTAGACAAAAACCAATTCTGTACAAAGGGATGCAAAGGTGGAGCGGGGGAGGGGAGTGCTGCAAGATTGTCAGGCTCTTACCTTTCCATTTGAATCAGGTAGAGAATAAACAAAGGGGAATGTCTCCCCCTGTCTTTATGAGATCAAACATCACTTAGTGAAGGGGCTTCTTGCTTACCTTGGATAATGTATTTCTCAATAACCAAAAGCATCCCTCCTGACAGGCTTGTGCAATGAGCACTTTCAGCTTTGGGGGAGTCTGATTACCAAAGATAGCAGGACCATGGCCAAGGGTAGGGAGGAAGGTGGGACCTGGGAGCTGAGTCATAGTTCTGAGTTTTTCAGAGTGGCATATATTGAGAGAAGTGAGGAAGGCAGAGGGTAAATCTTTCTACCACAATGATAGCCCCTCATAATTTTCAAGCTTTATAACATTTTAGGAAGCTTTTATAATATTCAAGTGAACTTCTGTATCTAGAAAGGGAATGACTTTAGCCTTTATTAAGTACAGATGATGGAATAGAAACTATGCAAACTTTCAGGGGAAAAAAAAGGAAAAATGAAATAGCTTTTACTTCTGGGGGAAAATGTGTCTGTTCATCTATATATACACATATGAAATATATGTATTTGATATAATATACACACATATATGCATACATATAATAACAATATTGTTATGTAGAAGATATATGAAGGGAAATAAATATATCTCTTCTAAAAGTGATTTTATTTATGTGTATGTGTATGTGTACATATGTGTGTGATATGCATATAGCAATGACATAGATGAATCTTTAATGAAATTAATTTATTTTTTCCAACAAAATGTCAGGATAAAATCATAAGGTCAACGCAAATAGATTGATGATTTATAGAGAGACCATCAAATGAAATGTAAATATATATATATGTATGTATATATATTATAAACACTATACATACATGTGCATACATATGTATGTACATATGTGTATATGTGTATCAGGGTTCATACAGATGAGAGAGTTAAGAAAGACAGGTTTCATGGAGAAGGGATTGACAGGAAGCTTAATTATTATGTACCCATATTTGTTTCCTCTAGATTAGCTATTGGGGAGACTTGGCCAGAGAAGCAATGTATACTTGCATTTCTCACAGCTACCATGTAGACACTGCATGATACTGCATACAGTGTGTCATAAAATAACAGAACAAGCTTAGAAGGTAGTCAATTGAACTCTTCTCACTGTCCAGTATGATGATGATTATGCAGTGGGCTTCCAGCAATTTCCCCTCCCATGTATGTGTTAATACCTTTCTGCTATACTGCCTCTACTGGGGAAGTATGCAGGAGAGCGTGTGTGTTTCCCTAAGGATTTCTGATGGCAATAGATCTTCAGTCTCAAGCTGGAAGGGTTTTGTACACTATCTAGTCTAACTTTCATTGTACTGATAAGGGAATGAAGGACCAGACAAGTTAAGCAACTTCAAGTCAACAAGAATTTACTAAGTGCCATCTATATACCAGCTACTTTGTTATATTTCAGCAGAGGTGGCATATATAATGCCTAGGCTTTGTGTGTCTTTACATTCCTGTTTTCTGTTTGCATTTCATTGGATGCCCTTTCTATAGATCGCCAATCTATGTTGAAATTGCTATTTTATCCTGGAATTCTGTTGGAAAAAGTAACTTAATTCCATTAAAAATTCATCTCTATCATTTTAACTCAGTGCCTGGCTAGGACCTTGGGGCGGGCGGGTGTCTAAACTACCCAGTGATGGTATTAAGTGGCAAATTCCCTTAACTACAAAATTAAAAGACTGCAGGACCAGAGGGGCATGCCCAGAGGATTCAGTCACAAAAAGTGACTCCCATGTCAAAAGTTACCCTAGAACAAAGGGAATGTCCAACTCAGATGGGAAACATTCAAGCCATCATGCTTAATTTTCTGGAATGGTCATTAATTCCTTCTGTAAACATTCTTATCTGCAAAATGGGAATAAAATGTTTGTCTTGCTACCGTTTCTAGAAAATCCCTGGATTAGTATAGCACTACATAGGCTTCTCTCCCAATCAGTCCTCACTTTGGCAGGACAAGTCACCAATTCTCAGGGTCCTAGAGGTAACTCTAATAGCTTCTTACTAAAACTGCCTTACTAGCTGCACAACCCTGGCTGAGTAATTGAAGGGTAACATCTGGACCTCAGTTTTTCCATTTGTAAAATGCAGGAATTTAAAGGCTGGATTGCCTTTAAAGTTCCTTCCAGATTAAAATTATTGATCACATGATCCTCTAACCTTATTGTAAGTACTGATGGGATACTTTTCACTAACAATCGGCTAAATGTAACTTGCTTTTTAGCGAAAATATTTCCTAGGATGGCAGTATTAAGAGTAGTAACAAAATAGTTCACCTAAAAAGTTTAGAGTGCACTTTCCTACAAATATAGTCAATGTGAGTAGAAGGGGCAGAAACTCAAAGTTCAAAGGTAGCAGGGCACAATATTTCAAATCCACATGGCAAAGACCTCTCTCAACAACTTTGTATTGAAATTTTTGTTTTATTTAAAAAAAAAGAAACCTCCTGCCTCTTGGCTTTTTCTTTTAATATTATTGTATTATTGTATATATTTTTGACTCATATATTAAAATCCTAAGTTCTTGTCTCTGAGTTCTCAACAAGCATTTTCATAAAATTTCTCTTCCATTGTAGCATATCCTATAACCTGGACTTTGGCTAAAACCAGAAACAATGAGGACAGTGAGTCCACTGCAGTTACAACCCAGAACTTCATGGTGGGAGGTTATGAATTAACATCCCAGACCAAAGGAATTGCCGCTCGCTTGTTAATTTGATTTTGTTTGGATTGCCGAGGAATGATTCACCCTTAATTGCATTGTTACGAATGACTAAATAGTCTAAGTATTAACTGACTCCCAAGTGGTTGCCCAGCCTGTATTTAACTAGGACATCTTCCTTTGGAGTAATTTAAATTAACATGAAGTTGGGACGCCATTGGGTTCTTGCTGATCCGCTTGCTGACTGATGGTATTGGTGCCTGGGGGTTGTGCAGTTATGGTAACTAGAGAATGATCTTCTTAGACTGCTGTTCACTTGGTAGAACTGTGCCTTCCACCACATCTGGCTTGGGATTTTCTCTTAGGTGGATTGCCAGAAGACGGACTGGGTTTGATTCAAATGCTAAGTAGCTCTGAGGCCTCATGTTCTTTAGCATATGAAATGGATAAAATCACAGAGAAAAACATTAGCGCTAAGATATTAATGAAATCCAAATACTCTGGGCATAAAGGAGAATTTCTGCCCACATGAAAACTGACCATTTTGTGGTTCGTGGGAGTTCTCAAGGGGCATGAACCTCACACTACCAGGAAGTTGCTAGTATGGGTATCATTTCCCCCACTTTACATTGGAGGCAATTGAGGCACAGGGAGGTGAAAAGAACTTGCCCATGGTCATACCGCACAAAAGTGCTCCTCGTTCCAGTGTTCTGGATACTCTGCCAAATAGAGAATTAAAAGACAAATCTGTAAACAGGTAAGCCGAAGCAGCACAAGTAATAACTTTAGACATAATGTTGGAGGAAAACATAGAAATTCAGAAATTAAAAATGGGGGCTTGGGGCAATACCTGTGAATATTAAAGGGCAGAAGTTACCAGGACCAATCTTTGTGAGTACTAGTTAAGAGGGAAAAATCAAAGGTCATCTGTTCTACACCACAGAAGAGACTTGGTTTTCAGACCAAGCTCTCTTACTCCCCAGCCATGGATCTTAGGCAAAGTCAATTCACCTCTGATTTTCCAATTTATAAAATGAGGATAATAACCTATATTTGATTTTGTGTAGCTGGTTGTTATGTAGCTTAAATGATATAATATCCAGGCCTTTGACTGACTTAAAAGTAAAGCACATCATACTAGTGTGAGTTATCATTATGAAAAGGCATATTGTCTGCTCTGATCACTGTTACCTGGAGCTGTCAATCTTGCATAGGTTGACATTATTTCTGGGTATATACGATGTGCACTATCCCCATAGCATATGTTGCATTTTGGGGGCAATGTATGGGGAGAGGGAAAATCTTCTAGATGGAAGAATTGAAAGCATTGGGCTGAAATAGCAAAAAAATAAATCCTGCCAATTTGAGTATTTTAAACATGGAAGGGAGTAGTAGGTCTCCTGTCCTTGGCCATTTTTCAATAGAGATTGGAGGACCACCTTTTAAAGGGGTTGAAGAGGCAATGCTTGGTCAGGGATGGGTTAGGCTAGATAGCCCTGAAGTACCTTCCAGACCAGAGCTTCCCTGATTCTGGGACTGTGTCATGTTGATTCACTTTCTTTGTTGGTAGAGAAATGTGAGACAGTGGCACAGGATTGCCCATCATGGTGCTCCTGCTACAAAGAAGGAGCAGTGCTCTATGGGCAATGCAGAATGGCAGTAGCTCAAAAGAAACATGCGGTGTGCAAATTTAGAGATGTCTCCACTCCAGATGTTCACATAGCTTATTTGCTCCTGACCTGTGGTAGAGCCTTCTAAGCTCTAAACCATTCATCAACCACAGCCACATATACTGTACCTTGACCTCCAACATGATGATATCATTTTATTCATATTTGAACACAAACGACAACAATCAACCAACTATTTAACAGGCACTGTGCTAAGCATTTTGCAAATATTATTTGATCCTTATAATAACCCTGGGAAGCATCATACTCCTCATCTCAGAGTTGAAGAAACCAAAACAAACAGAGTTTAAAGGATTTTGCCCAGGATCACACAGTGCGTAGATGTCTGCTGTTGGATTTGAATTCAGATTTTCCTTCCTGCAAGCCTAGAACTCTATCCACTGTTCCACCTAAGTGCAGAAGGACAAGTGAGCCAAACCGTTTGGAATGCTAGAGCAGACTGGCTTCTTATTCTCCAATATTTCTTCAGAGAACTTACTGCAATGTTAACTGATCCCTATGAGAATAACCATAGTGGATTTATCAACAAGATTATCTAAAGGGTCCATGCCCTGGGCTGGCTCGAAAAAGAGGTTTTGGAATAGGGGGACATGCAGTGTCCTACATTTGTGTTAAAATAAATTAATGCCACAAGCACAAAATGGGAGATTCTTAGATCTTTTTTCAAGAAGAAAAAGATTTTAGGGTGTTAATGTTTATTCAACGTGGGGCACCAGTGTATCGTGGCTGCCCAAGATGCTAAAGCAAACAAGCCATATTAGAGTACTAAGGATGTGCTTATCCTACTATAGTCTGACCTTGTTAGATCTGGAAAGCTGGGTGGTACAGTGGATAGAGAGAGGGGTTTGGGGTCAGGAAGAGCTGGGTTCAAATCCTTCCTCAGATGCTCTGTGACCCTGGACAAATCACCTAACTTTTCCAAGTTTAAGTTTCCTTATCTGTTAACTGTGAATAATAAAAATAGATAATAATAGAAATAATGAATACCTTATAAATTTGAATGAAAAAGTGAATACAAAGTGCTCCATAGACCTTCAATCACTGTAGAAAGGTTAGCTTTCGATATTACTAGCCCATCTCTGGATTTTTGTGTTCAGTTCAGGAGCTACATTTTAAGCAGAGGAAGAATAAACTATTGTGTACCCAGAGGGGAATTTGATGATCTTCCAACGTGGGCACGAGTGGAATTTCCATTTATCTTGGCATTTATCTAGAGAAGAGAAGACTTGGGATGAGGGGTCATGGAAGCCATCTTCAAGTATTTAAAGGACTTTTGAATGGAAGAGGGAGAAATAGTTTGTCCCACTTGGTTTCAGATAGCAGAACTGAGAACAATGGAAGGAAGTTATTTAGGAAGAGAAGTATTTAGGGTTGCTGTCAGGGGAAACATTTTTCTTAACATTTATATACTTGACCTATGATTTCCTTGCAACAGGGTCCTCCCAGATAGGGAAGCTCCCTCTATGAATGCAGCTTCTTCCCAACTTACAGTTTTAGATCATTCACCTAAAGCACTGAGAAGTTAAGTGAATTATTAAAGGTCAAACCGGGTCTTCCATTCCCTAAGGAGAGTCCTTTGTTCATGATCCCACTCTGCCTCTCTTTCTAATAATTAGGACCATTAAAATTTGAAATGGACTTCCTTGAGAGATAATGTGTTCTTCTATCCCTGGTGAATGTCAAGTGGAGGACGGGCACTTTGGGCATATGCTGTATAGATTCTTGTTCAGGAAGGAATTGAAACGGGAGATGTCTGGGGTACCTTCCAGGCTTGACATTCTGTGATGGTCCCTTGACTAAGGCCATACACTTTCTTCATATTCTATCCGAAGAATCATTTCCCATCCAAACAGCCAACTTGATCTCCCAAGATTCACCGATGGATTTAGCTCAAATGAGCCTTGCTCCAGTCTCAAGCCTTCTCTCCTCACACTGAGTGAGTGATCTCCCTGTCTTAACATGCTCTTAGGACCACACATAAATTTAGTCAAAAGTAAGCACAAGTGTTAACATGTAAGAATCCACTTAACATGAAGAACGACAAATCTCCGAACAATGTCCTTTTATTACAAATAGAGCCACCCCATGATGGATTTTGAAGGCTTAGGAGGAAAGCCTGGGTGAATATTGAAATCTGCAATTGAGAAAGGGAGAGAATCCAGTAGATAAAATGCTTCCTCTAAAAAAACACCTCTGCCCTCTCATCTTTAAAGGTGCATCAAATGGCGGATCTTTACAAAGAGTACGATTTGAGTCTTGCCACAGATTAGGGTCTGGAACTGGCCTGCTGTGCTATCAACATAGGGATATCATTTAAAGGAGAACATCTGGATGGATCACAAATAGGGATCTGCCACATGGACTGTCTTCTGTTCCAGCTGGCAAAAAAGGATGATAATCCCTTCTGGAGAATCTGAGTAAACTGAGCATGTCAGAATGCATGCTTAGTGTCAAATTGGAAAAGAGGGAGACATGTAGAATGCATATAATTTAAGGCAATAGCATGAAGGCCTGCCATGGGAGGTTATAACAATAACATTCCATGCACAAAACCTGGGACAATGTATTAAAGTAATAAATTACCATTGTCTTAGCAGATCCGAGCTCATTGAGCGTAGTCTTTGGCACTGTATGATACTGACCCAACCAAACACTAATACGCATATCATAGTTGATCCTCTCTGTATTAGGACAGTATCATATTAGTCTAATAGGACAACAAGACAGTTTAATGTGGAAGTATCATTTCAAGAGAACCCCTTCCATAGCAGACTCCTATTTCCCTAGCAATTCAGCATTTTATTAGCCCGAAACAACATCATGCCAATATTTCCTCAACTATACTCTTAAAAACAAAAACCCAAAAAATTAAAAGAAAAAAAAAAACAACCTCCTATTTCCTCTGACTGGTTCCCATCCAAGGAAATTATTTCAGGGACCAGCCTCTTTCTCTTTGTTTCCTCTCACCAATGGATCATTGAACACTGTTGGATTTCCCACACTTGATTGCCACTATAAGAATAAAACACCCAGAGTTTCTGAAGCCCCTGTTGTCTGCTTTTCTGTCTTTAAGAGGGCTGGATAGCCTAATCCTTGGTTCTCTGACACTGAGAACTAAAGAAGGCCTTCCCTTTGCAATGTGTTAGAGATTTTTGATTGAATTAGATATGTCGACCTCAAGGAAAAAGAGCCAGGGGCAATTGAAAAGAAAAATGTCTATCTTTTGGCAGGTAGCATAGAAGCATAGGATTGCAGATTTAGAGCTTAAGAGTTTTATTCTGGTGTTCAAAGACCACCTGCAGTCCCTGGATATATTTCAGGGGATCCATCATTTTGGATAGGAAAATTGCAAATTCATTTTCATTAACTTCTAACTACCCATTACATTTCCTCCAATTATGAATATAAGCAAGAAAATCTTACTCTGAGAAGTAATTATTAAGCTTCACCAGATTGTGAAAGGGTCCACCATGCAAAAAGTTTAAGAACTCCTGTTCTATTTCAATCCCATTTTTTTCTGTATGAGAAACAGAGGCCACAGCAAGTTAATTGACTTGTCCAAGGACATCCTTGTAGCCAGTGAAAAAGCTGGGATCTGCCTCTCAGTTCATTGACTTTCGTGTTGTACCATCTTACTTTCCTAATTCAGAAAGCCTTTGTGATCTGGTGGTGGTGCACACCAATGTGGCAAAACATCAAGCCACCCTCCAGGTGAACAGCATAGACAGATCCACACGCAAAGCATTTCTATTCAAGGTCAATGACGCTTCTCTGCAAGCTGAAGCCATGAAGTTGGGCTGAGTTACATATATCCTTTAACCTGACACTATAGAGTCAGTGCAGCACCTTGTTATATATCACTTGCCATAGAAGTATTTGTGGCCTTCTTACTCTTACACATGGCACTCCATATTCCATCTCCATCCCTTGGCACAAGATACTTCTCTGCCTGAAATACATTCAACTTCATCTGTTAGAATACCTTGTTTCCTCCAAAACTTTTGTAGCATAGAGTTGTACATGAAGCCTTCCCTCATCCTGCAGCCTTTTCCCCAAATATTTCACTGGAATTTATTTTGTATATACGTTGTTTCCTCTGGTATGTGGTTTCCTCCCTTGAGAGCTGGACCTGGTTTCTTTTGATCTGTTTCCCCAGCAGGTGGCCCAATGCCTTACAATGAATAAATGTTTGTTGGATTAAATCCTTAGTAGTCACTTTAATGAATGTTGTTTGTGGATAGCATTAATGAGGTCTGTCCTGTCCCATAGGGATTTAGAGTAGACTATAAGCTCCTTGAGGGCAATGCTTGTTCCTTTTTCACCCTTGTATCCTCAAGCACTGAGATCAATGCATTGCCCTGGATTTGTTTGTCAAACTGAATTGAATTTATCCAAACTTCAGGTTATAGAAACGTGCCATAAGTCAATAATTTCATTTGGCTGCTCATTAATTAGGAGGGATAACAAGGGGCTTGTCTCATTGCTATACCACAAACAGCAAGTGAGACCTGGAGGAAGGGATTCATTGGATTGGGTGCATTCTTTATGAATGACTCATGGGAGCTCATGGACACTGGCTGACTGTGATCCCTATCATTGGAGGGGGTTCCGACACAGTGTCAGACCATGCAATGACAGGGTTATTATTTTTTCCCCACAGTGCCCCTTCTCCCCAAAGCAATTATTTCTCAAACGCTTGACCATTTCTCCTCTCTGCCACCAGACTGTTGAATTTCCTGAGTCTCAGCTGGTGGGCTAGTCTTATACAACGTTCACAGGCTATAGACAGGTTCCTTAAGCATTCAGATTGGGTTTCTTTTGCAGCATCAAACAAATTCTTCATTGACTTTCAAAAACATCTAAATTGACCAAGACTTTTTTCCTGCACTTAATCTAGAGCCTATGATTGACTGACTCAATATGGAAGTGTTCTCACCTGGTTTAGTCTATCAAGGCATAACATTCTGTTACTTTAAATAAAGTGGGATGATTTAAAATAATTGAGTGAACCACCATCCTTATACTCTTTTTTTTAAAGCAATTGGGGTTAAGTAACTTCCTCACGGTTACACAGCCAGTCATTATTTATGTCTGGGTGCTCATTTTCTGAGGCTGGAACCAATCCCTGGTCCTCCTGACTCTGGGCTGGCACACTTACTGGCTGTGCCACCTAGCCACCCCCATACTCATACTTTTAACATCAAGATTCAGACCCCACAGGCTGAATCCTGACCACTGACTGAATTTTGATGGCCTCTGAACTAAGAATGATTTTTTCTGCATTTTTCTGCACAGTTTTATTTTGTTTAAAAACCTAATAAGCATGTTTAGCTCTTGTGTTATACAAAAATGGTGGCCAGGTTTGGTGCTTGTGATATAGGTAACTGACCCTTGATCTTTGATACTGTGAAATTTAAAAAAAAAACAGAAAAATAGCTACAAAATAAATCCAAAGTAAAATAGAGTGAGAGTATTAAAACTTGAGGGGGATAAGAAATTTAGCATATGACAATGGGGGAAAGAAAGACATTTTAGGGGTGGGAGATAAAAATAATAAAGGACAATAGAAAGCTAATGACTCCCCCACTTTATCTGTAATAAAGAGTTTTTATCCATAAAATTTTAAAATATTTATGTTGAGCCCATCATTATTCTTTAATTGGCAAACACCCAAGACTCCAGGCTTATTTTCCATCCACATAAGTAGTTATCATGCAAAATAGAATTTTAGGGACTCTTTGGGAAGTGAACTTGATACCAGTTGACTAACAACCCCCTTTTGGATGCTCTATTAAGCATTGAAAATCAATGGAGGGGCTGCCAGCATCCTGAGCCACCTGGTAAATGGACTAGACCTATGCAGACTAAATCTCTGATCTTAGATTGGGCAACTTAGCTTATTTTTTTTAATATGTGTTTTTGGGAAAATCAGAAATATCAGCTGAATGAATCAGCAAAACCTAATGCTTTGCTATGTGGGAGGCCCTGTACTTAGCCCTGGGGATATGAAGATAAACAAAAGCAATTTCTACATTTTTGGAGCTTAGATACTTTACTCCCATTGGTTTCTTTCATCTTTATGACAACCTAGAGAGGCATGAGCATTGTTACTAGTACTTCATAGAGCAGGAAACTGAGGCTCATGGAAATCCCATGACTTGTCCATGATCATCCATTCAGTGGGTCTAGGAGGCACAATTCCAATTCCTATCATCCCTACCTCCAAGACCAGTGCTATTTTCAATATATTTGCCCCTTAAGGCAGTAGCTTCCAAAACTAAGGAGTGATAATCCTGTTGTCCTCCATCCTGAATACACTTGGAGTTTTTCATTACACTTTAAAGAGGAAGGTAGGTGACCCAGAGGATAGAGCAGTAGGTCTGGAGTCAGGAAAACCTGACAGATTTTTGCTAGCGATATTGATCCTTACCAAGTCATTTAACCTCTGTTTGCCTTAATCCACTGGAAAAAGAAAAACAAAACCACTGTAGTATCTTTGCTAAGAAAACCCCATGGACTATATTTGTGTCACAAAGAGTCAGACATGAATAAATTATATTTTGACTTCTCTACTTATGGACAAATTGGAGAATATTAAGAGAATATTAACTTGAATCTTAGATTATTTGCAGAAAAGGCACATTTGAGGGAACTAAGGAGTGTTTAGCCTGGTTAAGAGAATGTTGGACCCAATAAGTGCATTCAAGTATCTGTAGAGATGGTAGATGGAAGAGCGGGTAGAGTTGTTCTATTTGACTCCAGAGAGAAGAGCTAGGAGTGATGGGTAAAAGGTGTCAAGGCAGATTTAAATTGAACTTTCTGAATCTAACAACATTTCTCCAGTAGATTAATTTTTTTTTAAATTGCCTCCATGGGGGAATATGTTCTCCTCCCCCTGCCTCCCTGTCTTGGAGGACTTGGAGCCAAGTGGGTAAATGAGTACCTCATTGGGGGTGTTGATCAGGATGCTTTTTACATGACTCATCCTTGATGGGTTCTGATGTCTTTTCCAAATTTGACACTCTATCACTCGAGGAATGAACCAAAGAGCTACTCTCATCCATATATATATATATATATATATATATATATATATAAATTTATAAGTAAGGACATTGGAAGTTCCATAACTGATCAAAGGCAGAAGTAATGAATTTTAATCAGTGATGAGAGAAGGCAGCATTCCAGGTGTAGGGGTGTGGAAGTACTGCTGGAAGAAAAATCCCTTAGGTGGCATGTGAAGAAATATAGTCTTTGCTTCAAATCTAAAGCATTGGATAAATAGCCATGAATGGTCATTCTGGCCACCCACCTGCCATTCTCAGTCTCTGGCATAGGCAGTTTTACCTGTCTCTGGGTATACATCTTTCCAATGGCATTCTTTATACCACTTCTCCCAAGCATATTCCTTTATTGGTCATATGTTTCCACTGGTTTTTACTGTTAATATGTTGCTACCTAATCATATCCAGCATACTATGAATACATCACAAATAATAATAGCTAGTACTGGCATAACACTTTAAGATTTGCAAAGTACATTACACACATAACTCACAAAAACTCTCAGAGTTAGGTACTATTGTTATCCCTATTTTACAAGGAGGGAAATTGAGGCAAAGAAAGGTTAAGTAACTTGACTAGGATCATGCAGATAGCATGTGAAGCGGCATTTGAACTCGTCTTCTTGACTCCAAGACTCAAGAGTTATTGATTAGATCATTTAGCTGCCAAATTAATTCTGCTCTCCCATTTTTACACAAATTCAATAACATTTAGACTTCCTTAAAGCAGGACTAGTTTTGTTTTTGCATGCTGACTACTTGGTTCTGTGCCTTGTACAAAGTAATTCTATAGTAAGTGTTTGTTGAATTAATGAATAAATTAATGAATGAATAACATCATTTCACTCTAACTCTGGAAGGAAGGAAGGGCGGAGAAATTATTTCCATTTCAAATGATGAGAATGAAACTAAGTAGTTGCTCCTACTAGGCGGTAAAGACAAACTCTTGATTCTGAGTCCATTTTTATTCCGTTATCCTGTGCTCAATTGAGACAATAAAATAGCCTGCTACACGGTGGGGAAAAGACAATCATCTGACCAGACATTTAGACTCCATTGCGCCATGACAGAATTAGTGTGATGGAGTTTTTAACTCACACGTTTGAAAAGTCTGAGTATTAGCATTTCAGAGTGACCTCACATGATCTAACAATGTACTAAAGGTACCCAAAACGCTCTTCAGCATTCATATATTCTACAACAGCTTTGTAAGTGCCTCCATTGTGCCAGTGCCTCTAGGCACTGGAGATAGAGACAAAAAAAGCAGTTCCTGTCCTCAAGGAACTTCTGTTGGAGGTGTGGGCAACATGCACATATATACGATTATACTTTTAGCTCAAGAAGGGATCACAGAGCCCACATAGGCCAATTTCATTCTTTTCATTATAGACAGCAGAACTCCAGTGCTTTCTCTACAGGATTACTTTCCTTCTACTCACTCTATATTATGTATGGACATAGTTGTTGACATGTTGTCTTCCTTACAGAATGTAAGCACCTTGAGAGCAGGTGCAGTGATTTTGCCTTTCTTTACATCTATAGAACTCAGCACATTGTTAAGAATATACTAAATGTTTAATAAATGTTTATTTACTGATTGATAATCTTACATTAGAGCATTTTGTGTATGACTGTTGATAATTTGGATTTCTTCCTCTGAAAACTGCCTATTCATATCTGTTGGCCATTGATCTTTTGGGGGACACTTTTTTATTTGAATAAATTTTAATCCATTCTGTATCAAAGAAATGAGATTTTTTTTTATCAAAGAAACTTACTAAAAAGACTCCTCTCCCCCAATTTTCTGTTTTTATCTAATTTAAGTTTCATTTGTTTTGTTGGGCAAAATGTCATTTAATTTCGTGCAATCAAAAGTGTCCATTTTAAATTCGTGCGATCCTTTGTCTCTTATTTCATCATGAATTTCTTTCCTATTCCTGCATCTTAAAGGTAATTTTTTTCTTGATCTCTTTTATATCACTGTTTATGTTTAAGTCACATACTCATCTTACGCTTTTCTTGGTATTTAGTTTGAGATATTACTTATACCTAATTTTGGTCAGAAACATTTCCAGTTTTTCCAATTTTTTTTGTCACAAAGTGAGTTCTTACCCCAAAACTGAGGTCTACTATGTGGCAGGCAATTCAGTAAGCATTTTTCAAATATCTCACTTTATCCTCACAACAACCCTGAGGCAGGTGCTATAATTATCCTGATTTTACAGTTGGGGAAACTGAGGGAGACAACAGTTAAAGGACTTTTCAAAGGTCTCACAACTAGTAAGTGTCTCAGACAGGATTTGAACTCAGGTTTTTCTGCGTCTAAGACAAGTGCTCCATCTACCATTATTATAATCCCAATGGCATTTTTAGCACTAATTCTTTGGAATGCCTTGCTATTTATTCTTTGTTGCTATTTTTTGTATCAATATTCAGTAGGAATATTTGTACATAGTTTTCTTTCTGTTTGTTCTTTACCTGGTTTAGGTATCAAGATCACATTCATATCATAGAAATAATCAAACAGAAGCCTTTCTTTCCTATTTATTCACCTTATTGGAGTTAATTATTGTTTAAATATTTGATGGAAATTGCTTATAAATCTAGCTAGCAATGTTTCATCCTCTAAATTTTTATTTATGACTTATTCAATTCTTTTTCTACAACTGGATCTTTTTCACCCTTTGTTCCTTGTTCTGTTAAACTGAGCATTTTATCTTTTATATATATATATATAGTCATCCATTCTCTTTGGACCATCATTTTTCTTGTCTTATAACAGGATGAAAGAGCTCCTAATAATTTTCTTATTCATTTTTTGTTATGAAGTCATTGTTTTAATTTTTTTTATATTCTTAATTTGGTTTTCTTCTATATTTAAAAATCAAATTATCTAATATTTATTTGTTTTATTGTATTAAAATATAGCTTAATCTCATTTATAAAAGCAAATATATTTTCTTCTTTTTTACAATTTTATGAATCTCATCTTTTATATTGAGACTTACATTTTGTTGGGGGGGTTTGTTAGTTTTCTAGTTATTTTTAGTTTAATGATCAAGTTTTTACCTATTTTCTTCCATTTGTTGATGAAAGCAATTATATATATATATACATATATATATATGTATATGTATGTATGTATGTGTGTGTGTGTGTGTGTATAATGATTTTCCCCCTAAAAGCAACTTTATCTCTTTCCCAAATTTTTGGTATGACTGTTATCATTATAATTATATAATTATCATTACCTTTAATGATTTTTTTTCTTTGACACATTCTTTAGGATTGCTTAGTATTCAATTAAAATAGTCTCACTAGAATCCCTTTATCAAAAGCAATGTTTCTTGTACTGTGTGCCATAAAAGATACATTTAATAATTTTATATTGCTGTATTTGTGAGGTTTTTAAGCTCTAACAGTGGGTCAATTTTTGTGACAGAGCTATATACAACTGAGAAAGATAGACAGTCCTTTCAATTTCAATGCAATAGTTTCTAGAGATCTATCATTTGTAACTTTAAAAAAATCTACTGAAATCCTTTATTTATTTTTATTTGTTTGATTTATCTAGATCAGAGAGGGGGTGAATTAAGGCCCTCCACTATTACAGTTTTATTGTCTATTTCTCCTTTTATTTCATTTAAATATGTGTTTGCTAAGGATAAAAATTCATTTTCAACATACCTTTCAACAAAATGTAATTTCTCCATTTATCTCTTTTACTTAAATCTTGTTTTCTTCTGTTCTTTTGTGTGAGATTATACTTGATACTCCTGTCTTTCTAAATTTAGCTGAAACAATAGAGTTTACTGCAGTTCTTTGTTTTAACTCTGTGTGCATCTTTCTGTTTCAAGTATATTTCTTAAAAAGAGCACATTGTTGAATGTCATTTTCTAATGCATTCTGCTATCCTCATCTATTTTGTGGATAAGTTCAACTTTTTCACATTCATAGTTATGATTAATTGTATATCTCCTCCATCTTACTCTCTTACACTTTGCCTACACTTTCTTTCCCATTTCCTCTTCAAGACTTTGACTTAAGATGAATTTCTCCCTTAATCTACTCTCTGTCTGTCTGTCTGTCTCTGTCTCCATCTGTCTGTCTCTGTCTCTCTCACACTGTCCTTCCCTCTTTCCCTCCATCTCCCTCTTTTTCTCTTATTAAGATATATTTCAGTACACATCTGTGTGTGTCTCTCTGTGTGTTCTACTCTGCTTCACCTGGTTCAATAAGAGTAAGCTTCAAGTATAATCTGTTCCTTCTTCCTTCCCCTCATTTGACAATCTAAGTTTGAGATGAAAATGCTTTGTCCAGTGGGCCTGGGAAGTGCATTGAGAGAATAAAAATTTAGATATGGAAAGGATTTCTGAGAGTATTTTTAACATTCCTCTCATTTTATAGATTTAGAAGTTATGGCCCATAGAGTTAAAGGGACCGCCAAGGTCACCACGCAATGTGACTAGATGGGAACCCCGATCCACTTATGTTAAATAAAACATATTTTGTACTACAGCATATCACCCTTTATCATTAAATATACAATATATACAAAGTAAAACCCCCAAAATTTTGCTGATTTGTTAGGGAGGGGCAAATTTCATTGGCAAATAGGAAGGTCAGGACTCCTGTAGGAGGTGACATTTAAGTTTTAAGGAATTTCAGTATTTAATCAATTAGGCAATAAGTAATAATTAGATACCTACTATTTACTAGACATTGTGCTAAGCCCTGGAGATACAAAGAAAGGCAAAAGACCATCTCTATTCTCAAGTAGTTAGTTCCCAGCTGAAAGGGGCAAAAAACATAAAAGAACTATGTACAAACAAATAGTGACAGGATCCATTGGAAATAATCAGTGGGCAGAAGGCAGCAGCATCAAAGGGAATCAGGAAAGCCTTCTTGCAGAGGGCTAATAAAAGTCTTAAATGTAGACTTTGTTGAAACAAGTAAAGCTAGGAGATGGAAATTAAAAAATGGGTTCAAGGAGAGAGTATCCACCAGGCATTTGGGAAGAGCCAGGGCAAAAGCACCAAGATGAACTATTAGAAGAAAGTGAAGTGGGACAGCTAGGTGGCACAGTGAATAGAGAACTGGCACTGGAGTCAGAAGGACCTGAGTTCAAAATTGACCTCAGACACTTAACACTTACTAGCTATGTGACCTTGGGCAAGTCACTTAACCCCA
Organism: Gymnobelideus leadbeateri; assembly: GCA_011680675.1. Lineage (NCBI taxonomy): Eukaryota > Metazoa > Chordata > Mammalia > Diprotodontia > Petauridae > Gymnobelideus > Gymnobelideus leadbeateri. The sequence goes on from WOXC01000514.1 coordinate 38,101, forward strand.
AATGCCCTGCCTTCCCCCTCCAAAAAGAAAAAAAAAAGAGTACTTCGGCCGGAACAAGAGTGCTTGAAAAGTAATAAATAGACAGATGGATTCTTCCTCAGCCTACTTAGTATGTCAGGAGGAAACGAACTCTTGGAAAAACTAGGGCACATCCTCTAAGGCAGATAGCAGAGCTTGCCCAAGGTAAAGTCAAAGCTCTTCTCAATTGCACTGTCTAGGGATCTCCAGAGGATCAGAGAAGCTCGGGAGCATCTTTTGGCCCTCTTTGTTTGACCATTTGTCCAAAAACAGAGCTCCCCACTCCCCTCCATTCTCCCCTCCCACTCACCGGAATTCCTTTTAATTCATTTATAAAACAAAATTAGAGTGTTGACTGCAACCTGTAAAATGAATCCACATCTTTCTTTAATTATGGATTCTATATAAACGATTTTAGCATTACTGGAGGTATATAAAATAAGGGCAAAAAGAAGATTATTATCCTGTTAAAACTCCCAATAAAGAAGAAACAAAAAAAATGCATTTCTACATCACGGGAAGGAGGCTGGGTCCAAACTGTTCGCAGTCACGAAACTTCACATGGCCAATGTCAGCCCAATCTGGAGGAAAAGACACAAACCCTGGTGAAGAGGAAAAAGAAAAAAGAAGAAAGGCAAAGTTAAAAAAAAAAAAACAGAAAGAAAGAAAAGAAATGGTATGCCCCCTTCCTTTTGTAAATCGGGCTTTTATTTCCTTGGTAAATTACATTGTTTTTTTAAGTATTTAAGAATATGAACTTCATCTTGGCTCATTAAGAAACAGTTTTCTTTCCGTATGTACAGAAAGCAGAGTTGAAGGTATATCTGTAAAACCTGTTGTTTTTCCCCCCCAGCGGGGAGAAATCATCATGTGACTGCCTCATGATGGTGTTGGGGTATTTTCCACTTTCAAAGCTTGGGTTCTTAAAAAATGAAACAAACAAATACCAAGCTAATAACTGAAGCAGAAGGCTAAATATCTGTCATACCTCTTTTCTGAAATTAGCATCTTACAGAGTTTATGTGGGGGGGGGGGGTGGTCAAGGATTCTCTTAACATGAATCTATGTAATTTAATAAATAAACCCAGCAACTGATCTCCTGGTCTCCACCTTTCATCCGCTGAACAATGACAATGTGGTTAAATTTCCAAGGAAAAACTGACTAAAAATCTCTTTAGAGTGGGTTGACACACTGCGCATGGTCTCATCTGTTTTGCCTGATCAAGGGAAGATCTCCACATTGAGTCTGAAATAATTTCTCCTTGGCAATAGTACAGACACATTGGGGAGTGACCTTTTTATTTCTCTATCTCAAAAGTGTATTGAAGTCAGTTTATCCAATGGTGTTTTCCTTAAACTTCAAGTTCTTTGAAAAGGACGCCATTATGACATCAGCAGTCCAGGCATCCTTTCTTTGGACTGGCAAACAGAAAGCTTAAGTTTACACTTAATGACCAAATTCAAGAGCGCACCTTCCCTAAGTCCCTGAATCTCCTAGGGGCTAGGAATGAAATGTAACGCTAATTTAATTTAACAATTTGTTCTAACAGCAACACACAATCCCTGCTTTTGAAAACTTTTTTTTAAACCCCTCCCCCCCTTTTTTTTTCCATCAGGCTTGGACAGAATTGAAAGCTGATTTAGAGAGCAGAGTCCAGGGAACATTGCTGGGCCTGTATGCCGCAACCTGGCACCAACCAGACCATGCTATGGGATTTATTTCTGAACCCACCCCTGTTCATTGTCAACATTTTAGTTGGGAAAGCCAACCCAACAGGTCTGTAATCTTCCAGATTGGAAATATAAATACAAAGTGAGAGGCATGCACCATTTATAAACGTGTGTCATGGAGAAATAGTCTGTCAAAAGAGCCACTTCCTGGATAGAGCTGGGCATTGATTTCAGCCCCTGAGAGGAAACAGAAATAATTGATTTCCCTTCTACCGGCACCAGCACATCAAAGCAGGTGGGAGGGAGTAGGGTGCCCAGTCATGGCCTAACTATTTGCCTCCTTCAGGATAAGGCAGGCTGTGGGCAAGAGGCAGCCTTTCTGAAACCTTTGGCCATACCCTGTAAAAGGCCCAGGCTGGCCTAAGGGGTTGCCTTCCTCCATTGTTGGTAAGCCATGGATAGTCTCCCTTTTTTCCTCTTTTAGAAGGATACAAGATGTCCCTCTAGGTTCCACTGTCTGGGTTTGATTAAATAATTACAAACTCCCAGCAGCAGAGCTATCATTTACGTCCTATAAAATGCCAATGTGGGCCTTTGGTGGCCATGCCAGCCAATGCCAAGGCGTGTCTCTCAGGACTGTCACTGAAAATGGAGCTGCCTGACGTGTGTGTGATTTCCTGAATTCAGCCAATGAAACCCACCAGCACTGCATCACTGGAGAACATTTTTATGGAGTCCTTTCTCTGCTTTTCCAAGCCAGTCCTCTGCCACTGAAGTAGACTTTTATGATAGAAGGCTTTCATTTTCCATTTCTAAATCAATCCTGTTATTCTAAAAGATAGAAAAAAGTGCAGAACACACATTTCTTTAAGTTTCTCTAGCATGTGTTAGTTTCTGGTTTGTTTGGGAAGAACAGGGGGCTAAAGGCATAAAAGCAGAGGCTTAATCTATAAAAAAAGAGAGAGAAGGCAAGCAAGTTGCTTTTTTTTCTGGATAAAACGTACAACTTCCTCTGCTATCACGGCCCAAAACATGACTGTCCAGACAAAGAGCCATCACTAGAAGTCAAAGTATTTCACCAGGATGATGAGTCATTACATAATTAAAGAAATGCAACTACCCCTAATCCCCTCCAGCTTTCCCCCACCCCCCACCCCCCCTGCAACCCTCCTAATTTCCCCTCAGGCCCCCCCCCAACTCTCCCTTCCAACCCCCCTCCCATCGAATTGCATTAAAAGAAAACCCTTCAAGCAGGTTTTGGGACACATAGATTGTCCCACCTGAAGATCAACAATCCCATTAGTTCCAGGCCTAGCCTGAAAAATAGAATATATAGTTATGTCTTCATGGTAACTCTAACTGTTAAATGACTGTAGAAATTCCTGCAGACCTTCATTCTTCTTTCTGTCTGTCTCTATATCTCTGTTTCTTAGCCTGTCTTTCTCACAGGTTCTGTTTATGTGGTTTTTACTGCTTGTCTCCTCTTCTTGTCTCACACTGTCTTTGGGTCTGTTTCTGTATTTCTTTTTCTGTATCTGGTTCTTCCATTCTTTCTCTGTATTTCTGTCACTCCATCTTTGTTTCTCTGCTGCTTTTGCCCTCCCCTCTTTCCCTTTCTTCGCTCCCACTCTCCCTCCACACTTGGAATCCACCATATAGCCTTTCCAGCTTCTATGGTAAACTTATGTGTGGGAAGGAAATTCCTGGGAACTCTACTGCACATGAATTTAGCAATTAACGACAAGCTGTGTTTTGGAAAGCTTAAGAGACAGGCATACTGTTATTTGGTAAAGCTGTTCATGAAATAGCTCAGGGAAAAAACATGGAGGATCTGTCGGCTTGCTCTTATTTTGAAAAGTGACAAAAGCTATTCATTCATTGAAAGAATCATATTGGTAGGGAAAAGTTTAATGAAAAGCAAACAGCTCAATTGATGGAAAGTTAGAGTGTTCAAATCACAGAATATTCTTCACAGCTCACTTATTTCCAGATATCACCACTGATTTAAAGATACATTTGCCCCAAATGCCAAAGAGTTCCAGGAATGGGTGGGAAAAATATGGACATTCAGAAGAAAACATCTAGGGAGCTGCAGCTTCCTCCTCAGGGATTGTAGATCCTGACCTGGGTGTCTGATGTTCACATCTTCCTCCGGAAGAAATATCAATACATATTTTGCCATGATATGCTCATTTCATATAGAAAATTCAGTGGTACCTTGGCATAGGAATGGTTTTTCATGTTATCTTATTTTCAGGAGATGGGATCATTTGGAAATTTGGAATTAGTAAGAGATATTTAAGATCTATAGAAACAATAAAATGTTCCTGGAATGGTTAAATAGCCCAGATTTAACAAATAGTATTATTTGTGTATTTTTATTTTTATTAATTTGTGGAATAAAACAAACCATACAATATATTTTAAAAAGATGATTGCACATTAAACTGCAAATTATGTACAACTTGCCATTCCTTTCAAAAATACAAGAAAATTATCATATTTTATTCTTTTATTCTTCCTTCCCCTACCCTAGAGATGGCAACCATTAGACACAAATGTGTGTATATATTCATACACACACGTACACATATATTATATACACAAATATATTTATAAACACACATATATAGATATATGCATATATCTATGTATGTAAAATTATTTTATATATACTTGTATTCATCAGTTCTTTTTTTGGATGCTTATAGCATATTTATTCATATGTCCCTTGTAGTTAATTTTTATAGTTTTTTTTAAAGAATTAAACTTTCATTTTAACTGTCCTGGCCATCAATCAACCAACAAGAATTTATTTTAATTCATTCTTACCATAAAATTCTCAGTGGCATCATATTCATCCTATGAATCTAGAAATATTGCTTTAATATTTTGTATAATATAATTAATATTCATTTAAATAAATTTAAACTTGAAAATGTATGATTTTAAAATATCAAATTAAGGATACAGCATTGTGTTTAAATTAGTCTATTATATTTTGCACATACACATGTGTGTCTGCATATATGTATATGTATATACCAATACACACATACACACACAAGCATGCATATGGAGAGATACGATGTTATAAAATAGCTGTAGGGGGAAGAACAAAGAATTAAAAAGAATGGAAACTATGATTCTCTTCTTAAAATTAAAATTTGTAAATGTATCATTGATCGTTTTGTTTTTTTAGGAAAAGAAAAAATTAGAATTTCACAAATGACAAATATTTAACACTTAAGAGCATTCACAGTATTTAAGAGGTCTTTTGATAAGAAATTACTGGACATTGAATGTAAAGTAAAACGATATTTTGGCTTGATCACCTGGAGACAGAAAGGCAGACCTGATCCTGATTCCTTCCAGTTAAGCGGTTTGTGTCATAGGACTCACTAATACACTGTCCACCAGGGGGCATTTATTTTGCCTCACAATTGGAAGACAAATAAAAAGAAATGCTAATTAGTAATAAAGTTAAGCCAAAAAACTTCCCAGGCATAAAGACACATGCTTAATAAGTCTCACAAAGATATGGCTACAAAGGAAACTTTATCTTTTGATCTTGTCAACCCAAGGTTATACACACGCACATACACATTGCTTCACATCACATCACATCATACCCAATCTATCCATGAACCCTCTGGGTCCGTGGGCTTCAGGGCAAGATTTAGACCAACCCCTCATTTTATATAGGAAGCAGACAGGGAACAGAAAGGGAAAGTGACTTAAGTCAGCTTTTGCAGGCAGAATCTGCACAAGGTCTGAATCCAAAGCTAGCCCATTTCTGATAATGCTACATTGTCCCCTGGGAAATTGAACCCTTTCCTATTTTTAATTTTTATTTTACCATTTACTTGTAAGACTTGCTCCACAGTTTAATTATCAATATCTGATTCACATCAGAAGCTGCAAGTAATATCTTCATGTAATTTGCATGTAGGCACATGGAAGTTAGGAATGTTTGGGCGTAAATAGCATGCTTACTCACACATTTGCCTTCTACAGTCTCTCACCATCCTGGGGGCATGCCTTCCCAGAATCTTCCCATCACAATCTAATCCCTATGGAGAATGTGATAAAACAATCAAATTGATTATTTCTTAAGCCCATTCCACTTTTCATTCATTCCCCTGTTAGCTCAAATTTGTATTTGTAGCCCTGCATCAGTCTTACTTCTCCAAGTCCTGATCCTGAAAACTTTTTTGAGTTCCTCAGCCACTGAGGGGACCTGACTGTAAACTTTGTGGGACTGACGGCCCAATTAGAAACTCACAGGAAAAAAAAAGTAGCAAATGTAGGAAAGAATTCTATTTTAAGACGATTTTTTGCCAGAGAAAGGGAGACTATTGAAGCTGTGAGCAGTTTAGTAACTGGCCAGTGGTCATCTGTAGATGGCATCTTTCAAAGCTGGATTTATTTAAGTCCAAGTATTCTGACTTCAGAAAGTGTTCTTTCTGCTTCCTTACATCAAACAATCCATCCATCCATCAGCAAGCCTTTATAAAACTCCTACATGTGCTAGACACAGGCACTATGCTAGGCACGGGAGAGAGAAAAACAAAAGTGAAATAGGCCTTGGCCTCGAGGGAAGGGCGGGCAAGAGAAAAGACATTTCTATATTGTCTGCTTCGTGCCAGGCAACAGGGCTGAGTCCTTTACAATTATTATTTCCTTTGATCCTCAAAACAACCCTGGGAGGTAGGTGCTATTATCATCCCCACTTAACAATCAAAGCAACTGGGCAAACAGAGGTTAAGTGACTTGCCCAAAGCCACACAACTACTATCTGAGACTGGATTATGAACTGGGGTCTTCCAGACTAGAGGCCAAAAGTTCTATCTTCTGGGATCCCCAGCTGCCTCTGGCAGCGTACTCAGTTGAACTGGGGACCAGTTAAAGGCATTAGCCCAAAGATATGTTATTAATGGCTTTGTGTCAGCTCTGATGGAGGTTGTTGATGGAGCAGAATCTGTCTGCTAGCCCCTGTCTGCTCAACCTTTCCATCAATTACTTTAAGAGAGGCAGAGATGGCTGTCACTGTTGTCCCAAACCTGGGAGGGAAAGGGAGTTTGTATAAAAGAAGCAGCATCTAGAAAGGTGGCACTTGGCTTCAGAGTGTCAACTATGTAAGAAGGAGTGAAAGATCAGAGAGGGAACAGATGCAAGGCTCCTCTCAAATAGAACAAAATGGAACCACCTTCACACCATCTATATACCATATATGCCCATACATACACACAATTATCTGCATGTGCATATGAAGTAGAAATTAATAAATGCCAGGATGTAGGAATATAGGCACATGCACATAATAGGCATCTACATGTATGCATACATATATGTGCATACTGTACATACAATATACCACCACACCCAAATGCACATATTCAAAGTCTGTATATATTCATGAATGCTGCTTTAATACCCTATTTACAAATGTGTATGTGTTTTACATGCCTGTTTTCATGCATACATGTTTGCACTGTCCATTTATTTGTGAGTATGCCATCTACCCCAAGAAGAATGTAAGCTCCTTTTTGTCTCTCCTCCCAGTCCTATGGGGCCTCCTATGATCCCCTACTCATAGGGCAGCATGACCTTAATGAAGGCTTGGTGACTGATTGATGGGCACAGAATGATTTGTGAGAGAGAAGGCCCAGCGGCAGGTGGTTTGCACAGACGATTTCAGTCAATGCTTGTGACTAAGCTCAGCGCTGTCTCATCACTTCAAAATAGCAACAAGTCCTAGTAAAATAAGGAAACAAAAATACGAAGAGAAAGGCAAGGAAACCTTGGCATGGATAATGTCCTAGTCAAATGAACAGAAAGAACAGGGAAAGAACCCTAAAAGGCACTGGATTCAATGAAAATCAAAAGAAGACAAGAAGAAAGCTACAGGAGGAAAGACCCGATCTGACCCCGTTCAGAGGGATCAGAAACTCAGAGAGAGACAGGAGGAACAAGATGGTGTTTGTAAGGATAGAAATCAGATCATTGGAAGTGGCTAGAAGAGGACAAAGATGTCTTTAGAATAAATGTTGTTATTATGCTATGAATTGATCTTCTGCTTCTAGTCACTTTATTTTCTCTTCTTAATACTATTCCTAAGTTTAAGAGAAACTTATCATCCTTTTCATCCTCCCTCATGGCACAATACATTTATGTCCCATTTTTGTTGTTCAGCTATCTTCAATCATGTCTGACTCTCCATGACCCCCTTTGGAATTTTATTGGCAAAGATACTGGAGTGGTTTGCCATTTCCTTCTCCAGTTCATTTTATAAATAAGGAAAATGAAACAAGCATGTTTATGTGACTTGTCCAGGTTCACACAGCTAGTAAATGCCTGAGGCCAAACTGGAACTCATGAAGATAAGTCTTCCTGACTTCAGGGTTAATACTCTATCCATTGACCCACCTATCTTCCCTGTATAGCATATTCACATACCTTAATTTGATTAACCATTTCCTACATGAATAAAATTTTATTACTTTCCAGTTCTTTGTTAGCACAAGAATGACATAGATGGATGGATGGATGGATAGATGGATGGAATAGATATCCATAGATAGATAGATAGATAGATAGATAGATAGATAGATCTGTGATCTCTTTGAGAGTATAGGCTTAGTAGAACGGCTTTGATCGGTAAAGCTTTTACACATTTTAGTAACATGTTGGACTGTTTCAAATTGCTTTCCAGAATAGCTTTACCAATTCATAATTACACCAACAGGAGATTAATATGCCTATTTTAGCACAGTTTGTAACTTTCTTCTTTTGTTCTTGTTGTTATATTTGTCAACTCTATAGTAAAATTTCAGATTTGCCATAATTTATAATTATTAATGATATAAAGCACTTTATATGGTTGTTTATGGATTTGTTTTCTTCTTTTAAAAACTCCACTTCATCATCCTTTTACTTGTATCTATATTCTTATAAACCTTAATTACTTCCTTATATAGTAGAAATGAAAACATTTTTTTATTATTAAACAAATGTTTTATTAACTTCTGTTTTACATCATTCATTTCCGCCAGATTTTGAGTTACAATCATTTTCCCCCCATTATTCCCCTACCCAACCTCCCAGAATAGTAGTCCCACAAGATATCGCTTCCTCCAATCTGCTCTCTCCCATACCTTCTCCCATACCCCCATCGACTTTTCCATTAGAGGAAGGTGAATCTTTGTGTCCCAATGCCTGCACATCTTATCTCCCTATTACAAGCAAAAGAGTATTAATAATAGTATTTATATATATTTGAAAAATTTAATGTTACGACCTCTAATTTCAGATCCATTTCCTTCCTCCCTTGTCACCCATTCCCTCTTGGGAGATAAGTAATTCAGTATATGTTGTACATGTCTAGCTATGCAAAACATTATCATAGTAGATATATTGTACAAGGCTGCTTATAATTCCCTCCCACTCATTCCAGCCCCCACCTGGTCCATTCCCTACATGATCCTGTCCCTCTTTTATATTGGGTACTTCCAACCTCCCCTCACCCCAAGGATGCCCTCCCATCCATCATCCCTCCTCTCATCCCCCTTCCCCCTATCCTGCTGCGGGTTGAGATATCCCATTTAGTATGTATGTCATTTTCTCCCTGAACCAAATTCAGTTTGAATGTGGTTTTGCCTTTTTAGCCTTCCTTATTCTCCCCCTCTTTTGCACCACTTCCCCTTGCTTCTTCTGCATGGGATAGTTTACACTACCCTGTCTCTCCCCATCTCCTCTTGCCACTTTCCTCTCTCACCTCATAATTTCATCCCTTGGGTATTCTCCCTTCCCAACAAATTCAACCTATGCCCTCTATCCATATATAACTGTAACCATATACACACACATTCACATATGTATTCATATGACCATACCCCCTTCTTCCATTATTTTCATAGTGAGAAAGATATCATCAGTCACAGTTATTGCTTTTCCATATAGGAATGTAAATGGTTCAAATTTGATAAGTTCCTTTTGATTTCTTTTCCCTGATTACCTTCTCAGGCATCTCTTCCTTCTTGTGTCTGGGTGTTAAATTTTCTATTCAATTCTGGTTTTTTCCTCAAGAATGCCTGAAAGTCCTCTATTCCACTGAATGACCATATTTTCCCCTGAAAAAAAATACTCAGTTTTGCTGGGTAGGTGACCCGTGGGTTCATTCCCAGTTCTTTTGCCCTCTGGAATATCATATTCCATGCCCTTCGATCCCTCAGTATAGAAGCCGCCAGGTCCTGGGCTATTTGGATTGTGTTTCCACAATATTGAAATTGTTTCTTCCTGGCTGCTTGTAGTATTTTCTCCTTGATCTAGGGATTCTGGAACCTGGCTATAATATTCCTGGGAGTTTTCTTTTTGGGATCTTTTTCAGGAGGTGATCGGTGGATTCTTTCAACCTCTATTTTGCCCTCTGGATCTAAAACATCAGGGCAATTTTCCTTGAGAATTTCTTGAAGGTTGATTTCTAGGTTCTTTCTTTGATCATGGCTTTCAGGTAGTCCAATAATTTTTAAATTGTCTCTCCTGGATCTATTTTCCATGAGATATTTCACATTGCCTTCTAATCTTTCATTTGTTTGGATCTGCTTAACAGCATCTTGATTTCTCATAAAGTCATTAGCTTCCATTTGCTCCAGTCTAACTCTGAAGGAATGAATCTCCTCAGTGAACTTTTGAGATTCTTTTTCCATCTGGCAAATTCGACTTTTTAAGGCATTCTTCTCCTCATTGCCCTTTTGGGCCTCCTTTGCCATTTGAGTTAGTCTATTTTTTAAGGTGTTGTTTTCCTCAGTCAGGCTGTTGACCCTCATTTCATACTTTTCCTGCATCCTTCTCATTTCTCTTTCCAATTTTTCCTCCACTTCTCTTATTTGATTTTTAAAGTCCTTCTTAAGGTCCTCTATGGCCTGCAACCCGCTCATGTTTTCCCCTGGGGCTTTTGGAGCAGGACTTCTGACCTCACAGTCCTTTTCCCGCTCTATGCCCCCAAAATAGGAGTCTAGGGTTGCATTTTTCTGTTTCCTTTGCCTTGGCATGTTGCCACTTAATTACTTGACTTTTGGGCTTGTTGCCACACTATGGCTTTAGGGCCAGATAGAGGAATTTTCGTCCCGAACGTGTGGGGGGCAACTTCCGTTTCTGGCAAGCTGTAAACCCACCCACGACTTCCACCCTAGATCACAATCCAGATCCAGGGAGGTTAAAGCAAGAGCGATTATCCCCCAAGACTGATCGCTGGATCTCCCTACAAATTTGCAGGCTGGGAGCGGGAGCTGCCTCTGAAAACTACAAAATGGCGTTTGTCCTCAAGGCTTCTAGCCCCCAGGAGGGAGCCGACGCATTCCCTAATACCAGTCCCAAAGTCCATAGGACACTAACCTCTTACTTTGTCCTAGGCAAGTCTATGTTGATAATTCTGGAGTCGCCACAGCTCCTGGTGTTCTGGGGTTCCTCCAGCAGGCTGCTGGCCCTGCCGCCCTGGGGCTAAAACCTCGGCTCAAGCAGACCTGGGCTCGGCTCCTGAGCTCTGCGCGCTGCATGCTGCCAGGTCCCAGACCGCTGCGCTGGTCCTTCCTGCAGGGCTGTTGGGCTGTCCTCAGCGGGAGGTTAGCTTCTCTGTGTCATTCTGTGGGTGCTGGGGCTCCAGAAGTTGTTCAGAGTCCCCTTTTACATAGTTTGGAGGGAATCTGGGGGCAGAGTGGCTTGGATGAGCTGTTTCTGCTCCGCCATCTTGGCTCCACCCCCAAAATGAAAACATTTTAATCAAACTGGATGCAAAGATTGTTTTCCCAGTTACCTATTTCCCTTGGAACTTTAATTTCCTTGATTTTGCTGGTTCAAAAATTTCAATTATGAAATCAAAATTATCTATTTCATTTTCTATCATCCTCTTGAATTCTTTGTTGGTTAAAAATCCTCTCTGATCCATATATCTGAATGGAAATTACATTCTTTCCCCGCTCATTTATGTTGTTACTTTTTATATGTTGTGTAAGCATCTGAGGGTAATCTTGGTATATCTTTTTTTAACTAAATTTTATGTTTATTTTTAGTTTACATCATTTATTTCCAAAATATTTTGAGTTACAAATTTTCTCCCTTTCTCCTACCTACCACCCCAAAACAGTGATCCCACTGTATACCCCCTCCCTCAATTTGCTCTCTCTTATATCCTCCCCCAACTATCCCCCCCCCAACTTTCTGGTAGGGCAAGATGGATCTCCATACCCCAGTGCTTATATATTTTATTACCCAGCTGCGTGTAAAAATAATAATACAATAATGATAATTTTTTTACAACTTTGAATTTTAGATTCTTTCCCTTCCTTCTTTGTCACTCACCCTTACTGGAAAGATAAGGAATTCAATATAGGCTGTGTATGTGTAGTTACACAAAACATTTCCATAGTGTATATATTGTGAAAGATTGACCATATTTCCCTCCATTCTATCCTACCAATGTCTTGTTCTATTCTCTACTTTGACCCTATCCCTTTTCAAAAGTGTGTACTTCTAACTACTCTCCTCCCTAACCTGCCTTCCTCTTCATCATCCCCCCTCTCATCTCCTTCCCCCCTTACTCTCCTGTAGAGTGAGATACCCTCTTTGCTGTGTTTGTCATTCCCTCCCTAAGCCAAATTCAATGAGAGTAAGGTTGACCCATTCCCTTTTGCCTTCCTGTTCTTCCCCTCCATTGTGAAAGTTATCCCTTGCCTCTTCTACATGAGATAATTTACCCCATTCTGTCTCTCCCCATCTCCTCTCATTATATTCCTCTCTCACCTCTCAATTTCACCTTATAAATATCATCCCTTCCTATTCAATTGATCCTGTGCCCTCTGTCTATGTATGCCTGTACACATGTATACACTCAAATATGTATTCATATGCACATATACCCTCCTATATAGACATATATATGTATGTGTGTGTGTTCACATTTATATTCTCTTCAACTATCCTCTTACTGACAAAAGTTTCATAAGTTACGATTATTGTTTTTCCATGTAGGCATGTAAATAGTTCAAGTTTGATAAGTTCCTTATGATTTATTTTCCCTGTTTACCTTCTCATGCTTCTCTTACTTCTTTTATTTGAAGGTCAAATTTTCTATTCAACTGTTTTTTCATCAAGAATACTTGAAAGTCTTCCACTTCATTGAATGATCATATTTTCTCCTGAATCATTATACTCAGTTTTTCTGGGTAGGTGATTCTTGGTTTTAATCCTAGCTCCTTTGATCTCCAGAATATCAAATTCCAAGCCCTTTGATCTCTTAATGTAGAAGCTGCTAGATCCTATGTTATCCTGATTGTGTTTCCACAATATTCAAATTGTTTCTTCTTGGCTGTTTGTAATATATTCTTCTTGATCTGGG
>WOXC01000515.1:0-13707 GCA_011680675.1 Gymnobelideus leadbeateri
ATAAAGCACTTTTGCTAACAGAGTAAAAGCAAACCTTCAGCAGTCGGACTAAAGATGAGGATAGTTGAAGGAATTGTGTGTACAAGAGTGCTTAGAATTCTAGTATTTCGAAGGACTTCTGAGAAATTCATGTATTCACCTTTTTTTCAGAATGCCTATTCTGAGCATGTTTGGTAGAGAAGGTATATATGACCATAACTCTATAGAAATAGGCATTACATGTAACTTCTTTTCTGGAAAAGAATGTCTTAGCTAGAGTTCTTAAAAACAACCATTATATCTCTATTGCTTGGCCTTCTTTTGTCAAAATGGCATCCTAAGGTTTTCACCCATTGAAACCAAAGTAGGCAGGTATAAAGCACTTTTGCTAGAAGAGTAAAAGCAAACCTTCAGCAGTCTGACCAAAGTTGTGGAGAGTTGAAGGAACTTTGTGTACAACAGTCCTTAGAATTCTTGTATTTTAAAGGACTTCTGAGAAATTCAGGGTTTCATTTTTTTTCAGTTAGCGTATTCTGAGCATGTTTGGAAGAGAAGGTATATGTGACCATAACTCTATAGAAACAGGCATTATATGTAACATCTTTTCTGGGAAAGGTTCTCTTAGCTAGAGTTCTTAAAAACAACCATTATATCTCTATTGCTTGGCCTTCTTTTGTCAAAATGGCATCCTAAGGTTTTCACCCATTGAAACTAATGTAGTAACGTATAAGGGACTTTTGCTAAAAGAGTAAAAGGAAACCTTCAGCAGTCTGACTTAAGATGTTGAGGGTGGAAGGAACTGGGTGTACAACAGTGCTTAGAATTCTTATATTTTAAAGGCCTTCTGAGAAATTCAGGTTTTCACCTTTTTTTTTCAGTTAGCCTATTCTAAGCATGTTTGGTAGAAAGGTATATCTGACCATATCTCTACAATAACAGACATTACATCTAACATCTTTTCGGGGAAAGATTCTCTTAGCTAGAGGTCTTAAAAACAGCCATTACATCTCTATTGCTTGGTCTTCTTTTGTTCGAAATGGCATCCTTAGGTTTTCACCCATTGAAACCAAAGTAGGCAGGTATAAAGCACTTTTTCTAAAAGAGTAAAAGCAAACATTCAGCAGTCGGACTAAAGATGTGGAGAGTTGAAGGAACTGTGCGTACAACAGTGCTTAGAATTCTAGTATTTCGAAGGACTTCTGAGAAATTCATGTATTCACCTTTTTTTCAGAATGCCTATTCTGAGCATGTTTGGTAGAGAAGGTATATATGACCATAACTTTATAGAAACAGGCATTACAAGTAACTTGTTTTCTGGGAAAGATTGTCTTAACTAGACTTCTTAAAAACATCCATTAAATCTCTATTGCTTGGTCTTCGTTTGTTGGAAATGGCATCCTAAAGTTTTTCACCTATTGAAACCAATGTAGGCAGGTATAAAGCACTTTTGCTAAAACATTAAAAGCAAACCTTCAGCAGTATGAATAAAGATGTTGAGGGTTGAAAGAACTGTGTGTACAACAGTGCTTACAATTCTAGTATTTTAAAGGACTTCTGAGAAATTCAGGTTTTCACCTTTTTTTCAGTTAGCCTATTCTGAGCATGTTTGGTAGAAAGGTATATCTGACCATATCTCTACAATAACAGGCATTACATGTAACTTCTTTTCTGGGTAAGATTCTCTTAGCTAGAGGTCTTAAAAACAGCCATTACATCTCTATTGCTTGGTCTTCTTTTGTTGGAAATGGCATCCTTAGGTTTTCACCCATTGAAACCAATGTAGGCAGGTATAAAGCACTTTTGCTAAAACAGTAAAAGCAGACCTTCAGCAGTCGGACTAAAATATGGAGAGTTGAAGGAACTTTGTGTACAACAGTGCTTAGAATTCTTGTATTTCAAAGGACTTCTGAGAAATTCATATATTCACCTTTTTTTCAGAATGCCTAATTTGAGCAAGTTTGGTAGAGAAGGTATATATGACCATAAATCTATAGAAACAGGTATTACATGTAACATCTTTTCTGTGAAAGATTCTCCTAGCTAGAGGTCTTAAAAACATCTATTATATCTCTACTGCTTGGTCTTCGTTTGTTGGAAATGGCCTCCTAAGCTTTTTCACCCATTGAAGCCAATGTAGGCAGGTATAAAGAACTTTTGGTAAAGCATTAAAAGCAAACCTTCAGCAGTATGAATAAAGATGTTGAGGATTGAAGGAACTGTGTGTACAACAGTGCTTAGAATTCTTGTATTTTAAAGGACTTCTGAGAAATTCAGGTTTTCACCTTTTTACCAGATAGCCTATTCTGAGCATTTTTGGCAGAATGGTATATCTGACCATAACTCGACAACAACAGGCATTACATATAACACCTTTTCTGGGAAAGATTCTCTTCGCTAGAGGTCTTAAAAAGAGCCATTACATCTCTATTTCTTGGTCTTCTTTTGTTGGAAATGGCATCCTTAGGTTTTCACCCATTGAAACCAAAGTAGGCAGGTATAAAGCACTTTTGCTAACAGAGTAAAAGCAAACCTTCAGCAGTCGGACTAAAGATGTGGATAGTTGAAGGAATTGTGTGTACAAGAGTGCTTAGAATTCTAGTATTTCGAAGGATTTCTGAGAAATTCATGTATTCACCTTTTTTTCAGAATGCCTATTCTGAGCATGTTTGGTAGAGAAGGTATATATGACCATAACTCTATAGAAACAGGCATTACATGTAACTTCTTTTCTGGAAAAGAATCTCTTAGCTAGAGTTCTTAAAAACAACCATTATATCTCTATTGCTTGGCCTTCTTTTGTCAAAATGGCATCCTAAAGTTTTCACCCATTGAAACTAATGTAGGAACGTATAAGGCACTTTTGCTAAAAGAGTAAAAGCAAACCTTCAGCAGTCTGACTTTAGATGTTGAGGGTTGAAGGAACTGTGTGTAGAACAGTGCTTAGAATTCTTGTATTTTAAAGGACTTCTGAGAAATTCAGGTTTTCACTTTTTTTTCAGTTAGCGTATTCTGAGCATGTTTGGTAGAGAAGGTATATCTGACCATAACTCTATAGAAACAGGTATTACATGTAACATCTTTTCTGGGAATGATTCTCTTAGCTAGAGTTCTTAAAAACAACCATTATATCTCTATTGCTTGGCCTTCTTTTGTCAAAATGGCATCCTAAGGTTTTCACCCATTGAAACCAAAGTAGGCAGGTATAAAGCACTTTTGCTAACAGAGTAAAAGCAAAACTTCAGCAGTCTGACTTTAGATGTTGAGGGTTGAAGGAACAGTGTGTAGAACAGTGCTTAGAATTCTTGTATTTTAAAGGACTTCTGAGAAATTCAGGTTTTCACCTTTTCTCCAGTTAGCCTATTCTGAGCATGTTTGGTAGAAAGGTATTTCTGGCCATATCTCTACAATAACAGGCATTACATGTAACTTCTTTTTTGGGAAAGAGTCTCTTAACTAGAGGTCTTAAAAACAGCCATTACTTCTCTATTGCTCGGTCTTCTTTTGTTGGAAATGGCATCCTTAGGTTTTCACCCATTGAAACCAATGTAGGCAGGTATAAAGCACTTTTGCTAAAACAATAAAAGCAAACCTTCAGCAGTCGGACTAAAGATGTGGATAGTTTAAGGAACTGTGTGTACAAGAGTGCTTAGAATTCTAGTATTTCAAAGGACTTCTGAGAAATTCATGTAATCACCTTTTTATCAGAATGCCTATTCTGAGCATGTTTGGTAGAGAAGGTATAAATGACCATAACTCTATAGAAACAGGCATTACATGTAACATGTTTTCTGGGAAAGATTCTCTTAACTAGAGTTCTTTAAAACATCCATTTAATCTCTATTGCTTGGTCTTCGTTTGTGAGAAATGGCATCCTAAGGTTTTTCACATATTGAAACCAATGTAGGCAGGTATAAAGCACTTTTGCTAAAACATTAAAAGCAAACCTTCAGCAGTATGAATAACGATGTTGAGAGTGGAAGGAACTGGGTGTACAACAGTGTTTAGAATTCTTGTATTTTAAAGCACTTCTGAGAAATTCAGGTTTTTCACTTTTTTTTTCAGTTAGCCTATTCTGAGCATGTTTGGTAGAAAGGTATATCTGACCATAACTCTATAGGAACAGGCATTACATGTAACATCTTTTCTGGGAAAGATTCTCTTAGCTAGAGTTCTTAAAAACAACCATTATATCTCTATTGCTTGGCCTTCTTTTGTCAAAATGGCATCCTAAGGTTTTCACCCCTTGAAACCAAAGTAGGCAGGTATAAAGCACTTTTGCTAACAGAGTAAAAGCAAACCTTCAGCAGTCTGACTTTAGATGTTGAGGGTTGAAGGAACTGTGTGTAGAACAGTGCTTAGAATTCTAGTATTTCAAAGGACTTCTGAGAAATTCATATTTTCACCTTTTTTTCAGTTAGCCTATTCTGAGCATGTTTGGTAGAAAAGTATTTCTGGCCATATCTCTACAATAACAGGTATTACATGTAACATCTTTTCTGGGAAAGATTCTCTTAGCTAGAGGTCTTAAAAACAGCCATTACATCTCTATTGCTCGGTCTTCTTTTGTTGGAAATGGCATCCTTAGGTTTTCACCCATTGAAACCAATGTAGGCAGGTATAAAGCACTTTTGCTAAAACAATAAAAACAACCCTTCGGTTGTCTGACTTAAGATGTCGAGGGTTGAAGGAACTGTGTGTACAACAGTGCTTAGAATTCTAGTATTTCAAAGGTCTTCTGAGAAATTCATGTATTCACCTTTTTTTCAGAATGCCTATTCAGACCATGTTTGGTAAAGAAGGTTTATCTGACCATAACTCTATAGAAACAGGCATTACATGTACCATCTTTTCTGGGAAAGATTCTCTTAGCTAGAGGTCTTCAAAACATCCATTACATGTCTATTGCTTGGCCTTGTTGTGTCGGAAATGGCATCCTAAGGTTTGCACCCTTTGAAACTAATGTAGGAACGTATAAGGCACTTTTGCTAAAAGAGTAAAAGCAAACCTTCAGCAGTCTGACTTTAGATGTTGAGGGTTGAAGGAACTGTGTGTAGAACAGTGCTTAGAATTCTTGTATTTTTAAGGACTTCTGAGAAATTCAGGTTTTCACCTTTTCTTCAGTTAGCCTATTCTGAGCATGTTTGGCAGAAAGGTATATCTGACCATATCTCTACCATAAAAGGCATTACATGTCACTTCTTTTCTGGGAAAGATTCTCTTAGCTAGAGGTCTTAAAAACAGCCATTACATCTCTATTGCTTGGTCTTCTTTTGTTGGAAATGGCATCCATAGGTTTTCACCCATTGAAACCAATGTAGGCAGGTATAAAGCACTTTTGATAAAACAGGAAAATCAAACCTTCAGCAGTTTGACTTTAGATGTTGAGGGTTGAAGGAACTGTGTGTAGAACAGTGCTTAGAATTCTTGTATTTTAAAGGACTTCTGAGAAATTCAGGTTTTCACCTTTTCTTCAGGTAGCCTATTCTGAGCATGTTTGGTAGAAAGGTATATCTGGCCATATCTCTACAATAACAGGCATTACATGTAACTTCTCTTCTGGGTAAGATTCTCTTAGCTAGAGGTCTTAAAAACAGCCATTACATCTCTATTGCTTGGTCTTCTTTTGTTGGAAATGGCATCCTTAGGTTTTCACCCATTGAAACCAATGTAGGCAGGTATAAAGACTTTTGCTAAAAGAGTAAAGCAAACCTTCAGCAGTCGGATTAAAGATGTGGATAGATGAAGGAACTGTGTGTATAAGAGTGCTTAGAATTCTAGCATTTCAAAGGACTTCTGAGAAATTCATGTAATTACTTTTTTATCAGAATGCCTATTCTGAGCATGTTTGGTAGAGAAGGTATATATGACCATAACTCTACAGAAACAGGCATTACATATAACATGTTTTCTGGGAAAGATTCTCTTAACTAGAGTTCTTTAAAACATCCATTTAATCTCTATTGCTTGGTCTTCGTTTGTTGCAAATGGCATCCTAAGGTTTTTCACCCATTGAAACCAATGTAGGCAGGTATAAAGCACTTTTGCTAAAACATTAAAAGGAAACCTTCAGCAGTATGAATAACGATGTTGAGAGTGGAAGGAACTGGGTGTACAACAGTGCTTAGAATTCTTGTATTTTAAAGGACTTCTGAGAAATTCAGGTTTTCACTTTTTTTTCAGTTAGCGTATTCTGAGCATGATTGGTAGAGAAGGTATATATGACCATAACTCTATAGAAACAGGCATTACATGTAACATCTTTTCTGGGAATGATTCTCTTAGCTAGAGTTCTTAAAAACAACCATTATATCTCTATTGCTTGGCCTTCTTTTGTCAAAATGGCATCCTAAGGTTTTCACCCATTGAAACCAAAGTAGGCAGGTATAAAGCACTTTTGCTAACAGAGTAAAAGCTAACCTTCAGCAGTCTGACTTTAGATGTTGAGGGTTGAAGGAACTGTGTGTAGAACAGTGCTTAGAATTCTTGTATTTTAAAGGACTTCTGAGAAATTCAGGTTTTCACCTTTTCTCCAGTTAGCCTATTCTGAGCATGTTTGGTAGAAAGGTATTTCTGGCCATATCTCTACAATAACAGGCATTACATGTAACTTCTTTTCTGGGAAAGATTCTCTTCGCTAGAGGTCTTAAAAACAGCCATTACATCTCTATTGCTCGGTCTCCTTTTATTGGAAATGGCATCCTTAGGTTTTCACCCATTGAAACCAATGTAGGCAGGTATAAAGCACTTTTGCTAAAACAATAAAAGCAACCCTTCGGTTGTCTGACTTAAGATGTTGAGGGTTGAAGGAACTGTGTGTACAACAGTGCTTAGAATTCTAGTATTTCAAAGGACTTCTGAGAAATTCATGTATTCACCTTTTTTTCAGAATGCCTATTCAGACCATGTTTGGTAGAGAAGGTTTATCTGACCATAACTCTATAGAAACAGGCATTACATGTAAAATCTTTTCTGGGAAAGATTCTCTTAGCTAGAGGTCTTCAAAACATCAATTACATGTCTATTGCTTGGCCTTGTTGTGTCGGAAATGGCATCCTAAGGTTTTCACCCATTGAACCTAATGTAGGAACGTATAAGGGACTTTTGCTAAAAGAGTAAAAGCAAACCTTCAGCAGTCTGACTTTAGATGTTGAGGGTTGAAGGAACTGTGTGTAGAACAGTGCTTAGAATTCTTGTATTTTAAAGGGCTTCTGAGAAATTCAGGTTTTCACCTTTTTTTTCAGTTAGCCTATTCTGAGCATGTTTGGGAGAAAGGTATATCTGACGATATCTCTACAATAACAGGCATTACATGTAACATCTTTTCGGGGAAAGATTCTCTTAGCTAGAGTTCTTACAAACAACCATTATATCTCTATTGCTTGGCCTTCTTTTGTCAAAATGGCATCCTAAGGTTTTCACCCATTGAAACCAAAGTAGGCAGGTATAAAGCACTTTTGCTAACAGAGTAAAAGCAAACCTTCAGCAGTCTGACTTTAGATGTTGAGGGTTGAAGGAACAGTGTGTAGAACAGTGCTTAGAATTCTTGTATTTTAAAGGACTTCTGAGAAATTCAGGTTTTCACCTTTTCTCCAGTTATTCGAAAACCCCAGCAATTGGGACAAAGCTCTGCTCTAATAGCATAGTACTACTGTGGCAAAAGGCTCAAAAGTCAAATAATTGAGTGGCAACATGAGCAAGCAAATGAAGCAAAACAAACAGAACAATCCAACATTAGACTCCTATTCTGGGGACAAAAAGGATCAAAGCATGGAACAGGAGGAACTCTTGCACCAAAAACTTCCAAGGAAAATACAGGCCATAGAGGAGCTTAAAAAGTATTTTGAAAACCAAATAAAAGAAGTGGAGAAAAATTGGGAAGAGAAATGAGAATGATGCAAGAAAATTATGAAATGAGAATCAACAACCTGACTAAAGAAAATAACACCTTAAAATAGACTAACTCAAATGGCAAAAGAGGCTCAAAAAGCCAATGAGGAGAAGAATGACTTAAAAAGCCAAATTTGCCAGATGCTATAAGAATCTCAAAAGCTCACTGAAGAGAATCATTCCTTCAGAATTAGATTAGAAAAATGGAAGCTAGTGACTTTATAAAAAATCAAGATACTATTAAACAGATCCAAACAAATGGAAAAAAAAAAACAGAAGGAAATGTGAAATATCTCATTGGAAAAATCACTGACCTGGAAAATAGATCCAGGAGAGAGAATTTTAAAATTATTGAACTACCTGAAAGCCATGATCAAAAAAAGAACCTAGAAATCATCCTTCAAGAAATCCTCAAGGAAATTTGCCCTGATGTTTTAGAACCAGAGGGCAAAATAGAGGTTGAAAGAATCCACCTATTACCTCCTGAAAAAGATCCCAAAAAGAAAACTCCTAGGAATATTACAGCCAAATTCCAAAGTTCCCAGATCAAGGAGAAAATATTACAAGCAGCCAAAAAGAAAATATTTGAATATTGTGGAAACACAATCAGGGTAACGCATTATCTTGTGGCTTCTACACTGAATGATCAAAGGGCTTGAAATATGATATTCCAGAGGTCAAAGGAGCTGGGATTAAAACCAAGAATCACCTACCCAGCAAAATTGAATATCATGTTTCAGGGGAAAATATGGTCATTCAATGAAATAGAAAACTTTCAAGCATTTTTGATGAAAAAAATCTGAGTTCAATAGAAAATTTGACATTCAGATACAAGAAGCAAGGGAAGCATGAGAAGGTAAATAAGGAAAAGAAATCATAAGGAATTTATCAAAGTCAAACTATTTACATTCCTACATGGAAAAATGATAATTGTAACTTATGAAACTTTTCTCAGTATGATAATAATTGAAGGGAATATAAATATATACATATAGACATACACGTATATGTGTGTGTGTGTGTGTGTGTCTTTATAGAAGGGTATATCATCATATGAATATCTATGAGTGTGTGTATATATGTGTACAGATATACATAGACAGTGCACAGAATCAACTGAATAGGAAGGGATGACATCTAAAAAAATAAAATTAAGAGGTGAGAGAGGAATATAATGAGAGGAGATGAGAAGAGACAGAATGGGATAAATTATCTCACATAAAAGAGGCAAGGGAAAACTTAAAATGGAGGGGGAGAACAGGAAGGCAAAACAGAATGGGTCAACCTTACTCTCATTGAGTTTGACTTCGTGAGGGAATGACATACACACTAAATAGGGTTTCTTGCCCTACAAGAGATTTGGGGGGAAGGTGATTAGAGTGGGGATGATGGAAGGGATGGCAGGTTGGAGGGGAGGAAAGTTGGAAGCAAACATTTTTGGAAAGGGACAGGGTCAAAGTAGAGAATAGAACAAGTTGGGGTCGGGATATAACAGAAGGAAATATAGTCAGTCTTTCACAATGTATGTATCCACTATGGAAATGCTACATATGTATATTGAGTTGCTTATCTTCCCAGTATGGGTGGGTGACGAGGGAGGAAGGGAAAGAATCTGGAATTCAAAGTTTTAAAATCAAATGTTAAAAAATATATTATCGGGGGGCGGAGCCAAGATGGCGGAGTAGAAACAGCTCATCCAAGCCACTCTGCCCCCACATTCCCCCCAAACGATGTAAAAGAGGACTCTGAACAACTTCTGGAGCCCCAGCACCCACAGAACGACACAGAGAAGCTAACCTCCCGCTGAGGACAGCCCAGCAGCCCTGCAGGAAGGACCAGCCCAGTGGTCTGGGACCTGGCAGCGTGCAGCGCAGAGCGCAGGAGCCGAGCCGAGCCCAGGTCCGCATGAGCCGAGGTTTTAGCCCCAGGGCGGCAGGGCCAGCAGCCAGATGGAGGAACCCCAGAACACCAGGAGCTGTGGCGACTCCAGAATTATCAACATAGACTTGCCTGGGACAAAGTAAGAGGTTAGTGTCCTATGGACTTTGGGACTGGTATTAGGGAATGCGTCGGCTCCCTCCCCTGGGGGCTAGAAGCCACTGAGGACAAACGTCATTTTGTAGTTTTCAGAGGCAGCTCCCGCTCCCAGCCTGCAAATTTGTAGGGAGATCCAGCGATCAGTCTTGGGGAGTAATCACTCTTGCTTTAACCTCCCTGGATCTGGATTGTGATCTAGGATGGAAGTCGTGGGTGGGTTTACAGCTTGCCAGAAACGGAAGTTGCCCCCCACACGTTCGGGACGAAAATTCCTCTATCTGGCCTTAAAGCCATAGTGTGGCAACAAGCACAAAAGTCAAGTAATTAAGTGGCGACATGCCAAGGCAAAGGAAACAGAAAAATGCAACCCTAGACTCCTATTTTGGGGGCATAGAGTGAGAAAAGGACTGTGAGGTCAGAAGTCCTGCTCCAAAAGCCCTAGGAGAAACCATGAGCGGGTTGCAGGCTATAGAGGACCTTAAGAAGGACTTTAAAAATCAAATAAGAGAAGTGGAGGAAAAATTGGAAAGAGAAATGAGAAGGATGCAGGAAAAGTATGAAATGAGGGTCAACAGCCTGACTGAGGAAAACAACACCTTAAAATATAGACTAACTCAAATGGCAAAGGAGGCCCAAAAGGGCAATGAGGAGAAGAATGCCTTAAAAGTCGAATTTGCCAGATGGAAAAAGAATCTCAAAAGTTCACTGAGGAGATTCATTCCTTCAGAGTTAGACTGGAGCAAATGGAAGCTAATGACTTTATGAGAAATCAAGATGCTGTTAAGCAGATCCAAACAAATGAAAGATTAGAAGGCAATGTGAAATATCTCATGGGAAAAACCACTGACCTGGAAAATAGATCCAGGAGAGACAATTTAAAAATTATTGGACCACCTGAAAGCCATGATCAAAGAAAGAACCTAGAAATCACCCTTCAAGAAATTCTCAAGGAAAACTGCCCTGATGTTTTAGATCCAGAGGGCAAAATAGAGGCTGAAAGAATCCACCAATCACCTCCTGAAAAAGACCCCAAAAAGAAAACTCCCAGGAATATTATAGCCAGGTTCCAGAATCCCCAGATCAAGGAGAAAATACTACAGGCAGCCAGGAAGAAACAATTTCAATATTGTGGAAACACAATCCGAATAGCCTGGCGGCTTCTACACTGAGGGATCGAAGGGCATGGAATATGCTATTCCAGAGGGCAAAAGAACTGGGAATGAACCCAAGGGTCACCTACCCAGCAAAACTGAGTATTTTGTTTCAGGGGAAAATATGGTCATTCAGTGGAATAGAGGACTTTCAAGCATTCTTGAGGAAAAAACCAGAATTGAATAGAAAATTTGACACCCAGACACAAGAAGGAAGAGATGCCTGAGAAGGTAATTAGGGAAAAGAAATCAAAAGGATCTTATCAAAGTTGAACTATTTACATTCCTGTATGGAAAAGCAATAATTGTGACTGATAATAGCTTTCTCACTATGAAAATAATGGAAGAAGGGGGTGTGGTCATATGAACACATATGTGAATGTGTGTGTATATGGTTACAGTTATATATGGATAGAGGGCATAAGTTGAATTTGTTGGGAAGGGAGAATACTCAAGGGATGAAATTATGAGGTGAGAGAGGAAAGTGGCAAGAGGAGATGGGGAGAGACAAGGTAGTGTAAACTATCCCATGCAGAAGAAGCACGGGGAAGTGGTTGCAAAAGAGGGGGAGAATAAGGAAGGCTAAAAAGGCAAAACCACATTCAAACTAAATTTGGTTCAGGGAGAAAATGACATACACAGTAAATGGGATATCTCAACCTGCAACAGGATAGGGGGAAGGGGGATGGGAGGAGGGATGATGGATGGGAGGGCATCCTTGGGGTGAGGGGAGGTTGGAAGTACCCACTATAAAAGAGGGACAGGATCATGTAGGGAATGGAGCAGGTGGGGGGTGGGATGAGTGGGAGGGAATTATAAGCAGCCTTGTACAATATATCTACTATGATAATGTTTTGCATAGCTAGACATGTACAACATATACTCAATTACTTATCTCCCCAGAGGGAATGGGTGACAAGGGAGGAAGGAAATGGATCTGAAATTCGAGGTCTTAACATTAAATGTTTCAAATATATATAAATACTATTATTAATACTCTTTTGCTTGTAATAGGAGATAAGATGTGCAGGCATTGGGATGCAAAGACTCACCTTCCTCTAATGGAAAAGTCGATGGGGGTATGGGAGAAGGTATGGGAGAGAGCAGATTGGAGGAAGCGATATCTTGTGGGATTACTGTTCTGGGAGGTTGGGTAGGGGAATAATGGGGGGAAAATGATTGTAACTCAAAATCTGGTGTAAATGAATGATGTAAAACAGAAGTTAATAAAGCATTTGTTTAAAAAAAATATATTATCATTATTTTTCTTACATGCAACTGGGAAATAAGATATAGAGGCTCTGGGGTATAGAGATCCATCTTGCCCTAATGGAATGTCAGAGAAGGCATGGGAGAGGATATAGGAGAGAGCAGATTGGGGGAGGCAATATTCAGTGGGATCACTGTTTTTGGTAAGGGAAAGATGGGGAGAAAATGTGTAACTCAAAATCTTGTGGAAGTTAATGATGTAAACTAAAAATAAACATAAAATTTAATTAAATGAAAACAAAGGTGCCACCCGTTGAGTCACTTCTTAAAAAGGTCCATTCAGTAAATGGGCCTTACCTCACTCCAAGTGAGAACCTGAAAAGTCCATAGCCTAAAAGGGCTAGGGTCTCTCATTGCATCCTGGGCCGTCTCTAGTCATCCCGATGAATATCTGGCCATTGGACCCAGATGACTCTGGAGGAGAAAGTGAGGCTAGTGACCTTACACAGACCTCCTTCACTCAAATCAAAGTCAATTGCAAGTCGTGTCATCATTTCCCTGATGTCATGTTCTTTTTGGAATATGAAGGACAAACACAATAACAACCTGGTGATACAATTTTTAGGAGTTACAAGTATCATCTTCCCATGTAGAGATGTAAATAGTTCATCTCTGTTGAATCCCTTATTTTTCTCTTTTCCCTTTTTACCTGTTTATATTTCTCTTGGGTTTTGATATTGGAGGTCAGATTTTCCATTTAGTTCTGGTCTTCTACTTATGAAGGTTCAAAATCCTCCTATTTCATTGAATGACCATTTCCCCTTGATATATCATGCTTTTTTGCCAGCTAAGTGACTCATGGTTATCCTAGCTCCTCTACCCCCTGTAATATCTTGTTCCATGACCTCCAGTCCTTTGATGTTGCAGCTTCCAGGTCCTGTGTGATCCTGATTGTGACTCCCTTGAATTTGAATTTCTTCTTTCTGGCTACTTATAGTATTTTTTTTTCTTGACCTAATAGTTCTGAAATTTGGCTACACTGTTCCTCCGAGTTTTTATTTTGGGATCTCTTTCTTGAAGTGATCAGGGGATTCTTTCAATACCTATTTTGCTCTCTGGCTCCAGGGTACCAGAGCAGTTTTCCTTGATAATTCCTTGAAAGATGCCTCCAGGTCATCCTTTTGATTATGACTTTCAGGTAGTCTGGTGATTCTGATATCATCCCTACTGGATCTGTTTTACAGGTTAGTTGTTTTTCCCATGAGATATTTTAATTTTCTTCCATCTTTTTCATTATTTTTAATTTGATTGTTTCATGATGCCTCATAGTTATTAGCTTCCACTTACTCCGTTCTGACTTTTAAGGTATTGTTTCCCATTTCACCAATTATGCTCTTTAAAGCAGTCATTTTCTTCAGTGGATTTTCATATTTCCTTTTCCATT
>WOXC01000516.1:0-237358 GCA_011680675.1 Gymnobelideus leadbeateri
ATTGATAGAAAAATATTAGTTGATAGAAATTATAACATCAAAAACCCAAAATTATGCTCTGGTTAGGGGTGTTACTTTGAATTTGGGGAGTTGGAAGTTGTTTGGAACCTTTGTCCATTATATAACCCATGCCCCCAAATAGAGGCAAGCCTTTGTCCTGTGCCCCTGCCTGAAGCACAGGAAGTGCGTGGACTCTGTTAATGCCCATGGCCATAGGACAGTAAACTTCCTTTTTAATCTTACTTTGTTACCCATTTATTCTCACATTTATTCATTCACTCATTTATTCAATTTGTCGGCTTCTGACCTCTTTATTCCACTAAAACTACTCTCCCCAAAGTTACTAATGACCTCTCTCTTTTTTTTTCTTTTTGGAGGAGAGAAGGCAGGGTGACTGGGGTTAAGTGACTCGGCTAGTAAAGTGTTAAGTGTCTGAGGCTAGATTTGAACTCAGGTCCTCCTGACTCCAGGGTGGGTGCTCTATTCACTGTCCCTAATGATCTCTTAGTTGCTAAATCCAATAGCTTTTTCTCAGTCCTCATTCTCCTTGACCACTCTGTAGTTTTTGATGCTCTTTCTTCCTTGATGCTCTCTTCTCTAGGTTTTTGAGATACCATCTCTACTGATTCTCCTACTTACCTGACTACTCCTTCATAATTGTATTGCCTCTTTGACTTCAGAGATAAGTTAGGTTTCTCTGTAGGAAAAAGTCCCACTTTTGAGTCGTCAACCACTACCCCCCCAGGAGCAGAATGCCCAGATACCACTCTACAGAGCCAATGCTTGTACTCTCCCCCCTTCCTCACCTAAACTTGTTCTGGTTTAGACCAGAGGGCCTTGACCTTCGGGGTATTGTGCACCCCTTTGCTAACTTGAGGAAGCCAATAGACCTCTTCTCAGAATAATGTTTTTAAATGCATGAAATAAAATAGAGGATTACAAAGGAAACCAATTACACTGAAGTTATCAAAACAAACAAAAACAATTTTATGTACGCCAGGTTTAGAATCCCCAGTCTAGCCTATGTTCATAGGTCCATAAAGTTTAGAAGGATTTAGAGCTTACCTAGTTCAATCCTTTTAATTAATAGATGAAACTGAGAAGCAGCTTACCCAATGTAAGTAACAGAAATAAGACTTATGCCCAAGTCTTGGGATCAAAGATCTGGAGTTGGACAAGACCTCAGGGATTATCTAGTCCAGCCCCCCTCTCTCCCCCACCCCCCTCCCCACCTCAGACCCATTTCACAGATGAGGCCTGAGAAGTAAATGACTTGCCAAGTTCACATGCCACAGAGTTAGGATTTAATTCCAGGGCCCATTTTCTTTCCACGGCATGCAGCTGCCTCCGGGGATTCTTATTCCTGTCAGTTACTAACCTTTTGTGACCACTGACCAGTTTGGGGATACCCACACCCTGCCTCTCTGTCCCCAGAAACTTTGGGGAGCCCTTTTTGATGTGCTTGATAACGATTCCTAAGGCTCCATTAGTACAAAATCCCAGCTCAGAGTCCTCCTGTCAGGTTCCATTTGCAAGCCTTGGAGTCTCCAGCAGGGAAGTGCTTGGTTCTTTGCAAGCTGGAGCTTCCAGGGAGAGGGAGAGGGGACAGTGAAAGCCTCTGGGATGGGTAATGGGGGCTGGGGGCTGAGGGAGTGCCGTTTTGGCGTCCTGCAGATGTTGTGCTCCCATAACTCAAAAACTGGCATTGTAGAGAAACAGCACTTGGTGGAGCCTATGATTTACTGCCACCTATTACATGCAGTTATTACAAGCCTGTGGTATTATACCAGTATAGCGGCAATAATCACCATAATAACAACAATTCTGCATTTGTTCAGTCTCTAACTTGGAAATAAATAAGGCCACCAGTCTGGTGGGAGACCAGACTCCAGTCTATCCACTACCATTATCACTTAATAATGCTTATTGAGCACCACTCCCCTCCCAGGGCAAATAGTCCTATGTCGTGCACTATGGACATTAAATCCACCGATAAGCGGGATATAATATTGCCAGCCCCGTGGGGAGATTCTGAGAATTAATTTCCATGGACCCACCATCTCTTCTTTTCTGGCATATTTAATCTCAGGAACCCAAAGAGGTGGTGACATTTTTGCCATGAATTAAGACATTCAGCCATTGCCCCTGGAACTCTTCATTATAATTCTGAGTCGATCAATGGCAAAGAGGAGTACTATTTATTAGTTAAGTGGATGCTATTGAATTCTTAATTTAAGTGACTTTTAATTCAGTGTTTTACTCACTGTCCTTCATTCTGCCCTTGTTCATAGGAATTTGCCCATTAAATTCACCTCATGGTGTTGTGCTTGCCACTTCTTGGAAGCAAACTTCAGGTGTTTGTGTATGGCAGGGGAAACGGGTTGGTTTCCACGAGTCTGTCAGAGGGGACAGGCAGTAGGGATATATGGCAGCATGCACATGCCTGCTGACTATTATGAGAATATCAGTGCTTAGGAAGGGAACTGATGTGGGCTAAGGTTTTGACGGGTCCTCATAGACAAGGTTCCAAAAATCTTTTGACCTCTCTGTCTGTGCTGTTTTTTTAAATTTAATTTTATTTTTTTAAATAAATTGATTAGTTTATTTACTTTTAGTTTACAACATTTAGTTCCACAGTCCCTTGAGTTTCAAATTTTCTCCCCTTTCCTCTCCTCCCCCTCCCATCATGGCTGAATACACTCGAATATGGAATCTATAAATATCTTCACATCAATCATTAGTCAAGTTGTAAAGAAGGATTATAACTGGTGGAATGATCAGTGGGAAAGAGGAAACAAAACCAAACAAGAAAAAGAAACACAGCGAGTAGTTTGTTTCAATCTGCATTCAGACTCTGTAGTTCTTTCTCTGGATGTGGACATCTCTTTTGATCATGAGTCTTTTGGAGTTGTCGTTTAACCTTACATTGCTGAGAGGAGCCCAGTCTATTGAAGTTAGTTGTCACACATACGTTATGTCTGTGATTGTGTACAGATTTCTCCTGGTTCTGCTCTTCTTGCTCAGCATCAGTTTATATAGGTATCTCCAGGTTATTATGAAGTCCATCTGCTCCTAATTTCTTATAACACAGTAGTATTCCATTACATTCATATACCACAACTTGTTCAGTCATTCCCCAATTGATGGGCATCCCCTTGATTTCCAATTCTGTACCACTACAAAAAGAGCCACTATAAATATTTTTGTACATATGGGTCTTCCACTTCTCTGATCTCTTTGGGATATAACCCTAGAAGTGGTATATAAATATTGCTTATTTATAGCTCTTTGGGCATAGTTCCAGATTGCTTTCCAGAATGGTTGGATCAGTTCATAACTCCACCAACAATGCATTAGTGTTCCAATTTTTCCACATCCTCTCTAGCATTTATCATTTTTCCATTTTGTCATCTTAGCCAATCTGGCTGGTGAGATGTGGTACCTCAGAATTGTTTTGATTTACACTTCTCTAATCAATAGTTTGTTGTTTTTTTTAAACCATCCTGAAAACTTCCCAAAACTTTCCCTTCTAAATCTGTGTCCATTCATGAACATGCACAGAACACAGACTTCAGGAAAGAGTCAATGGTAATGCTTGCCCTAGAAAAGTCTCTAAGAGTGCCCCAGAGTTCTTCCAATCCTGCCTCAGACACTTGTTAGCTATGTGACCCTGAAAAAATTACGTAATTGCTCTCTTCCCCAGTTTCTTCATCTGTAAAACAGGGATAATAACAATACCTCCCTCCCAAGGTTGTGGTAAGGATCAAATGAGATGACACATTTAAGTACCTTAAAGTGCTATGTAAATGGTGGCTATTTAACATTTTTACAGATTCTAACATTTTAATTCCTGATTTGTGTCATCATTGAATGGGATACCTATACTTATGAAATCATAGATCCATTGGCATAGTGAAAAAAGAGTATCTTGGATGAAAACATAAGTAACATTCATATCAAATTTACAAATGAAATAATATTAGCTCTGGAACTATGCCCAAAGGGCTATAAGTCATTTCATATCCTTTGACCCAGCAATACCACTTCTAGGGTTATATCCCAAAGAGATTACAAAAGTGGGAGGAAGAACCATATGTACAAGAATATTTATAGCAGCTCTTTTTGTGGTGGCAAAGAATTGGAAACTAAGGGGGTGCCCATCAATTGGG
Organism: Gymnobelideus leadbeateri; assembly: GCA_011680675.1. Lineage (NCBI taxonomy): Eukaryota > Metazoa > Chordata > Mammalia > Diprotodontia > Petauridae > Gymnobelideus > Gymnobelideus leadbeateri. Next base: position 4,170 of record WOXC01000516.1, read on the forward strand.
GAATGGCTAAACAAGTGTATCAGCAAGCACCCCAATATCCCCAGGGTGACTGCCAACACAGGTTCTTAGATCTGCTTTTCAAAAGGAAAGCAACTCAAAATGGGTTAACAAGCTTACTTTAATCAAACAAACATACATTACCTAGTTCAGGGGAAAAAAGGTCAGCACCCCGAACCTCAGAGTTACAGAACTTACAGATCAAACAGACAGGCTTCCAAACTGTCCAACCATTATATCAATACCAAATCACAGTTACCAGAGAGGGAAGCATCAACATCTGGGTTTTCAAAGCCGGGGGCTCTCAACAACAGCTTCCCAGAGTCTCATCTGGTCAAATCACACAACACTTCTCAAAGTGAGCCCCAAAGCAAAGCCCCTCATCAGAGTTTATATAGCCTTCTCCTGGCTCAAAGATTGTAACAACCTCCTTGACCCACTGCCCAATCATACAGCATCAAGGTGTGGTCTTTCCTGAAAACCAAGCCTCCCACCACAGGCTCCATGTGACCACATTCAGCCTATTAGGAGGCAGAGCATATTTTCAAGTCAAGGAAGGTTTTCAGAGTCTCTTAAAGCCAATCAAAGTCTCTTAAGCCAATCAAAGGGCCTAGGGGCAGGGAAGATCTTTAAATCTGCATTTCCATTACAACAAGTTATGGTATATGAATATAATGGAATGTAATGGAATACTATTGTGCCATAAGAAAGGAAGAGCAGATGAACTTCATATCTACCTGGAGAGGCTTATACGAACTGATGCTGAGTGAGAAGAGCAGAACCAAGAAAAATTTGTACACAACTACAGATATAGGTACAAGGTGTGATGACCAACTCTGACAGACTGGACTCTTCTCAGAAATGCAGTTTACTATTATTCTTTACTCTTGGAGTACTATATTTTATACTATACTATACTTGGAGTTTACTATAAGTAAACTCCAAAAGACTCATGATGGAGAGAGATGTCTACATTCAGAGAAAGAACCAGAAAGAACAGAGTTTGAATGCAGATTGAAACAAATTATCTTCTCTCTTTTCTTTTCTTGTTTGATTTTGTTTCCTCTTTCCCATTGTTCATTCCACCCGATACAATCCGTTATAACCTGAACAATATCTAATGTGAAAGTATCTGCAGAACCTATACCTGGCTGTATGCCACCATGGGGGGGGGGGGAAGGGGAGGGAAGGGGAGAAAATTTGAAACTCAGAGAACTGGGGAACTAAATCTTGTAAACTCAAAGTAAATGAACAAATTAATAAAGACAAAAAAATAAAATAAAAATGATCATGAGAATGATAAAAAAAAGAAATAACATTAGGAAGGAGAGCAAATTTTGGACGACAGAGTCAGGATCCAAAATGATCTTAACAGACTAGGATATTTGTCCAAATCTAATAAGTTAAAATCAAATAGAAATAAATATAAGGTCCCACATGAGTTTTTTGAAAATTCAGTTTCACAAGTACAAAATGTAAGATTGTGCATCTTTAAAAAAAAAACCAAAAACTTGAGGTTTTAGAATAATGTAAGCTCAATGTGAATCTAAAGAGTAATGTGGAGGCCAAAAAAAATTGTTGCAATATTAAATTACATTAAAGAGAAGTATAATATCCCAAAAGAGGGTGGTAATAGTCCTGCTGTATACTGCCATGGTTGGGCCACAGCTAGAGAAGTGTGTCAGTTCTAGGACTTTAAGAAAGATAAACTAGGGCGGCTAGGTGGCGCAGTGAATAGAGCGCGGGCCCTGGAATCAGAAGGACCTGAGTTCGGAGCCGGCCTCCGACACTTAATCCGCACAAACAAAAACCTAGCCGTGTAACCTTGGGCAAGTTACTTAACCCCAATTGCCCTAAAGGGGCGGTTAGGTGGCGCAGTGAGTAAGAGTGCCGGCCTCGGAGTTGGGATGACCCGAGATCAGATCCGACCTCAGAAAATGAGCACCCACGCATAAATCAAATGACTAGCCGTGTAACCTTGAGCAAGTTACTTAACCCCAATTGCTTAAAAAAAAAAAAAAAAGAAAGATAAACTATAGACCATTCATGTGATGTTGACCATCAGAACAGTGACGGACCTCAAGACCACTGTATATAAGAATCAATTGGAGGAATTAGGGAAGTTTATCCTAGAGTAGTATGTATGACATGATAACCTTCTAGTACTCAAAGAATTGTCATGGGGAAGAGGGATTAGGCTTTTCAGTTTTGCCCCAGAAGGCAAAACTGGAGCAATGGGGGAAGTTGTTGAGAGGCCTTCTTTGGCTGAATGTTAGGAAAAACTTCCTCACAATTAGAGCTTCCTAAAGTAGAATGGGCTGCTTTAGGAGGTAGTGGGTTTTCCCTTTCCATTATTTTTTAGCCACAGTCTGGAAGATCACTTATTAGTTGTGAGGTGGAGGGAATTCTTGGTCAAGGTGGACTGGACCAGGTCCAGGTTCTTTGAGATCCCTCAGCTCTCAGATTCTGTGACTGATACTCAAGAGTAAAGAATAATAGTAATACTTCCCATCACTTTCAGTAGTCTCATAGAATTTTTTTCATAGAACCTTAACGTGAGAGTTCCAATTCACACATGAACAGAAATCCTTTCTGCCCAACAGTGCCAACAAGGGGTCATCTAGCCTTCTCTTAAATATCTGCAGTGATGAGGTAATCACTCTTCCCTGAGGTAGCCCACTCATCTTTGGGACAATTCCTTTTTTAAAAAAAATTTTGTCACTTTCAGTTTCGTGGATGTTTCATTTTAAAATTATGTATATTTACAGATTACTTGCTTTATGAAAGGACACCTAGAACAATGTAAGATAGTTAAGTTAAACTAATGATACAGTGACATCATAAACTGCATGTAACATTTCAAATCTATAACACACACACACACAAACACACACACACACACACACACACACACACCTTCCTGTTTTTTTCCTAAATGAACAGAAATCATCCATTGGGGGAAAAAAGGGAAAGGAAAAAAAAGCCAAATTTCTTATAACAAATATTCATTGTTAAGTAAAACTGATTATCCTAATGACTATATACAAAATTATGTATGCCAGACTATGTTCTGTACCCTAATTCCACTGATTCTTTGTCACAGATGATGAGTCAATCCTTTAGATTAGGGGTGCTTATTATATTGATCAGAGTTCTTCAGTTTGCACAGTTGTTCATTTTTATAGACTTGTCATTGTATAAATTTTTCTCTTGGCTCTTTTAATATCATTCTTCATCAGTTTATAAAAGTCCTCAAAATTGTTCATTTTTATAATATTGATGTTATAGATAAAGAGTTCTTCTTCTGTTCACTTCATTCTGCATCAGTTCATATAAGTCTTTCCATGGGACAGTTATCATTGTTATGATATTTTTCTTGTATTGAGTTGGTCTGCCTCCCCGTAATTCTATCCATTATTCTTTCTTGGTTTTGGGTCAAAAAGAACAAATATAATTCCCCTTATGTATGATGACCCTTAAAATATATGAAACGAGCTATTATGTCTCCACGAAACCCAAGACAACACATCCCCAATACCTTAAACCAATCTGTAAGGCATCACTTCCAGATCTTTGAGACAACATTTTTATCAACATCTAACATTATTTATGATTTTTTTTGTTCATTTGTTTTTAGTCGTGTCCAACTCTTCATGACCCCATCTGGGGTTTTCTTGGCAGAGATACTGAAGTGGTTTGACATTTCTTTCTCCAACTCATTTTACAGATGGGGAAACTGAGGCCAACAGGAGTAAATGACTGGTGTAGCATCACACTACAAGGAGGTATCTGAGGCCAGATTTGAACTCAGGAAAATGAGTGTTCTGACTCCAAGCCCAATACACTATGCACTATGGTTCTACCTAGCTGTGTCACCTAGCCTCACAGAAAGGAATATCTACATTGATGAGATGACCATTCTGGTTACCCTCCTCTGGGTATTCTTCCTAAAATGTGATGCTTAGAACTGAATTTGTTATCCTAGATGTGTTCTGACTTGGGCAGAGTACCGTCCCTCATTCTGGATGCAAACTTTCTATTAACAAAGCCCACAATTATATGAACTCTCTTAGTTGCCATGACATACTTGACTCATAATGAGCTTGCAGTATATAATAAAATCCCTAATGGTCCAATCTATGCTAAAATCTCAGGTCTTATGCATATGAACTAAGATATAATCATGCTTCCACTTTCCTGGTTTTGTTGAGCTGATTTTGTCAATTCAAATGGAGGACTTTAAATTTATCCCTATTAAATTTCATCTTATTAGGGTCAGTATAATGTTCTAATTTGTGGAAGTTGGGGGTAAGATAGGAGAAGGACAGGAAATGGACCCCCATTCTGTCATTCCATGCATTAGCTATCCCTCCTAGCTTTGCATCATTTGCAAACTTTAACAAATATGTACCTCCAGGGCACTGATTTTCCATGGATTTCACTGATTTTCACTGATTTCACACAGGTAGGTGGCACAGTGAATAGATCATTGAGCCTGGAGCCAGGAAGACCTGGATTCAAATTCAGCCTCAGATATTTACTAGCTCTGTGACCCCGGACAAGTTATTTAACCTCTATCAGCCTCAGTTTTCTCAGCTGTAAAACTAGGATAATAATAGAACCTCTCTCCCAGGGTTGTCATGAGCATCAAAAGCCATAACATTTGTAAAGTCCTTTGCATAGTGCCTGGCGGCACATACATATTAAGCCAGACCGCATATAAATGCTATATAAATCACCATCATCACCATCATTTTTGAAATGAAAGAAGCCATCCTTGGGGCCTAGAGATCTTTCTTCAGACTGAATCATTCACCTAACTATCATAATTTTTATCTTGCTACAAGGACAAGGCACTGTCAGTAAAGAACTGTTACATATTTTTGAGAGAGTAGACAGTTGTATGCTAAGAAAACCAATATGGTATATTCAATATTGAGTGTGTATCTGTGTGAGTATATGTGTGTGAGTGTATATGTGAGAGTGTGTGTATGAGTATAGTGTGGGTGACTATGTATGAGAATGTGAATGTATGTATGGGAATAAGAATGTAGAAGGGGTGGGATGAGGAGCTGTCTGTCTTCTTGGTTGGTGGAGAAGACTGATCTAGCGAAATATACAAAGGGCATTTTGACAAAGTAATCACTGTGCCCTGGACTCTGGCCAGATCCAGAGGTGCCCTGGGATTGTCCTTCCATGCTGCTCTCTTTGTTAAATTTCAAATCTTTCCTTTTGAATATAGATGTTCTATTACTGTCTCATGTGTCTCCAAACTAAATGAGAATTCAAGGGACTATTTCATTGATTTCATTTAATGGCATCTTCACTTGTTTCTCTAATTACTAACAATGGTTCCAATGACTGGTTTCATTAATCAAATTGTCTAACTCTAAAACATTGCTTTTCCTTCTCAATTTTTTCAAGTGGGATGAAGCAGCAACAGTCATGGGCTGGGAATCAAGAGATTTGCGGAAAGTATGGCCGCCAACTGACTCTATAACCTGGGGCAAACTATTTTCCCTCTCTAAGTCTCAGTTTTCTCATCTGTAAAATACAAGTGTTGGACTAAGTAATCTCTAACTTCCCTTCAAACCCTATCATATATTGAATAAATGAATGGAAAAAAAGTACTTTTTTAAGTGCCAACCACTGTACTAAATGTTAGGAACACAGGTTCAAAACCTAGACTGTCTCTGCCCTCCAGTCACTTATATTCTAATAGGAGTCCACAACATACATAGGTGAGTGGTGTGGTGTTTTGGTTTGAGAAGTCTCAGGGATGAGACTGGAACAATAGTGTGGTGGATTGTGATAAAAATCAGAGAATAGAGAAACTGAGGCAACAAAGTTCTAAGCATGGTCAATTTATTAGCAAAGCTAGCAATTGCTAATAAATGGAGTCCAAGGGCCCTTAGTAACCAAGGACCTCACCTGACAGTCAAGGCAGTTCTTTTAAAGTAAAGTGACACAATCTATTTATTTATTTATTAGCAATATGAGCACTGAGTTACAATTGGCTAGAATTAGATGAGAATTTTGCACAGAACTTGGGGATTTTTGCACTACTTGAAATATCTGACATCAGCACTTCATAAGATACATTTGACCTTTATATTAAGTAAGTGGGAGGTGGGTGACTTACATGAGGGAAATAAGGAAGTAAAGTTTCAGGCTTAAGGAGTTTTAAACTCATAATGAGGGAGAATATTAAGTTGATTAAGCTTGATTAAGCCTTAATGAAATAAAGTAGCATATCAAATTTTAATATCACAAATTTCTCCCCTTTGGCGACTCTAGTGGGACCCAAAGATGATTCTGGGTCTGTGATTTCAATATAGGAAATCCCTCTACCAATGCAGACTAATACCTTCTCTGTAACTAGAGGGTTGCCGAGAATACTCAGGGGTTAAGATACTTGCTCAAGGTCACATAACCAGTATGGATCAGAGGTGGGCCTTGAAACTGGGCTTCCTGTCTATAAGCCCAGCTCTCTATCCTCTGTGTCACCACAGTCCCATGTTCTTAGTATTCTTAGTGTCATTGTTCCTATTATGGAAAATAAAAATTAATGTAGATGAACCTGCTTGTGTAGAGAAAAATTAAACTGAAAGAATCATAGCCTGTACTTATGATATACAGATTTCCCATTAAAACCTCTCCAAAGATTGAACTAGAGTTGGATGGCCTAAGAATCTCCCTTACGTCTGGACCCTTAGCATTTTCATATGAATGTGAGTTAGATACTTTTCCCTTCAAGTTATAGCAATGGCAATCTGTCAGGCAAACAAGTCTAGTAGTTGTATGGGGCTTTGTAATGCTGTCTCTCCTGCGGTAGCCATATTTTGGCAGCTAAAGATGACCTTTGGTGTTTGCAGACAAGTTTATCAGATGATTATTTCAGTTCTTTAATAGATACGTGATTTCATCAGCATGGGTGCTACCTCCCTCCACTAACCCAGATGGACTCTTGGAGATAATTTCATAAACTACTGTGCCAAAAATAAAATCGTTATCTGGTGCCCAACCTGCCAACAATGAGCCTCTTTGAATGCAGCTAGACCAGTGCTTAGACACCAGGCATGCAGGCAGTCAATTAATAATGATAAGAATAGCTGGCATTTAGATAGTGCTTATAATGTGCCAAGCACTGGGCCAAGTGCTTTATAATTATTATCTCATTTGATCCTTACAACAACCTGTGAGGTGGGTCTTATTATTACCCCCATTTTACAGAAGAGGAAACCAAGCCAAATAGATTAACTTACTTGCCCAAGGTCACACAGCTAGTAAGTGTCTGAGGCTGAATTTGAACTCAGATCTTCCTGACTCCAGGCCTTGCTCTCTATCCATTGTGACACCTAGCTTGTGGTATGGTGGAAGGAATGTTGATTCTGTAGTCAGAGAAACTGAGTTCAAATCCTACCTCTAACACTGCGTGACCTTGGGCAAATGACTTCATATTCAGGGGCTCATTTTTCTTATCTATAAAACAAGGAGGTTGGAGTAACTTGTCTGGTGTGACTTCCAGCTTTAGATCTATGCTCCTATGCTCCTTCACAATTGAATGAAAGCTGTCATTGCTTACACTCCACTGATATGGCCTTGGAGACCACAGGATCAATTCTGGCCTCCAAAGGAGGCATTCATTTATTTATTCATCCATTCATTCATTTGTTCATCTGACACTTAAGTGCCTATGGGCCTAGGAACAGGAGGACATAAAAGGCACCATCCTTTCAGAAAGGTCTAATAGAAGACAAATATACAGATAATTATATTCACATTATTATATAAGCAGTGCATTAGAGAGGTACAAAAGGGATCAGTAATAAGCCTGACCATGTCACTCTCTTTTTCAGTAAACACCAGTAGCTAACTATTATCTCAAGGTTCATATACCATCTTTTCCATTCGACATCTAAAGACCTTGACAATTTGACTACATCCTACCTGGCTAGCCTTGTTATACTTTATTTCTCTTTATAAATCTTTCAGTTTAAAAAAAATTGTATTGTCTTTTTCTGCAGTACCATCATTCTCCCCATTCCCTCCTTTCCCCTTCCAGAGAGTCACTTTATATAGCAAATAATTTTAAAGGACAAAAGAAAAGGGGGAGGGTCGATCAGCATAACCGAGAAATACAGCAATAATGTCTGAAAATACATTCAAGGTACCACACTTGTGGACGTCCCATATTTGCAAAGGGGGAAGGTGGGAGTGGGGAGGGGGTTCCTCACATCTCTTCTTTCAAGCTGTGCTTTGAACCTTGCAGCTGATTCAGGTGTGGTCTTCTTGCTGTTCCATCTCCAAGCCTTTGCACAGTCTCCTCCAGTGCCTACAGTGGACTTTCTCTTCACCCCAGCCTTTTAGAATCCCTCATGTCCTTCAAAGTTCAGTTCAAATGTATCCCTTATCAAGGCTTTGCTGAACCTCACAGCTGCTGTTGTCTTCCCCTTCCCCTGAAATCACCTGTTTATTTTTCTTGTAACTTGTATGTATGTTGTCCTCTGCTTCTCTCCTTGAGGGCAGGGATGGTTTTGTTTTTGTCTTTGTAGTGCCTGGTAGATAGTAGGTGTGGAATTAATATTTTTTAATTGATTGGAGGAGGAAGATCATCCTGATAAGCAGGGTGAAGGAAGACTTTTTTTTTTAAGAAAGTAGCATATAATGATTTCAGGTTTAAAGGATAAATAGGTGATAATTCAATAGAAAAAGATGAGGAAGGGAGAGGACTGGAGACAATGTCATCTAAGGATTGATTGAAGGACCTAAGAAAGAAGGAAAAGGAGAAGGAGGAGGAAGAGAAAGAAGAAGAAGAAGAAGAAGAAGAAGAAGAAGAAGAAGAAGAAGAAGAAGAAGAAGAAGAAGAAGAAGAAGAAGAAGAAGAAGAAGAAGAAGAAGGAGGAGGAGGAGGAGGAGGAGGAGGAGGAGGAGGAGGAGGAGGAGGAAGAGGAGGAGAAGGGGAAGGAGGAGAGAGGGGAAGGGAAGAAGGAGACTTAGAGGGGACATGATAGCTATCTCCAAATATTTGAAGTTTCCCCTCACCTTTTCCAGTTTTCTCCTGCGTGTTGTCTTCTGCCATTAGATTGTAAGCTCCTTGAAGGCAGAGGCTACTTTCTGCTTATTTGTATCTCCAGTGCTTGGCATAGTGCCTGGCACATAATAGGTGCTTAATAAATGTTTATTGAATTGAAATTGAATTGTCATATGAAAGTGTTTGGTGTGATAGGTGGAAGACTGTTTCTCTATTTTAAGGAAAATTTCCTCATGATTAGAGCTTGGTATTAAGGCAAGTGAAGCTAGCTAGAGTAGTAGAGATGAATGGGGTAGAGAAGCCTAGAGAGGGTCCAAAGGACCAGAGATCCTGATGAAGATCTGTGAATGATCAGGTGGGAGAGGGGGAAGGAGAGATCAAACGGGATGTTAGTGGATTTTTCATAGGTTGATATTTCCTTTCATTCTTTTGCTTTGTGCTATAGTGGGAGAGCCGTGGTTCTAGCTCGGTTTCTACCATGAATTAGCTGTGACCAGATACAATTCCATTAATTTCTCTATGCCTCAATTTTTCTTATCAGTAAAATGAGGATAATAAGAGTTGACTAGCTTTTCTCATAGAAAACTTTCTCATAGTTTTTCATAGAATCAGAGAATTTAAGAACCAGAGGGCTCTTTGGTAATCATCTTCCACAACCCCTCAGCAGTACTTAGCTCTGACTAGGAGGAGGAGGAGGAGGAGTGTAGAGTTAAATGGGATAGACTTTGGGGGATCAGAGGGCAGAGCATGTTGTGGGATTGAGGAGGCAAGGCAGAAGGTTGAGTGGCTTCAGAAATGCAAGTGGGAAGGGTAGTAAAGACAGTTTTCCTCTGCAATTTTGGCTCTGTGCTCCTCCCACATGGGGCTGAGTTCCATTATTGGAATAAATTTGGAAGTCTATAAACTGCAGGTTCTCCTAAGTCTATCTACTCTTTCTGACCTAAGCTAGTCCAGTCCAAACCTTGCAGTTCTTCTGTCTGACATGTCCTTGACACTGGGAAGAAGTAGGAAGGAGAGAAAGGAAAAGTAGGAGAGAGAAGGAGGAGGTGATAGAGAAATCTTCACTGCCTTCTTACTTCTCCCTCTTTATCATGAGTAGGATAGTTAGTCATGGGACTTGCCTATTCATAGGAACCTTCAGAATGTATCTTTGCCCACTCCAGAGGGTGACAAAACCACAGAATGGAGAGTTAGTTGGAAGGGACTTTTGTTGTTCAGTCGTTTCAGCTATATCCAACTATTTGTAACCCCATTCGGGATGTTTTTTGGTCAAGGTACTGGAGTGGTTTGCCATTTTTTTCTCTAGCTCATTTGACAGGTAAGGAAACTGAGGCAAACAGGGTTAAGTGACTTGTCCAGGATCACACCACTAATAAGTGTCTGAGGCTGGATTTGAACTCAAGTCTTCCTGACTCCAGGCCTGAACCACCTAGCTGCCCTGGAAGGGATTTTAGAGATCTTCTAATCCATAAATTCCCAACCTTTTTGATCCCTCTACTCCAGATGTGTCAAACATATGGCCTGCTGGCCCTACACACTGAGAATCTCCCGTGCTCTACAAGATTAAAATGTAATTGGGAAATATTTAACAAAATAAATAAAAATACAATACTGCAGTGTTAATTTGTGGTTTTCTAAATCAATATGTAGCCCACAGGGGATCAGTTTCTATTTGAGTTTGACACTACCACCATGGCTTTCAGTAAATTTTTCTGTACCCTTTATTCACTATGAAAGAAAATAAATAAATCCTGGTGTTTATTGTGCATATGTGCATAAGAAGTGAAATTGAGATTAATTTCAATATGACAATTTTTATCACATATGCTCTGTTCCCTTTGACAAATTTCTTGTGACACTTGGGGGATACATGTAGGTTGGGAAACCCTGGTCTAGTGCAATCCCCTCCTTTTGAAGAAGAGGTTTGTTCAGGGATTTTTCTAGGGTGACAGCCTCAGGGAGCTTGTATTTTAATCTAGGTCTTCTGGTAAGAAAAATGTGTGATTGTGGATCTGGAGTCATAAAAACAGAGAATCGTAGAATTTCAGAGTCAGAGGAAACATCAGAGGTCTGTTCATCTAGCCTTTGCTTGAAGACCTCTAGTGATGAGAAAGTCACAACCTCAACCTGACATGTGAGCCCTGTCTCTCCTACTAGATGATAAGTTTCCTGAGGGCAGGTTTGTCTCACCCATCTTTATATGCCCTACAGTGTCAAGCACAGAGCCTTTCACACAGCAGGCCCTGAAAAAATATGTGGGGTAGCTTATCTGGGGGCCATGAGATTTGGGCCTCAAAGGGTTCCTAGACAGTGCTGCCTGGGAACACTGGAATTTTCAAAGGTGAACTCAAGCTAGTGTTAGGTTACCTTGGGATGCCTTTCTCCTTGGGAGAGATCAGAGCTGGGTGGAGTCCAAGATAAAGACAAAGGATTTGGCTTCGGACCTTGGGGAAATAAGCAGGGGCCAATGGCCATCCATAGGCACTGCTATCATGACCAAAAAGAACCTTTTCTTTCACCTCCTTTGGGTGACACATGCTCTGTGAACATGCCTGATTACTGAAGGACTATGAAGCAGTGAAACACAGAGGGGCTGTAAATAATACCATCAATTTTCAAAATGTCAAATGAAAATTGGAATATTTTCAGGAAGGTGTTGAGATGAATTAAATACAGATAAATCTTAGACTCCTCTGTCACATTCTTGATCTGTTCTCTCAGGGTGTGTCTGTCCATAACAAAGAAAAAAAAGGGATCCATATTTGCAAGTTATGAACATTTTAAAGTACCTCCACATTGAAAACCTACAACTTTCTTTTAGTAAGTATTTTTGGCCAAAAAAAAAAAATGTTGTTGTTTTTGGATTTGGAGAGAACAGAATCAGAACTTAAATCCAATTTTTCTTTTTGACTCCACAGTCATGGCCCTTGCCACTACACCATACTGAGTTCTAGTTTTAGTTCCTGTTACCTAGAGAAAGTCAGGTTCCCTTTCTGGGACTCAGTTTCCTCATTTGAGGATGATCCCTATGCCCACTCTGACAATTCTTGGTTCTGTGAAGCCTTTGAGCCATTGTAATGTTACCTCCTTGTCATTTTCTGTAGGTTATCCTCACTATTGGCATCCTGTTCCAAAAGCTCCCTTTTGGGGGGAAGAAGGGAAAAAAATGAGGGATTTTCAGTGTTGCTGTGTTTCTGAACACGGCCTGTTCAACACTGTGCATTTCTGTGACTGGGCAATGTCATCATTACCCTTGTAGTTGATGACTGAATACCAAACAGACTTACAATGCAAAATTCAAAATTCCTTCCTTGCTTACTGAGTTTGTTGGCAAGGCTGGTTTTAATAGGAGTAGATTTTCACTTGGGTGGTGGAACTTGAGAGGTGCCAGGGAGGATTCTATCTATCCTGAAAGACTGAGATCCTACTTTGGCTTGAAAAGTTTTTCTTTTTAAAATGCATATTGTGAGGGATAGTTAGGTAGTGCAGTGAATAGAGCACCAGACCTGGAGTCAGGAGTACTTCAATTCAAATCTGGTCTCAGACACTTAACACTTACTAGCCATGTGACCTTGGGCAAGTCACTTAACTCCAAATGCCCTGCCTTCCCCTTCTTCTAAATGAATGAATGAATAAAATGCATATGGTGGCCAAACTTGGAATTCCTGCTGCTGGTGGAGACTGAGGCTAGTGGGAGATGGGAGTTTGGGAAGTTCCGAACTACAGTAGGGCCAGAGTTGATCAGGTGTCTGTTCTTAGTTCAATATAAATATGGGGAGCCCCAGAAAATGGAGGGACTCTAGGCTGTCTAAGGAGGGGCAAAATGGACTAAGATGGGAAAAACAGAGCAGGTGAAAGCTTCTGTGTCAATCAGGATTGGGAGATTGGGTGGATCCACAAGTATCAGATACTTCCAGTCAAAGAGAGATGAGGAGACCCAGTTTTAAACAAAGACAACTAAATACAAATACCTGAGAGAGTATTAACAGTGTTAACTTTAGTGTGAATTAGTGATTGGGTTGTTTTCCTCTTAATAGTACTTGAGATAAATACAAACAATTTCTATAGGGATATGGATGAGGAGATGAGGGAAGGATAATTTTGTAGTATTGGACATTGCCTGAAGAGGACAGATTTCAAATCATGGCATATTAGAGGAGAGAGAAGCCTTAATAATCATTAATTTGGGATTGGATGCCATAATGAAGGGCTATGGAACTAATCACTGAGAAGGAAGTGGGCAACAGTGACTGGTAGGAGAAGATAAAGAAAGGAGAGGCTAGGGCACCAAAGACAAAGTATCTATCATAATTCTGTGGAACTGGCTCTAGTTGTAGGTTTAGAAAGAATGTGAACTTAATAACTGGAGGAAAAAATGCATTTTAAGTTTTGGGAATTCCCCCAATAGAGGGGGATAGAGTACTGGGCCTGAAGTCAGGAATCTTCCTCTTCCTGAGTTCAAATTCAACCTCAGACACTTACCAGCTGTGTAATCCTGGGCAAGTCACTTGACCCTATTTGCCTCAGTTTCCTCATATGTAAAATGAGCTGGAGAAGGAAATGGCAAACCATTCCAGTATGTTTGCCAAGAAAGGCCCAAATGGGGTCATGAACAGTTGGACATGGCTGAAAATGACTGAACAACAAAACACACTATACCCTGTATATGCCCTAGATACTTTACATCAAGTCAGGCTTTGCTGATAACTATTTTGCTGGTCCTGGGAGATGGTTGCTAGGGACAGAGCTCCAAGAACCACTAACTGGATAATTTAGAGTCATAGAATGTTAGGAGTAGAATCTAGGACTAGTACAATGCTCTTTCTACTGCTCTATGCTGTCTCCCTTCTGAATGACTTTGTAATCTTGAACAAATGATTTCATTTCTCTGAGCCCCGTTTTTCTTGTCTATGTCGATACTACAACGTAGTGAGTGCAAGGCTTAGAGTCAAGAAGGTCTGAATTCAAATCCTGCCTCAGATACTTACTGAGCTGTGTGACCCCAGGCAAGTCATGTAAACTCTTTCAGTCTCAGTTTCCTTATCTGCACAATGAAGGGGTTCATCTCATTGGCTCTAAGTTCCCCTCCTGCTCTAGAGCTATGACCGAAGTTGTTTCAACAACATATTGAAGAAACATTTATCAAGCACCTAATATGTTCAGAGTACCATGCAAGAGGCTATGGAGTCTACAGAGATGAACTGAACATGTTTTCTGCTCTCAGGGAGCTTATAGTCTAGTAAAGGGGAATATAATGAATACATGCATATATAAAATATAATGTACACTATAAAGCATAATATATTATACTAATATAATATAAAATACATCACAGTAAAGTACTAAAAGTAGCTACAAACAAAATGATAAATGAGGGCTAAAGAAGGAAAGTGGTATAATGAAAAAGCAGGAGATTTGGAGTCTGAGGTCCTGATGCCCCGTCAAAGCCTTGCCACTTATAACTGTGTCATCTTGGACAAGTCATTTAATGCCTCTGGGGCGATTTCCTCATTTTGAATTGTGAGGTACAGTAGAAGGAGAACCAGACTCAGAATCAAAAGACCTGGTTTTGAGTTCTGACTCCATAGACAACTCACTCAACCTTGGTTTCTTTATCTGTGAAATAAAGTTGCTTGCCCCATCTCTCTCATAGGCTTTGTTTGGTTTTTTTCAAAGAAAGCATTTTGTAAATGTGAAAGTTTCACATATCAATGCAAGATGCTTTTGTTTCTGTTATGGGTGCTCAAGAAAGGGCACACAGAGAAGGTCATTTGAGCTGGGTCTTGGAGAAGGGTTGGGATTTCTAGATGGGTCACATGTCTGAATCTTGGACAAATCATGGGGTGTTAGAGCTAGGAGAGGCCTTGGAGATCATCTGTTTTGTCCTTGTCATTTTATAGATGAAGGAACCAGGGAGAAAGTGACATTGTCAAAGTCACCCAGTGACTTAGTAGTAGCAGAAATGAATGCAGAGGCATGATGATTGATTGATTGATGGGTCTCCATTGGGTGCTTTTTTTAACTGGTGGGACTATCGACAGAAATATCTTCTAGCTACCTCATAGTAAAGGATAAAGACCCTAAGGGGAAAAGGAGCAGCTTGTGGGGAAGTGTGCTACTAGCCTTCAAAGAAGAGCGAACACTGTACATGTTGGAAATGGAGAATTTTGACTTGATATTTTGCCAAACCCTTCTCTCCCTTGTAAAAGCGCAGGTGGCCATTTCCCCTTTAGATAATGTGGAGATCAATTTGAAAACAACCCAGCCCTCACACACGAAGGCTGGATTTTCAAAGAGGTTATCAGTTTGGTTTCTGTTGTGTCTCAGTCTCCAAGAACAGACAAGGGTTTCAGAAGTGTCCTTATCCACAATGAATCACTCAGGAGGGCCCATGGCTTTGTGCCAATGAGAACAATAGCAATGATGGAGGCTGCGTTGGAGAGTGCCTCTCTGCCTCTATCTCATTGTTCTTCCCATGAAGAGATGATGACACTGCAAGTGGTGTTATTGGCTGCCTATGGGTACACTTCATTCTGGCATTCAAGGCCTTCCCCCACCTGCCCTTCCCAGTCTTACCTCCCATTCCTCCCATACACTTGTTCATCCCTGAATCTGCACCACTGCAAAGTCACTTCCCCTGTACTGTAGGGGATATAGAAACACAGACAGAATACTAGACTGGAGTCAGGGGACCTACATTCAAACTATGACTCTGCTACTAACTACCTGCCTGTGTGACCCCGGGCAAGACTTTGTGACTCTCTAAGTATTTGTCTTGAAATGAGGGAATTCGTACTTGTGCTATCCACTTCAAAAGGCTGCAGATAAGTTCCCAGAACACTCCCCCAAAGAGTGTTCTTCAGGCCGACACTGATCCCTTAATGACTACTCTTAGGGTCTAGGCATCCAGCCATCCCCCTGTGTATCATCTTGTCTACAGTGACAGAGAAGGTGTCTCAAGTACTTGACTAAAATACAGGTATACCATGGCCATGCCATTTCTCCTTCATACCAGTTTAGATATCAGAGCTGTCACAAAGAAGTTTTGCACTTAGGATAAGGGAAGAAATCTGTGGAGAGCAGAGGGATGGAATATGAGAGGTAACTTACCTGGGATGTGGCCAACAGAGAGAAAAAGTGTAGCCTGAGACACCTGGAGGTTTCTGTGTTGTGCAAAGATTGGTAGCTACAGGAAGGGCAGGGGTGGGGGCTAGGAGCCAGGGATGTAGCCACAGGGGAGGAAGGGCATCCCCAGAGTACTGTTGGTACCCTCTAAATTTCTATACCCTGGATTCTGCCCTATTTCCAGTTCTGCTGATTTTCCTCTCAAAAAGGAAATGAGGTTAGTAAGGCTTGACCTCTCCTTGACTATTTTCCACCTTCTCTTCCTACTTATCACCATTTATTGAACCCTCTGCTAAAAAGTACTATTTTTTACATGCCCACTAAAGTGTTAATGTTTAGTAATAGTTTAATTATATGACCCTTCTGGGCATATTTTAAAGGGAGGGAATAGTGCCTTAATAATTCAAAGTAATGAATTTTTCGTGGTAGCTTTTCAGGTACATGTGTGCGTGCATGTGTGCGTGTGCGTGTGTGTGTGTGAGTGTGTTTGTGAGAGAGTGTGTTGTGTGTGTGAGTGAGTGTGTATGTATGTGTATGTGCATGTGTGTGTGTGTGTGTGTGTGTGTTGGGGATAGTTCTGAGTAGGGTGGCTATCCAAGTGCCCCTCACATCACGCCATGTAGGTGCTTACCTGTTCTTCACCAATGCTTTCCATTCTGAGGTACGTTTTATGGGAGTTGTAGGAAAAAGGCGAACTAGAGACAATGTAGAAAGAGGCCAAATGTGCATGATGATGTTAAAATCTGGAAGGAGCAGAGATCCAGAGTTCTCTTGGTGTTGGGTCCATGGACACAGAAGCATCTTCTATCCCTTTTCAGACCTCGGTGTTATCCAAACCATTCTTAGGTGGGGGTTGGAGGGTGGGGGTGGAAGGGGAGTTGTCTGATGAGACTGCAGGGATGACTGATGATTCTCACACTTATTTTCCCTTTATTACCAATCTGCAAAAAGGAAACGTTAATGATTTTAATTACCTGGTTGGGTTAATACATCATGTAAATGATGATTTGAGGGAGAAAATGCAAAGTAATCACCTTTTCCAGAGGGAAGCTTTCTCCTTCGGCCCTCCCACCAGCCTGCCCACCAAGATGGGCACACATTTCCTTCCCCAGTGCATCTTGGCTTGTTGGGAGGCAGAGTTTGTAAGAAGTGAAAGACAGAGCACAGACATTCCTCAATGACTAGAAATGGAAAAGAAACACTTCTTTAAACACTCCTCCTATCCCTGGTGAACCTCACAGCCCATTCAAACTCCTCCAGCAGAATGGGAGCAAGGGGGATGGAGTAGGAATCTGTATCCTCAGCTCCTGTAAGTCCTTCCAGCTTTCCTCCATGGCTTTGTCAGTCCAGCAAACAGGACTGATTATTCCTCAATTTGTTCCAACCTGAAAATAGAGACAGATAAAGGGAAAATATTCTGGGCACAATGCCAAGCCAAAGGCATTAAATTATTAAGTGATCTGTATCTGGGTAATGGATTTATGCCCTTTAACAACTTTAAGAGAAATAGAATGTTTTTCAATACCCTCTTTTAGGGAGCCTCTTATAAATGAACTGTCCATTTTATTAGTATTAAAGAAAATGAGGATTGACTCCCAGCTTCTAGGGAAGGACATTATCTGCAGATTTTTCCTTTAGTGTTAGGAAAATTAACAACATGGAATAATCAACACTTTTTTTGTTCCTAAAGACACTTTACATGATACCATATAGTACATGGGAAATGTATAACTATCCATCAAGGTAGCTCTTGGGAAAAAATAATTAGAAGCCACACAACCATAGCTGGGGAAGATTAGAGCTAAAATTAGACATTGTGAAGTTGTTTTTAGATTGCCTGGGAATTGACTCTGGCTGTTTTATTGAATAATGGTACTTTAAGGGAAGGCATGGTAGAAGCTTCCTCAAAGTTAGCTCTGGTGGAGAGCTAGTATTTTGTTAATGTTTTGGGTACACCTGTGGATTCTTGAAGGGTAGAGGAGCTTGAGGGTTGGAGGATGGGTCTCTCTCCCTCTTGCCTAAATGAGATACCTCCTGGAGCAGGTTCCTTCCTCCTACCCCCAGCCCCTTTTTCATTACACCAGGTCTCCTCTGGAGAACACTCACAGTGATTTGGTCTGGGTTGGCAATTGCAGATGGGCTGGAGATTGCTGCAGGGGAGGGAAGGGAAGGGGAGGTGTATTTCTGTTTGTGGGGAGGGGACAGGAAAGAGGGAATGAGGTGAATTCACCAGACCTGATCAGTATGAAGGGAGATGCCAGTCTGTCCTCTTGCACAAAGCTAGAGTTTTAAAAGCTGCCATCTGAACTCAGAAATGTCCACATGCTCCCATTTGTGTCTTATCTTAATTCTGGAGGCTCTGAGGCTGCAGGAGGGTAGCTGGCCTCCTCGAAAGGTCTCTGATGTTTGGGGGTCACAAGCTTCCCCCCCGGCAGCCCCACACTCTGTTCTGGGGTGTGTTGCCCCTATTGGGCAAGGGATCTATAAGGAGGGGCAAAGCAGTGGGTGGGAAGAGAGAGGGGGATTAGAATGACTGCAGCCCAGCATTTTATGGTGGAACATAACCACTGCCTGGCAAAGCAGAAAAGTAAGGCCACCCCACCCTGGTGCAGGAGGCAGGCCAGTAATTCCAAAAGCAGAGGACGAGCTGCACAGCATGTAGTCTGGCAAACCTCAGGGCCCAAGCAGTTCTTGGGAGGGGCTCGTACTCAGGGTTACCCTCAGCAGGGTGGTGCAATGGAGCCATGGAAGAATAGAACCGGAACCTTGGAGAGAGACCAGAGAAGCATAGATTTAGAGCTGGAAAAGACTTCACAGCCCATCTAGTCTAACCCCCTCACCTTACAGATAAGGAAACTGAGGCTCAGAGAGATAAGTGGCCAGCCCAAAGTCTCAGAGTGGTCATGTAAATGGTGCTGACCACTTTATAGATTGTAGATCTAATGCTGGAAGGGACCTTAAAGGGAGGGAGGAAGGAAGGAAGGAAAGAGGGAATGGGAAAGAAGGAAGCAGGGAGAGAGGGAAGGAGGGAAGAAGAAAAGAAGGAAGGAAGAAAAGAAGGAAGGAAGGGAGAGAAGTAGGAGGAAAGAATGGAAAGAGGGGAGGAGAAAGGGAGGGAGAGAAGAAGGAAGGGAAATAGGAAGGAAAGAAGGAAGGAAGGAAGGAAGAAAGAAAAGAGGTAGGGAAGAAAGGAAGAAAAAAGTAAGAAGAGAAAGAAGAAAGCAAGGAAATATTAATTAAGCCCTTATGTGCCAGGCATTATGCTAAGTGCTTTACAAATATCTCAACTGGTCCTCACACCAACCTTGGGACATAAGTTCTATTATTATCCAACATTTTGCAGTGGAGGAAACTGAGGCAGGCAAGAGGTTAAGTGACCTGACTAGGCTCACAGCAGGAGAATAAGTAGGAGCAAAGATATTGTGTCTGACTGTAAGTTCTGAAAGAATTTGTTTCATCAGGAAAAATGAGCAGTTGATTAATAGTCATGAATGGCTTCAGGACCAGTGCTATGAGGATGGCCATAGTGGTGGTGGTGTTCCTGCTGCTGCTCAGCCAGTAATTTACATTCCCTGGGATGAGCAGGGATCATTATCTAGCACACAGGTCAGTGAAATCACCAACATTCCAAAAGCCTTGTTTTCCCACTAACCCATAACAGGCATCTTTCCTAGTGATGAGCACCTTGTGTAAAAGATGGATAAAAGAAGATATTCC
Source organism: Gymnobelideus leadbeateri (assembly GCA_011680675.1). Taxonomy (NCBI): domain Eukaryota; kingdom Metazoa; phylum Chordata; class Mammalia; order Diprotodontia; family Petauridae; genus Gymnobelideus; species Gymnobelideus leadbeateri. The sequence goes on from WOXC01000516.1 coordinate 24,043, forward strand.
AGAAAACTTGGCTCATCTTCAAACTGAGTAATCAGCCTTTCAGTAATTTAAAATCAACTGTGCCCCTAGAGGTCCACTTCAATGTACGCTCTTCATTACCGGAGAGCAAGCAGCCCAGCATCCTCTCTGTCCTCTCTTGCTTACTCAGTTCCCACTGGAATGAGAGAACCCAACTTGGGCCCCTCTGAGAGAAGCAGGACTTTGGGGTCAAATTCTCAGCTATAAAGCTCCAAGTGAAACCCCAACCTGGTTAAAATATAACTGGGAAATGTTTGACAAAATGAAGAAAAATACAATACAACATATATAATATTAATCTGTGGTCTTCTAAGTTAATTTGCAACTTCAGGGACCCATTTCTATTAGAATTTGATACCACTGGCAGATAGCGTGAGTCAGATGATCATAAATTTAGACCTAGAAGAAGTTCTGGAGGTTCTCAAGTTTAGTACTCTCATTTTGCAGATGAGAATACTGAGGTAGATAGAGATTAAGTGACTTGCCCAGGATCACACCACTAGTAACCCAGGCAAGATTTGAATGTAAACCTTCCTGGATCCAAGTCCAGCACTCTCTACTCATAAACCACCTAGTTGTTGTTGTTATTTGTCATGCCCAACTCTTCATGACCCCATTTTGGGTCAAGATACTGGAGTGGTTTGCCATTTCCTTCTCCAGCTCATTTTACAGATTAGGAAATTGAGGCAAATAGGGTTAAGTGACTTGCCCAGGGTCACCATTTGAACTCATGAAGATGTGTCTTCCTGACTCCAGGCCTGGTACTCTATCCACTGTGACACCTAACTGCCCCATCACCACCTAGACACATCACTTTACAGTGGTTGGTTGAGGAAGTGGGATTTTAGCACAGCCCTGGTATTTTTAAAGGTTATCTAGCCCAGTGGCAAGTAGTGTATAGTCTTTGTTGCTGGGGGCGCTAAAACTGGTGGATTGCTAGATTTTGGGATTTGGAACTGCAAAGAGTGCTAAGGCTGAAAGGTATTGTGCTTAGATCAGAGTGATTAGGGTGACCTCCTGGGATCCAGAGGAGGCCATCAGGCCCAGATCAGGACAACAGAGAAGGTCACAGTTCCCATGACAAATAGTGCTGAGATTGAATGAATGGCCACAATATTACCAGTCTGGGTAAGAAAGGGAGATAAGAACAGCCTATCTGTCATAGCAATTGCTCAGTCTGTGGGTCAGTCACATTCCTCCCTTTGGGGTTTTCTTGGTAAAGATACTGGAGTGGTTTGTCATTTCCTTCTCCAGCTCATTTGATAGATGAGGAAACTGAGGCAAAAAGGGTGAAGTGACTTGCCCAGGGTCACACAGCTAGCAAGTGTCTGAGGCTGTATTCAAACTCATGAAGGTAACTCTTCCTGATTCTAAGTCCAGTGCTCTATCCGATGCACCACCTAGCTATTCCAATAATAGTAATGATAGCTAACATTAATATAGCACCTACTATGTACCAGGCACTGTTTTAAGCACTTTATAATTATTATCTCATTTGATCCCCACAACAATCCTGGGATGTAGGTGTTATTATTGTACCCATTTTCAAGATGATGAAACAGAGGCAGAGATTAAGTGATTTACCTAAGGTCATACAGCTAGTCAGTGTCTGAGGCTAGATTTGAATTCAAATCTTCCTAACTTAAGGCTCAGCCCCCTATCCCCTGCATCACCCAGCTGCCTCAGTTACTGAGTGTAATCATGTGCACCCTAGGGTTCAAGCCTAGGCATTTGTGTAAGACTCTCTTCATTAGTGGCAAGAGTGATTTCTTGATGTTCCATCTCTCAGATTTAGGGTAGAGTTGCAAAGAGCTTGGGAGAGGAGAAATCCTTTTTTCCAGCTTCTGGCCTTGAAGAAGTACACAAATGTTTCTAGGCTTCCTTCAGATAGAGGTCCCTGGAGGGAATGACAGACTCAGAGATGAATGAACTGCCATGTAAAGGACGCAGGTACCTGGCACTTTGAGAGTGTCCTGGGTTGCTGCTTAATACACTAGAAACTTTGGAGAAGCCTGGGATTCTTCCACATGCCTGCACTTTTCCAAAGTCTTCATCTCCCTCCAGATGGATCTCTCTGAAGAGAGCCTGGAGCCACTTGTATTCTCCCTCAGAGTAAGAAAGCAGAAAAAGCAATCTCTCTTCTCCCAGCTTCTCCTAAACACCTAGTGGCTAGGAGGTGTAGAAACTCAGCATTGGGGAGCCTTCTCTCCACCAGTGAGGGGTCTTACCCTAATGTGCAGACTTGAATCCCAGGTTACAAACATCTATGGGCTAATGGGAGCCAGGCAAACTGGCAATGGCTTACCTACCTGGAACCCCAAACTGATTTCTACCTACTATCTTTGCTTTGGTAAAGAACATTTATGTACATTTTATAGTTGATACTTGAAGAGGTACAGGCTTTGGGAACCCCCTTGAACTGATTGGATGTTCCCATTTGCTTGAGGCCATAGACCTTTCATAATGACTGGGTGCAAATCTTTAGCCCTCCTTTGTCCAGCAATTTCCCACCCCTGATCCTCCCAAAATATCTATACCTAAATCTGTTCCACCCTAGAACTGGCCTAGCCCACCATGGTCTGGTCTGTCAGCTGCAGGTAGCTTCCAGCAACTTCCCACTCTTAATCATTCTTTTACTGGAGTCTGACCACATTAACTCCTCCTGAAGACCCTCCCCAAACTCCTCCTCTAGACCATCCCTAGATTCCTCCCACAGCCTTTCTATAAATAAGCTCCATCTTGCCTCCCTGTGTGAGAGCACCATGCACCATCGGCAGGACAAACAGGCAGACGTTATTATTCCCACTTTGTTGAGTTGTTGTTCAGTCATTTCAGTTGTTTCTGACTCTTTATGACCCCATTTGGGATCTTCTTGGCAAAGATAACTGGAGTGGTTTGCCATGTCCTTTTCCAGTTCATTTTACAGGTGAAGAAACTAAGGCAGTGTTAAGTGACTTGCCCAAGGTCACCCAGCTACTAAGTGCCTGAGGCCAGATTTGAAGCTGAGTCTTCCTGACTTCAAGACCCTGAACTCTATGCTCTATGCCATGTAGCTGCCCCTTATTCACATTTTACAAATGAAGGCTTTGAGGTCAAATAATGGCATGGATTTGCCCAAGGCCAGCGACAACAGCAGCAGCACATAGCTAGTTAATGACTAATTCCGGATCAGTTCCACTCACTGCTGGCCCAGTGCCCTTCCCCAGGAGAGCCATCACTGGACCTTAGACCTCTTCTCCACTCTGCACTTTCCCTATCCCTTTCAAAATAGACCAATCCCTCCCTCCAGACAAGCTACTCCCCTCCTCCCTCTCCCCAACTCAAATCAAAGCCTGCCCTCAGGAAAGAATCTGATAAACTCATTCATGCTGAGTACAACCCCTCCTTGGGCAGGTCATGTTTTAATGATAATTAAAACCTAAAGCCAAAGGATTAAACCTCTAATTGCTGGATTTCCTGAATTATCCAGCAGGGTGGGGAAAAGGAATAGGAGGGAGGGGTCTGAGATTTACCAGCTCTCTGGAAATCACACCAAGTCCACTGTAGGCTGACTCCTTCTCTGCCTACCCCACCCTCCCCAACTTCCAGGCATCTCTATCCCCTCCCTGCAGATTCTGGCAAAACTTTCCTCAAACTATTCACTCAGCTTTTCCTCTCATGGAGCAGAGCATTTCCTTTGTGCAGAGGCCAGTGTATTAATCACATGCAGTTATTAGTTCATTGGGTCACACTGATTTTTTTTTTTTAATGGCTGAGGCACTGAGGCTTGGCCCAGAGGATATTATGGCAAGATGTGGCTGGTTGCTGCTTTAATTCCATGGGAATGGGCCTTTGTGGGATCTGAGCTTTCAGCTTCTCCATTTTTTTACCTTACTAGTTTTAAACTTTACTAGTTTTCTTGCTTTCTCCCTACATTTAATTCTCTGGTTTGAAGGACTCACAGCACTTTCTCCTAGAAGACCATATGGGCTATGGTCCTCTCTCCAAGGCTTTTACTACCGTAAGTGCTTAATAAATGTTTACTGAATTGAATTGAATAATGTGCTTCTGTCATGTGTATTAGTGTGTGGTTAGGCCCAGTGCTTGGTTAGAGTTTGTCAGGAGCAGGAACACAGAGTGCAGAGAGATACAGAGAATTTTCTTCATACCCGCCTACTGCTAAATAGTGATTGGTAACTATACTCCAACTGTAAACACAAGCTATGTCTGATCAATGAATGAATGAATGCATGCATTTTTCCTGTATTTATCCCCTCTACCCTCCAGCAATGAAGGCTGCAATCCTCTCTATATACCAAAGCAGATCTTCACCATGAGTCTTTGTCTGAAAAATTCTATCACCCTGCCACCAGCCCGGTACTGATCCTCTCTTAGGCTCAATTTTGTTGGTCTCAGATGATAGACCATCAATGAATTGCCCTTAATAATAACCAACATTCATGCAGCACTTTAGAATTTCCAAAACAGCCTCACATAAGTCACACTGACCTTATGGTACAGATACTGATATCATTCCCATGCTACAGAGGAGGAAACTGACCTTGACAGATTAAGTGGCTTGCTAGGATCACACAAATAAGTGTCAGAAAGTGTCAGGGTTACCTTCCAACCATAGTCACCACAGTAAAACTTCAGTGGAACAATGAAGGAACAATAATAACAGTAATTGACCTTTAGATATCATTTTAAGGTTTACAAAGTGTTTTCCTTTCATTTGATCCTCCCAATGACCCTGGCAGAATTCAAACCTATGTCTCTCCAGATTCCAAGAGTAGTAAGTATTTACTACTGCAACTAGGTGGTGGAGTGGAGAGAGGACCTCATCTTTCTGAGTTCAAATCTGGCCTCAGACACTTCCTAGCTGTGTGACTCTGGGCAAGTCACTTAACCCAGTTTGCTTCAGTTTCCTCAACTGTAAAATAAACTGGAGAAGGAAATGGCAAATCACCCTAATATCTCTGCCAAGAAAACCCCAAGTGGGGTCACAGATAGTTGGAAATGACTGAAAAAATAACTGAACAACACAATGTCTACTATACCAGCCAAATCAGTTATACATATGTAATTTTAGAAAAATATTCTTCCTGGCTGCCTTATACTTGTTTATGAATGTGTGAATTTTTATTCACTGTAGTGTGTTGGAAAGTGTCAGAAGGCACGAGTTCTAGAACTAAGCTCATCAATATCTTACTGTGTGCCCTTGGCTAACATATTATCTCTCTGGACCTCAGTTTCTCCATTTGAAAAACTAGGGATAGAAATTACTTTCAGAGACAAAACTGGTGACCGAATAAATATATTGATAAGTTAGATAAGACTATGTTTGAATAGGTGATCCAGATTTAGTTAAATGTCACTCTGATCACCCCCAACCTTTGGGTTATATTGACTTATCCATGCTGGAGTACGGGCCTTCTTCTCTTGACCAATATCCTATCATAGCTATAATGCTGATGGATGCACATAGGGTTTAGCTTAGGGCCACACTTATATGTGGCCACCTCTGATCTTTAGTTTGTTGAATTGAAGAATTGAATTCTGACTCTGCACCATAACGAATTCAAATTGCACAAATTAATCATAATTTATTAAGTATCTGCTATAGATAGTGCTAGACAGAGGAGATAAAGAAGCAAAAAATATCATCCCTGCACTTGCAGGAACTTACTATCTACATAATTTTTGTTTTATATCACCTTTATTTCTTAATACTTTCCTTATAAAAGAGGATTTTGGGGAAAAAAACAGTTCTGCAATATCAGATAACATACTGCTGCCTGACAGTATATTTGATATTCCATAGCCATAGTTCTCACCTCTTCAATAAAAGGAGGAAGGTGAATTTTCTCAACTGTAGGTTAGAGGGGCAGCTGTGCTACATTAGTGAGCTGGCCTCTAAGCCAGAAGTCCTGGGTTAACATGCCTTCTCTGATATTTATTTGACTTAGTGACCCTGGGCAAGTCATTTAACTTCTCAGCAAAGCACTATGCCACTTTCTAGGATGGAAAGTTGCAGAGAACGTGTCAACCTGCACTGGTAGGGGAAATTTCCTCCTCTTGAAGTTTCCTATATCAATGAAATAATAGGTTTTGTCCCCTAACTGATGGGCCAAACTTAGACATTTGAATTACACAGTATCCTGCTTTGTTAAAATTTATTGTTATTTCCACTTATATCGATGTAGTCATTGTGTCATTTTTTGCCTGGCTCTGCTTACTTCACTTTGTATCAATAGTTCATAGACTTTCCTGAAGTCTTCATATCCATCATTTCTTATGTTTATTGTTAATGTTCCATTACATTCATGAGCCACAATTTTCTGAGATGTTTTCTCATCAATGACCGTTTACTTTGTTTCCAATTTTATACTACCACAAAGAGTGTTACTTTGAATATATTGGTATATATGTGGCTTTTATTTCCATCTCTGAAACCCTTGGAGGGGAGTGGGGGTGTTGTATATCCCAACTGTAGGATCTCTAAGTCAAATTGTATGGATAATTTTCTTTTAGCATAATTCAAAATAACTTTCCAAAATGGTTGAGCCAATTCTTAACTCTGTCAACAGTGTATTTATGTGGTTGTGTTTCCAGAGCCCTTCCAACATTGACTATTTATATTTTTCAACATCTTCATCAACATACTGGGTAAAAATCGAAACCTCAGAATTGTTGTGATTTGTATTTCTCTTGTTGCTAGTTATTTAGAATGTTTTTTCATGGTTATTGAGAGTTTGTAAAACTTTTGAGAACTGTTTATTCATATACTTCAACCACTTATCTACCACTAGGGAATGACTCTTGGTTATATACATACATACATATACACACATATATACATTTATATTTGTATATGTATGTATTATTCATTCCTTATCAGAGATATCTTATATAAAGATTTTTTTTCCCAATCAACAGCTTTCCTTCTTATATTAGCTGCATTGGTTTTTTTAAATGTATAAAAAAGCTTTTCAGTTTCATGTAACTGAAATTATTTTATCTTTTATAATCTCTTCTATCCCTTTTTTGTTTAAGGATTAGTACTCATAGTCTAAGAGTGGGGATAAGATATGTCTATGAATAAATATGAGTATGTAGTAAGTGTAGTGTAAACAATAGGTTCAAAGTACTAGAAGAAATCTGAGCAGAGAGTCATTCTTAATTACCAGTATTATTTTCTTAGCATACAACCTTCTTGCTTCCAGTAAAGTAGAGTTCTGACCTCTAGGACCAAGTAAAACAACTTGAATCCTTCTTCCACGTAACAGCCCTTGAAATTCTTGAAGACAGTTATGTCACCCCTATGTTCTCTCACCTAGCTCCTTTTCTTCTCCTCAGTATCTCCACAGACCTTCATATGAGCATGTCCTCTCACTATCCTGGTTACTTCATTTGATAACTATTGGTAACTTATCAATTACATTCCTAAAATGTGATACCTAGAAGTGAAGAGAATATTCCAGATATGCTTTGATGAGAACATAGAACAGTAGGATTATTAGTGCTTTTATTCTAGGAACAATAATGTCTTTATCATAGCCTAAAAACACCTTAGCTTTTGTGAATGCCTTGTCATACTGTTGGTTCCTGTCATGCTATTTGCATCAATTCAGTCATTTTTCAATCATTTCTGACTCTCTGTGACTCCATCTGGAGTTTTCTTGGCAAAGATACTGGAATGGTTTGCCATTTCCTTCTCGAACTCATTTTATAGATGAGGAAACTGAGGCCAACAAGGTGAAGTGACTTGCCCAGGGTCACACAGCTAGTAAGTGTCTGAAGCCAGATTTGGAGACAGAAATGTGTTTTTCCAACTCCAGGTTTAGCACTCTGTCCACTGTGCCACCTAGCTACCCTTGCATCAAACCCTGACATAATATAGATCATTCTAAATGAGAGCCCCATCCATTCAAAATAATTCATCCTAACCATCCCACACAGGAAAAAGCCAAGAAGAAAAAACATGACTATTGCCAGGCTGTGCTATACAGTTAGATGTACAGTCCACTGAGCTGGTCCATCAGTACATGAATCTCATGGACACTTCAAGTAGTCAGTAGTCTTGGCCCAGTCCTCTAAAGCTCCTGGGTCTTATTCCATGAGTTGTTGTCCTGCTGTCTTTTATATCCTGTCCTGTGTAGTTTTATTTAATTCAGGCCATTGTTCTAACCTGTTGAGATTAAGCACCTAATGAGTTCAAGACACTTGGGGAATGAAAAAAATTACATAAAACAATCTTCCTCTCTACCCCCCCACGGCCACCTCCCTGCCAGCTGCTGCTGCCTTTGTTCAAGCCCTCATTACCTCTCACTAAACTATCATGATATTCTCCACCTGGTCTCCCACTTCTCCTTCCTCCAATCCTTTCTATGCACCACTGCTTTCATAATTTCCCCAATGTATGCCACTCTTGTGATCAGAAACTTTCAAATGGTCCCTGCCATTTTCTAAATGAAATGGTGTAATGGTTATGGGATTTGAAGATCTTCCATGCCCCTTGAACTGACTGATATAGCAGGAAGGGGTGGGACAAAAGGAAGCTGAGGCCAAGCTAGCATGAGTGCGGTGATTGGAAGCAGCAGCTGCAGTGCAAACTCCTTTTATTTTTTGAGCCAGCCAGACTTTCTGCTAAGGACTCCTGCTGAGGACTGCCAGGACGGGAACTGGGGGAGGCCAGAACTGCTGGGAGCAAGCTGTGTGGATGCTGAGCAGTTGCCATTAGTGAGGAGAGGAGGATCTTTGCCTGAGGTAGCCTGTTCTGATTTGAAGGCCTGAGAATATGGGTGTTTACTACATTAACCACATGTGCCAACTCCATAACTACTGTGATGGCTTTGACTTTCTGTTTTTGGGACTCAGTTTTCTGGTATTTGAATAAATGTTTTAGCTATATTCCCCATGTAGAGAGCCTGTTATATTTTGTGATTACTAACCATATCTATTTCTTTTTTATTTATAGTTAATGTAGGCATTGTGAATACTGCATTGTTGGTACAAATGGAAACTACTTATTCTGGAATTCAAGGCCTTCCATAAAAAACAAACAAACAAAAGAAAACCCCTCTAATACACCTACCCAACTTCAACTCATACCGTTTCTTTTCAATTGCCCTGTACTGTATTCAAATGGAACTACTCTGTGGTTCCCATTCTTACACTGAAAACTCCCATCCTTATACCTCTGTCCCATTTATTCAATGGAACAAGTATGACACCTCCATTCCCCACCTCCCCCTACCCATCTCTTCCTGAAGAAAGTTTGCCTTCTTCAACTCAGGACAAATTTCTCATAAAATCTTCTCCCAGCCCTCGGGAAGTGATCTCTTCTCCTTGAGTTTTTCATAGTACTTTGTGTAAGGCTCTGTTTTGCATTGATTCTCTAATTGTATTGTAGTTATCCGTGTATATGTATATGTACTTACACACATATCTGTACACATGTATATACAGGTACATGTATTTGTGTACAGTGACCATGTGTATATACATATATGTACACGTATTTTTGTACATGTGTGCATGTGTGTATATGTATATGTTGTATCTCCCCTTCTAGTTTATAACCTCTTTGAGAGCAGCCATTGTGTCCCATTTTATCTTCATGTCCTTTAAAATTTAGACCTTGGGGTTGACTAGGTGGCGCAGTGAGTAGAGCATTGGCCCTGGAGTCAGAAGCACCTGAGTTCAGATCCCGCCTCAGACACTTAACACACGCACAAATAAAAAACTAACTGTATGACCTTGGGCAAGTTACTTAACCCCAATTGCCCTCCAAAAAAAAAAGCAAATAAAAAAAAATAAAATTCAGACCTTAAAAAACACATAAAATAAAAGTGACATTTCCATATACAAAATAGAATGGAAAAAGATGATTGTATGTGAAATTATGGATCTATTATTTACATTTTGCTTTTCTTTTTTAATATATAATAAATCCAGTGTTTAATTTTCAAAACTCTTCTGCTGATATGTGATTTTTTTCTGGCCTTCCTTCTGTTTTCTTCTGTGTATTCCTTAATAAATGCTTGAGTGAGCATCTTTCTTTTCTTTTCCCTCCCTCCTTTCTTTCCTCCCTTCCCTCTTTTTGTCTCTTCCTTCCCTCTCTCCTTCTTTCTCCCCCTCCTTTCCCTTTCTCTCCTTCTTTTTCTTTATTTCCTTCCTTTTCTTTCTTTCTTCCTTCCTTCTTTTCTTCCTTCCTTCTTTCCTTCCTTCCTTCCTTCCTTCCTTCCTTCCTTCCTTCCTTCCTTCCTTCCTTCCTTCCTTTCTTTCTTTTCTTTCCCAAAGTTTGAAAATAGAAAAAAAAAACCCTTGTAACAAAATTAAGCAAAACAAATCCTCATATTGGCCATATCTGAAAATGTATGTCTTATTCACATTTCAAGTGCATCCCTTGTGTGATGGAAGTGAGAGGCATGCACCTTCCCCAGTTCTCTAGAATCACAATTGGTCACTGTGTTGATCAGTGCTCTCCAGTCTTTCAAGGTTGTTTTTCTTTACAATGCTGTGATTATTCTATAAATTGTTCTCTTTGCTTAACTTTGCAAGAATTCATGTAAGTCTTCCTAGGTTTCTCTGAGACTATCCCTTTCATTTCTTATGAAATGAATTGCCTTAGTTTCACCAAGCATAAATTTTTCAGCCATTCTTCAACTGATGGGCATTCCCTTAATTTCCACATCTTTACAATAACAAAAAAGAACTGCTATAAATATTTCTGTACATATGGTCCTTTTTCTCTTCCTTTCTTGTTCTCTTTGGGAGTAGTTGAATATAATATGCACTTAATAATTATTTGCTGAGCTAAGCTTTGAAGGGAATTGACTATTTGAATAGCCTCCTGACTGGTCTACCAACCTGCATTTTCTTCCCTCTCCTTTTGGAAGGATACTGACAAACTGGAATTTGACCAGAGAAAGGTGACCAAAATGGGACTCAAAACACACCATTACAAGGAGAACTTGAAGGAGCTGCGGATGTTTGGCTGTAAGAACAAACAAACAAAAAAAGGAGACGTAGCAGGGATGTTATGAACATATTCAAGGTATTTGAAGGGTTGACATATGGAAAAATTGATCTTTCTCATCCTCAGAGGTCAAAACTACAAGCGAAGGATACGAGCTACAGAGAGACAGATTTAGTCTGACTGTGAAGAGCTGTAGCCAAACAATAAGAGAAATCTATGAGTAGAATGGGCTGCCCCTCTATCCAATTCCTGTACCTGTGTGTGTGTCACACAAGCACATGTGCTCACACACACACACACACACACACACACACACACACACACCCAGAGTACTTCACAACTAGCCATGAATTGTCATTGTTCTTGAATTTCTCCTTCTCTTCCCCATTAGCTTATGACTTCCCTGAGGGCTGTTTTTGCTTCCCTTTGTATCACTAGTGCTTAGCACTTGGTCAATATTTCATAAATGGCTACTTGAGGTCTTCAGGAAGAGTCTGGATGAGCACCAGCTAGGATGTTAAGAAGAGAGGGAGGGAATTCTTCTTTGGATCACCTTGGAGGCCCCTTCCAAATCTGAAATTCTGGGATTCCATCATTCTTTCCCCACCACACCTGAATGAGATTACTACCTCCCTCTTTCCTTTCCAGGAGAGGTGATTTGTGATTCCCCAGCTCTGTTTACTTATAAGTGGGCCACTCTTGCTTCTTCTGGGAAAGTCTGCTACTCAGTCATGTATGGACATGATTTGGGTAACAGTAAGCCACCATGAAGGAGAGACAGAAACAGCATGTGCCAGGCAAGCCACACCACTGCCACAACCTCCACTGTCACCTGATGGAGATAGCCCAGGGACCTGAACCCAATCAATGTGGAGAGGAGGTCTGCTTTCCTTGCCACCACCAACACCAACTGCTGACCAACTACCACCAACTGGCAGCTAAGCCCAAGGACCCTGGGAGTGGTAGCCTTGTCCAGACCCCTGGTGCTGCTTTCAGTCTGATCCCCAAAGTCATGAACCCAGGAAGCAACCCCTAGTGGAGATCCAGCCTAGCAACTGCTAGCATGGGTGCTATAGCCATGGCTACCAAGACCCCAGGAAAGAGAGTTTTCACCATCAAAACCCTTGGCCTTGGCAAATGATTCACCATCAGAAACTGACATAATTTCATCAGTGAAAATGACATTAAAGGAAAAGCCTTACCATTTGCTTTGCTATTTTATCCCATGTACCCCCAGATCTTTACTTCTGATTCACAGCTGAAGCCATCCATTCTGTGGAGTCTTTCCCACTAGAATGTGAGCTCTTTGAATCCAAGAGCTGTCTTCTCTGTTTATATCCCCAGCATTTAGCATAAGGCTTCCCGTATAGAATGTGCCCAATAAATGCTTTTTCATTCATTCAGTTTTCATAGATAGTATCTTTTATTTTTTTACTGGAAAACTTTATTGTAGGTGGAGTGGGACAGCTGGATACAGATTAGGTGATTCCAATTTTGTCGGCAACATCTAAAGCATCATAGTCTGGAGTAAGTCGAACATAGGCCTTCTTCTCTCCATCAGGCCGGATCAGTGTGTTGACCTTGGCCACATCGATGTCATACTGCTTCTTTACAGCCTACTTGCTCTGATGCTTGTTGGCCTTGACATCCACAATGAAGAGTAGGGGGTTGTTGTCCTTAATCTTCTTCATAGCAGACTCAGTGGTCAAGGGAAACTTAATGATGGCATAGTGATCAAGCTTGTTTCTCCAAGGGGCACTTTTCTGAGGGCAGTGTCTTGGGTGGCTGAAAGGTGGGGGATGTTTGTATCTTCTTCTTTTTGTGGCTATGGACATCCTTCAGCACTGCCTTCTTGGACTTCAAGGCATTGGACTTGGCTTCTGTCTTGGGGAGGGGCAACAGCTTCCTTCTTTGTCTTTGACGCCATCTTGGGGGAAAAAAAAACTATAGATAGTATCTTGCCTACTCCCAAGATATGGGGCTGAGAACATTATTGGAATGTGGTCTCCCTTCAACTGGACAATCCCTGTACATGATCCAGTACCACTGATTGCTGTATTTCCCTCATTTATTGTCTCTAATCCAATATTAAGTGTAATGTCATCAGGATGGGTATGGGTGTCTGTCCAATACTTAGATTCCATCAGCTTGTTCAGTGGTGACTTCATGTGGGAGACTTGGAGAAATAACCTCCAGGAGAATAGTGATGATATGGAAGGGCAGTGCCTTTGAATGACTATGCAGGATGGATAAGCCATTCTGGTTGGCTGGCTTCATGTTGGGAAGAACCGGGGGAGTGCTGAAGTCAGCTTGAACAGCTCTTGAGAATCAATTGTGAACATTTTCATTGTGAACATTTATTCCTCAGAAATCAGCAAATGCTAAAAATTAGGACTTGATATATTATTTTGTTAATTGTCTGGAAACAAGGACCACTATACACATGGAGCCCTGCAGGCCACATATTAACTTAAATTGTACAGGTTTCTATATTTCTTTATTAATACATGAACACATCAAAATCAGAGGAAAACTGCATTTTAATTAGTTTGGGTCACACTTGGGGGTGTTGTGAGTCACATGCAGCCATCTGGTCACATTTGACACCTTTGGTCTAGACCTAAGAAAATGATAGAGAAAATGGTAATAAAAGTATAGCATGTGTATATATATTTTAAGAGAGCTAGCTGTTGAACATTTACCAGCATCCCCCTGGGAGGAGCCCTTTTCAATTTGCTACATAATCAGAACTGTTGGCATCTTCAAAAAGACCTGAATTCACTTCGGCCATCTCTTTGCTCTATTGATGAGAGGAAGAGTGTGGTGACTTTTTCACTGAGTGCCCAGGGAAATAGGAGGCCATAAGGGGGAAGGCCTTGAGTCTTCTGCCCCTCTAAACTCATATAGCCACTAAGGAACAAACCTCTATCCTTGGTCATTTCATCCTGTTGTAGGTATAGGGAGAAGGGTCTCTGATTTAGTGAGGAGAATGAATCCCAGGAATCTAGGAAACAAGATCATGGCTGAGTATTACAGGCAGCCTTGCACCAATGCGCTGAGGAGTAAGAAACGATCTTAGGCAGTGACCTTTGGGACTTTGGTCCTAAGTCATTCTGTATCTGGTCATGGACTTGGTGGGACCAATTGAGCCAAATTTTGAGTCTGTTCTTTCAGAGATTGAGGTGGTAGGAAAAGAGTGTAACCTTTGGTTATTAGGAGGAAAGGTTTGTATGTTTGTTCTTGCTATATCTTTGAAGTAAAAATCCCTTTGTAATTAAAGTGGGTCAGCTAGGTGACACAGTGAATAGAGTGCCGGCCCTGGAGTCAAGAGGACCTGAGTTCAAATCCAGACTCAGATATTCAACACAAAACTAGCCATGTGACCTTGGGCAAGTCACTTAACTCCAATTGCCCTACCTTCCCCCTCCAAAAAAAAAAAAAAAAGAAAAAAGAAAAAAGAAAAAAAAGTCAATTAAGGAGGGGCAGCTAGGTGGCACAGTGGCTAGAGTGCCGGCCCTGGACTTAGGAGAACCTTAGTTCAAATCTCGCCTCAGACACTTACTAGCTGTGTGACCCTGGGCAAGCCACCTAATCCTAACTGCCTCCCCCAAAACAAATAAAATCAGTTAATGTTGAGTAGTTAAATAGAACTGTGGTGCTAGTCCCTGGTGCCCAGCGAACAGGGAGAATGACAGCCATAGAGGCTCAAGCCAAGAGCAGTTAGATGAAACACTCCTCAAACACCTCAGGGTATCATGGAACCTTGAGAGTCAGTGTAGAAAACCTGGCCCTGGCAAAGAGGGACAGAATCATGTTACATAAGGAAGGAGGAATTTCTGCATTGTCAACACCATGCTCTCTCTGGCCAACTTTGTCAAAGAGAGTTTCATTTCCAGAGAATTTGTTTTTGGAGGTATCAGGGAGAAACATCTAGGTGGTGTCTCAGTGCTACGTACAGGTGCTGAACAATAAAGGAACCTCTAGGACAAAGCTTCCATGTTATTGCTTTTCCCCAAAGCTTTAGTCCCCGCTCACCGCTATCACTCATCATTTATGGCATCATACTGTCTCAGAGTGAGCTGGACCTCTATCATTTTAGCATTGGCCTTGTCAGCAGATGTGCTGAAAGAAAAATCCAGTCCCAGCCAGGGAAATTTTACTACATCCCTAAAATTGGTTTATAGGATTTAGCGAAAGAAGGAACCTTAAAGATATATCTTACAGATGAGGAAACTGAGGTCCAGGAAAGGGACGTCATGCCCAAAATACACAAGAAGCATGTAGCAGAACAAGGTTTCAAACCAAAGTCCACCTGGGTTCCAGGCAAGCATGATTTCCATGATACCAGCCTGTTTGTCCCAATTGGCATGTGGGGAAACTGAGGCTAGGATTTATTTCCCTGCTGTTTTGCAGTCAGGGTTAACTGACAAAAGAATAGGATGGTAGCAGCCAAATGCCAAGCCCCTTTACTTTGCCACAAGGCCTTGAACAATAGTGCTAAGTGACTGGCATTTGTAAAAGTGATCTATCATATTAACACGAGGCAGCTAAGTGAAATCTCTTTAGAGAGTGTCAAAATAAATATAATATTAACCTCAGTGCCAGGGCTTGAAAATACATTCAGACAGGAAATGGGCTTCTAGCAATCGTTTACAGTGAAAAGCTGTTGTTTCTGTAAAGCTCTGTTTCCATCAGTGCCTGATATTAAGACCTTTCAGTCATTTAGTCAGTCAATAAATATTTATGAAGCACCTGCTAACTATGGCCAGGCCCTGAATTCCAGGGGTACAGAGAAAGGCAGAAGACAATCCTTACCCTTATTGTTCAGTTGTTTCAGATGAGCCTGCCTCTTTGTGATCTCTTTAGGGGTTTTCTTGGCAAAGGTACTGGAGGGGTTTGCCATTTCCTTCTTCAGTTCATTTTGCAGATGAAGAAACTGAGGTAAACAGGGTCAATGACTTGCCCAGAGTCACCCATCTCGTGTCTGAGGCCTTATAAATGTTAGCCACTACTATTATCATTCTATCCCCCACAGCCCTACCTCAGACCACTCAAATGTAGAAGCTCAATCTCAGCTCAATAGAACAAATAACTTTCTAACAATTATAGTTACCAACAGTGAGACAGGGTACTTTAAAAGGTAGTGATTTTCTTATCACTTGGTATATTCAAGCACAGAGGTTAAATGAGCATCAGGAATGATGTAGAGAATTGCTATTTTGGGTTGCAGATTACAAATGATGGCTTTTAAGGACCCCAACTGTGTGTTCTATGTTTATTTGATTTTATGATTCTACACATTGAACACTGGCCTCCTGACCGTTCATGAATAAAACACATCATCTCTTGACTCTAGGTTTTTTCTCTGATGGACCCCCATGCCTCTGCTCCCTCATCTCTGCTTGGATTACTAACCTCCCTGGCTTCCTTTAAGACCCAACCGAAATCCCAGCTTCTAAAGAAGCTTTCCCTCTTAATTCTAGCATCTTCCCTCTGTAAATTATTTCCTGTTTATCCTGTATATATCTAATTTGTACATACTTGTGAATTTGTTGTCTCTCCCATTAGACTGTAAGCTTCTTGAGGGCAAGAACTGTCTTTTGCTTCTTTTTGTATCCCCAGGACTTAGCACATAGTAGGTGCTTAATAAAAGATTAGTTGACTTATAGATAGATTTCTCTGTTTTTTCTTTTTGGAGGGCAATTGCAGTTAAGTGACTTGCCTGAGGTCACATGACTAGTTTTTGTGTTAAGTGTCTGAGACCGGATTTGATTTCAGGTCCTCCTGACTTCAGGGCTAGTACTCTATTCACTGCACCACCTAGCCACCCCCAGAGATGGATTTCTCATAAATAGCACCAGTCTCCCAAAAAGCTCTCATGGGTATCTGACACATGGGACCCCTTCTGTCACCAAACAATGTGTAATTTCAGGATGGGCAGCATAGGTGGGCAGTCTGTTGTTTGTTAGCCTTCCTAGCTCCTCTTTTTGCTGTGATAGTGGCTTCCATTGTATTCTGGAGACCATTTTTCTTTCCAACTTTATATTTGGATCCATTAAGTTTGCCTCATTTAGCCAATTCAGCCTAAATGGTTTGGTGCTGGGGAGCATGCCTCACTCTGAAAAAAGTTTCCTTACATTTCCACTGCCAGCCCTCCCAGCAGATTCTGGGAACATATTGCTTGCCCAATCTGGATGTCCTTCTCCCAGAATAAAAAGACTCACTATCTCTCCAGCCTTGGACTCTTACTTTCTATTCTCCCTAACATTGCTATGACATTCATACCAGGACCATCACCAGTCATCCTGATCTATATCTTGCCATTGGACCCAGATGATTCTGGAGGAGAAAGTGAGGCTGGTGACTTTGTACAACCCTTCCTCAATTAAATACAATTCACTTGCAAGTCATGACATAACCTTCCTCATGTCATGGTCCTATTCAAGAATGAAGGACAAACAACAACAATCTCTTTACCACATCCAAATTCAGTCAAGGTTATTGTTTCGTCTCTTTGAAGAGGATTTTAAAGAGGAATTTTCGTGTATCTTGTTATGAATTATTGCATGCATGCTTATTATTGAGGGTCGTTTTCTGCAGCTTGGGGCAGGGTAGGATGGTAGCAGCCAAATGCCCAAGAGGAATGCCTTGAGAGGAAATTTCAACTATGATGAAGAAGAGAAAACCCAAGTTAGAAATCACAATTTTATAGGTAGTTTTATCTTACTTATCTAAAACACATCTATTATATACAACTTCAGGGTTTGTTTTCAAAAATTAATTGCCTGATAAAGAAAGGTTGTGGCATGGAAAAGTTTTAAGTTAAAGAAACAGAAAGTTTCCATTACTAATGTCAATTGAAGATCATCCAGAAACAAAATCAAATAATTCTGGGTCATATTAGCAATAAGATGGGGGACTAGACATCTTCTCTGATCCCTAAACCTCTCCAAAACAGAAATTACACACCAAGAATTATGTAACAAAGATAAAGCAACTTCAGCTTCCTCAGTGGGTTAGGATTCCCAAAATGCAAAAGAAGATTTTTAAAAATAGTCAATACAGGGTGGCTAGGTGGCACCAGCCTGGAGTCAGGAGGACCTGAGTTAAATCTGGCCTCAGAGACTTAACACTTATTAGCTGTGTGACCTTGGGCAAGCCACTTAACCCCAATTGCCCTGTCCCCCCCCCCTCCAAAAAGCAAAAAAAAAAAACTTAAAAATAAAAAAAAATACTCAATAGGCAAAGAATATTTATTATCTACTTTGTGCCAAGTGCCATGCTAAGTGCTGACTGGGGTTACAAAGAAGAAGAAGAAAGGCAGTCCCCATCCTCAGGAAGCTCCTGATCAGATGAGAGAAGACAACACAAAAGAAAGCTAAAGAGTTGGTTGAGGGAGGGGAGGAGAAAGCATGATGGAGACCAAGTCTAATGAGTTTGCCTGGTGGGAAATGAAGAGTTGCCTGGTCTGTGAGTCCTTTTTGTTGTTGTTGTTGAGTTGTGTCTGAGTCTTTTTGACCCCATTTGGGGTTTTCTTGGCAAAGATACTAGAGTAGTTTATCATTTCCTTCTCCAGCTCATTTTACAGATGGGAAAACTGAGGCAAACAGGGTTAAATGACTTGACTTGCCCAGGGTCACACAGTTGGTAAGTATCTGAGGCCAGATTTGAACTCAGAAAGAGGAGTCTTCTGACTCCAAGCCTAGTACTCTACCTACTGCCCACCTAGGTATCTCTTCAAATAGAAGTTCTGGGAAGAGTTCTTTGCTCCATTCTCCAATCACAGGAGCAGAGGGTGGGTAAGATTTGTATACCATGGTTGATACAATCCATAAAGGATGATGAATTTACTGGTCAAGAGGGTTTCCTGGGAGTATGATTATGGTAGAGTATGATTACGGTATAGTATGATTAAGGACTATGGCTGGTGGGAAATGAATAATTTCATAAAATATCTTACCTCCCTTATCACATTTAATAAGAATAATATTGATAGCTAGAATTTATATCACACTTTGAGACTTACGAAGCACTTTAAAAATATTATCCCATTTTGTCCTCACAACAGATAGGTGTTATCATCATCCCCATTTTACAGATGAGGAGACTGAGGCAAATAGTGGTTAAATTACTTGCCCAAGGTCACAAAGTTAGTATCAGGGTCAGAATCTGAACTTAGGTCCTCTGCCTGCAAATTCATCTTTAAATAAAACTTTATAGGAGCATATCTATTGTCTAAATCAAGGTACACTTTTCTTCACCATGATCTGGCTATTTCCTTTATAACTGCAACATTTTGTCATATATAGTTCCAGGGCCATCCTAAAATCCTCCAGGGAGCCATTAGAAAAACCAATTCAAAGAATAACATTCAAGATTCCTCTTCTTGGTTCTCAACCTCTCTAAGGTTGGAAGGAGAAAACACCCAGTCACATTCCCTATGACTTAAACTGTGCTGAGAAATTGTGAGTGACTATCCATGCAAGGCATTCAGCCCCCCCTGTAACAGATCAGAACATTCAAGATTTTTAAATGTGTTAATAAAAATGGATGTTAATTTTTTAAAAAAGCGTTCCTAGACAGAAAGACCTGGGTTCAGGTTTCACCTCTGATGCACACTGGCTAGATGTATATATACCTATAGTCCCAAAAGCCTTACTCGTCTTACAATATATATGCGTGCATATGTATACATATCTGTATGTATATATGCATATATGTATACATACAAGTATGTATGTGGGTATATAGGTATACACATATAATTATATATGTATGCAGATATACAATATAATTATAGCTACATATAACAGGTATATATACACATATAATTATAAATATATGTGCAAATATTTTAAATTATTTGTATATAGACATAGACCTATGCATACATGTATAAATATGTATGGGGTGGCTAGGTGGCACAGTGAATAGAGCACTGGCCCTGGAGTCAGGAGGACCTGAGTTCGAATCTGACTTCAGATACTTAACACTTACTAGCCGTGTGACCTTGAGCAAGTCACTTAACCCCAATTGTCCTACTTTCCCCCTGCAAAAAGCAAAAAAAAAAGTATGTATACATGTGGGTATGTGTGTGTGTGTGTGTGTGTGTGTATATATGCATATATATATATATATATATATAGTCCCAAAAGTTTTAGTGAGATTTGACGCTGTCAGTTTTAAGCTATTAAAGTTTAAAACTACACTAAGACTTTTGGGATACACAGTATAAATAAATAGACATATCCCATATATATAATATAGTATATATAGGAACATAGCTAGGGGGATATTTTTCTCTTTCGCCTTATGGATAACAGCTGCTGTTTTTGCCAGGCTGTCATCTTTTGCTTGTTGCTTTTTCAACTTTATTTTTAAACAGTATAACATCAAGTACGACAACACCAAGCCTAAGACAGATGGAAAGCAAAATCAAATAACAGATTTCCACTGCCACCCTAATAAAAGTGACTGGGTGGGAAGGAGGGGGGGGGGTGTGAGGGGAGCAGTGCCATGAACCACATAGGGAAGGTACAGCCAGACTGCCAGAATTCTAAAAGCAAACAAATATCAATAAATCACAAGCTAGAGAGGAGGGAAAACTGGAGAATCCATTGAAAGTGACAAATGTATCCAATTGGATGCCACCTGAATTCCCAGCTGGGCCTCCAGGAGAGAATAACCCTCAAGGGTTCCAATGGCTTTCACACACACACACACACACACACACACACACACACACACACACACACACACACAGCAGAAGAGAGCAGCTCCCCTTCCAAAGGAACAACACAATGATGAGAAGTGGTTCCTGGACTGGATGATGAATGTCACTGAATGTCACGTTCAGCACCAGTGACATAGGACGCTTGAGATTGCTCCGACACTCCAAAGCACTGGCGACCTTGTGCGTGAGAATGCTTTCTCCAGCAGGGCAGGAGTCGCCTAACATGCAGACGATTTTTTATTCTCTTGGCATGTGAGGGGATGCTGGTAGAAGTGGCCTTTTGTGGTTGTGGCTGATAAACAGAGAGTTTCCTGAAGCCAGTCCAGTCTCCTCCTTGTATTCAGCTCTATACCCACATCATTCTCTAGCTGCAGTGTTTGTCCAAGATCATTTTGATAGACAAGTACTGTCCATCAACTGAGCTATGCCAATGGGCATTTTTCATCTACTTTGAGTTATTTCTACATTTAAGTTAAACTCTTTTGAATGATTCAGGATCTCATTCAGGAGAGTCTGCAATGCTCAGACTTTGGCATAATCAACACAATAACATCTTTAGACAGAGACATCTGGGAGACTCACCATCAGAAGGGGGACCCTCTTAGATTTTTACTCAGATGGGCATCCCATATGACAGTGGTAAAAGCCTTTGGTGAGCACATCTCACTGTTTAATGTCTCACTTGCTAATGTTTAAAAGGTCATCAAGGAAGACTTTCTCTATTGATATATATTTCAAGGACTCTTGTATGGCATTGACATAACCATGAGGGAAATCTTTTTGGAAGACAACCCTTCAGGAGATGTTAATACTTTTAAAATTGTCAACAAACTAAGCACAGTGAGAGTTTATAGTCTTATCTTTTTGTGTTTACAATGTGACTAAATATATGACTTGTTGTGGAAAGGAGGTGTCAAACTTTATCCAACTGCCTCAAAATTCCTGAATAGGGCTACAGTCAGATGAAAATGTAATTGGGAAATCCTGAACAAAATAAATACAAATACAATACAACACAGATAATGTTAATCTGTGGTTTTCTAAGTCAATATGCAAGGGGCAGCTAGGTGGAGCAATGGATAGGGCAGTGGGCCTGAGATCTCAACCTCAGACAGTTACTAGCTACATGACTCTGACCAAGTCACTTAGCCCTGTTTGCCTCAGTTTCCTCATCTGTAAAATGAGCTGGAGAAGAAAGTGGCAAACCACTCCAAATGGGGTCATGAAGAGTCAGACATGACTGACAGATGACTGAATAACAATAAGTCAATATGCAGTCTGAAGGGATATATTTCTATTGGAGTTTGACGTTACTGTTGTAGAGTATCGTTCGTTCCTAGAAGCATGTCATCTTCTTATGTCTTCATCAGTGACTTCCTCAATAATGTATAGATTATTTTCACAAAAGTTTTTAGAGAGAAAAATAAGCATTTTGGTCAGTGGCTATTTAGTGTTCTCTTGGTAACCTTTCTGAAGTAATAATGTCTGAATTTTTTTTCTGTGATTTTGGAATCTTCTTTCAGCTCTTTTGGGAAGTGATCCTTCAATCTCTACCCCAAACTGGCTTGTTTCTGGCAGAGACCTCTTCTATGTACATTTGGTCTAATCTAACTATTTTCCCTATCTTTTGGGGGGGAGGCATCATTTCTATTTCCTATTCCAACATATGCAGTATTGTGATATTAGAGTTCAAATGTGATGTTTCCACTGTCTTTGATGATATCTTGATGCTTTTCTTTGAAGAACTGAAATGCCCTCCCTTCTCCTCTCCTATCCACACACTACTTGTCTGTAGAACCATTATCCTAGGACTGGAATGGAACCTCAAGATCATTTTATCTTGGTTAGTCACGTCCAACTCTTTGTGACTGCATTCGGGATTTCCTTGGCAAAGATACTGGAGAGGTTAAATGACCTACTCATGGTCACATAGCTAGTAAGTGTCTTAAGGCTGAATTTGAATTCAGGTCTTCCTGACTCCAGGGCCAGAACTGTATCCACTGTGCCACCTACCTGCAGGAAAGAAAACGCTATGCAGAGATGGGAGGTCATTTGCTTACTGAAGGCCTTCAAGGTTGAAATTTAATTCAATTCACTTCAACAAGAACTCTGCTAGGGCCTGGGAACACAAAGACAAAAAAGAAACAATTCTTGCCTTGCAAAAGCTTATATTCTACTAGGGGAGTAAAATATATACAAAGGTAAATAAATGACAAAAAAAATCAATTCAAAGTAATTTTAGCTGAGGATAGCACTAACAACTGGAAGGCCTCATGGAAAAGCAGGGATTACAAGAGTCATTCCTTTTATTACTAGTAATTTGGAGCAATCTTTCATAAGGCTGTTAATAGTTTACAATTCTTCTTTTGAGGACTACTTGTTCATATCCTCTGACCTATTATCTACTATTGGAGAATGGCTTTTAGTCTTATATATTTCTGTTAGTTCTCTGTATCTTTTAGATCTCATACTCTTGTCAAAGATACTTGATGCAAAGTTTTTTTTTTCCCATATCAACAGCTTTCCTTCTTATCTGAGGTGCATTAATTTTGTCTAGATGCATGTGATTTCATAGCAAGGAAGAAAGCTAGGTAAAGGGTGATATGGATCCTGGAATGTAAATAGGTCCAGTGGAGGTACTTGGGGCCCAGAGAAATTACATGTTCATTCAACAATATTTCTTCATTACACTAGGCATAATGCACTAGGCGATATGCACCCAGGGAGCAGTGGCATGTACTTACACTGTACTTATACTGTAACTGGGAAAACAAAGGCATAGCCCTTTGTGGAAAGGGAAAGAGCACTTGTTGGAGAGTCAGGAAACTCAGGTTCTAGTCATAGGCATAGGCATGCCTAGACAGGATGGTGACACATGCCAGCACACCCCATGGCACGTTATCATTGGTCTTCCCATTTCTCTTCAGGGAAGTAAGCATCACTGCAGCTGGCCACAATGTTTTGCCATGACAATGCTTTTTTTTTTTTCTTGTTTTGTATTTAAGTTTTAATATTTAACCTTATAATATGTTTCTTTTTCTTTTTTACTGTGTATTTAAGTTTTGGTATTTAAGTTTCAAATAAATTAATAATAAGGAAAAAAGTTTTGCCAGAATGCCTGGCACAGCCCTTTTCGTAAGCCTATCTATGCTACTTATCCACTAAATAGAAGTGTGGCATAGTGCTGGGTCAGTAGGTCTGGGTTTGAGTTGTGTCTGCTTCTTGCTAACTATATGGCCTTGGGCAAGTAATTTCCCCTCTCTTGGCCTAGAGGCTCCTCATCTGTAGAAGAAAGGGATTGGATTAGATGTTCTCAGGGGTCTCTTCCAAATCAAACACCCTAAGTTAAAATATAGTTCAAGACAATAACACAAGAGATCAGAAAGCCAGGAGAGTGCTCTGGAACACCAGTAATACATACGAGTTTGCAAAAAAAAAAAAAGAGAGAGAGAGACACTATTATTGACTGGAGTCATCAAGGGATGGTTTTTGAGCTGAGCCTTGAGCAATGGGTTAGATATAGACAGAAGCAGAGAGAAATCTTCACAACCCTATGACTTCTGGAAACTTTGTGAGAGTGTTTTTCAGAGCACTCACAACACTACCAGACCCCAGGCTGAGAATGGTAGATTAAAGCAAACATTTAGCAAACATTTATTAGTACCCACTATGTGTTAGATACATTAGTACCCACTATGTGTTAGATACTTGCCAATCTAATGATACAAAATGTGGAACAATATGTCTCTCGTGGAGTTTATATTCAAACAGGAGGGGGAAAAAAAAACAAAACAAAAATCTGCTTTATACAACTGCAGAATCACCAGAAAGATCTCAAGCAGAGAAGGCTCCTCTCTCCTTTAAGGTTCATTTATTCCCCTCTTCCATCCATTTCCAAACAATTCAGATGTTTACTGTTGGCTCATATTTACACTAATGTTGGCAATTCATTCCTTTGCATCCAGAAAAAACAAAAGTTCTGGTTTACTTGAAGACTTACTGCAGATTTCCCTTTTGTGGTTTTGCTTTCAATATCAAGAGCATTTTTTGAGTCCAAAAGGAAGTAGGAAAGGAAAGTTTCCCCTAAAAAATTGACCACTCCTTTCCTCCTGATTTCCTTTGAGGCTTTGGATGAGGTGATAAAAATTCTTAGAGTAAGAGTTTAAATTTAGGAAGAAGAAGAAGCAGTTGCCTACACAGTGTTATTTCCAGAGTGACCCCTTCACTGTCTGATGCCCCAAATCTCAGCATTAGGGCTTAATCTCTTTAGCTGAAGACTTGAATCCCTATTAGAATGCATTTACCCCCTGAAAAGGATTGCATTTTAGGCTTTTCTCAGTCATTGGCACCTAAAGGTGAATGAAGGATCTGAGAGCAAAGTTTGATAGGTTTATAGTTGGGAAGGATGTGAGTTCACTGGAAGTGGAAGGAGGCAACATGGATGGGTGACAAATATGAAAAATGGGGAGACCAGGAGGTGCCGAGGTCAAACCTTCAACTTGTACCATGAGTTGTCTTTGCCACTTTACTGGGTAATGTAAACATGTTCAGTAGGCAGGTAATTAATGTGATGAAGGGCATCCCAATGGCTGGAGAAGGATGCTTTATAAAATATATCAGTATAGTTTGGGGGTTGGGGTAAAGTAGAACCTGGGCAGATATATTTGCACAGAAGATATAGGGACAAGAAATAACCACAGGTATCTTGTGCACAAGGCTGGGTTGCATTCTCCATCTGTGTCAGCACAGCTGCCATTTTCCTCCTGCACAAGGAGACTTCCACCTCCTACTGTAGCCCTCTGATCTCCAGACTGTAGAGAAGAGAAGATTTAATGCTTGACCACCACCCCCCCATCTGACTCCTCTGCTGCATGTCTCCTGAAGGAAGAGGAAGAGACAAGCTGGAAAGGAGTGGGCCTTCCATCTCCTATACTGTCTCCTGTGATTTCTAGCCTCAAGGGAAAGAGAGGAGGCATATTCCATCTCCTTCTGTCTATGATTCCTGCCTAATCTCCAGCCTTCCCTGGTGCCCTCTACTTCATGATTAATGTAGTCATGCCTGGTCATACCCTACACATCTAAGTGATTCTGTAGGTCACCATTCAAACCCTTTTCTCCATACTCTGCCACCTCATTTTTTTTATTCCTATCCCCCTCAACCTTCCCACCTCCAAATCTCAATCAGATACTACTTTCCCCTTCAACTGTGCCCTCTGGAATGTCTGTTCCATAGTTTACAAGTTGGTCTTCATCTTAAATCTTTTCCTTTCCCATTCTTTCTATCTTTTGGCAATCTTTAAGATCTAGCTCCCCCCTGGATGATATAGCCTCCCTGGCCTCCCTTTCCAGTATTGGCTAAATAGCTGCTCCTTCCCCTCAATTCACTGGTCCACAAGTAGTTGGAGTACTCCTTGCTCCCCACTGAGACTTCCAGGTTTTCTGGTCATTTTCTCTGGCTGTCCCTTCATGCCTAGAATGCTCTTCCTCCTCATATCTCTTTCCTGGCTTCCTTCAAGTTCCCACTAAAATCTCATCTCTTAGAGGAAGTCTTTCCCAACCCCTCTTAATTTTTTTGCCTTGTCTCTGTTAGTGATTTCCTATTTATTCTGTATACAGCTTTTTTGTACATAGATGCTTGCTTGTTGTTTCCCTCATTAGACTGTGAGCTCCTTGAGGTCAGGGACTGTCTTTTGCCTTCCTTTGTGTCCCCAGTACTTGGCATAGGGAGGTGCTATAAAAATGCTGACTGACTACTCCAAAGTGTGTTGATGTATTAAGATTAATGATGATTCACTTAGGTCTTAGACTCATTACCATCCTCCTTCCCATCTACCCACTGCCAATGCAATGCCAGCCAATGCCAGTTGTCCTGGGAGACCTTGTTGTGAAGATGCCTTTTCTGTCCTAAAAGCCGTGGGCTGAAGCTTATGCTGCTGCTGATCGAGTCATTTTTTCTCATCTGCCCAGGGCCTGTGCCAAAGTCAATAGTCTGATCAAAATATTGGGAGTCCTAGTTTCCATTTTAGCCCTGAGGAGGCAACATAAAGAGCAGTGGGGGTGGGGAGCTAGGTTGTAACTGACTTTTCCCTGCTTCCTCCCCTAACTTAGTTTCTATTGAAGCTTTAAAAAGAATATCCATCAATAACAAGAAGAACAGTTTGAGAGCCCTGGAAGCCTGGACCTGAGAAGTGGAGGTAGGCAGTGGCTTTTTGACTCAGGATGGCATTAAAGAAAAATGAAGTCCCACATCATAAGCTCTGTAGCCTGGCACTTGAGGCCTCCATAATCTGGCCTTATCAACTAACCTCCTCATCAACATAAAGCCTCTAAACCAGCTAGGCTGGTTTCCTCATCATTCCTTTTCTCTTCCCAAACTACTCTCATTCCTGAGCCCCAAGCTTTTGTTCATGCTTCCCCCATCCTCCCCACCTATAACATACTGCCCATCCCTCTACAGTCATCCAGGTCTAACCCAGGAGATCTCAAACTTCCTGGTTTCCTCTTTGGATTCTTAAAAAAACAAATAAACAAACAACTGAGAACCACCCCCACCCCACTCCAAAGAGCTTTTGTTTATGTGGGTTGTAGCTATCATTATTTATCCTATTAGAAATTTGAAAGTCTTACTGTTAGTATGAAAATAGTTTGGTTATTAGTATTATTAAGGATCCTTCTCCCAGGGATTCCCATACCACACTTTTAGAACCACTGGTCTAATCCAGAGATGTCAAACACCAGGGCTGCTCAATAAGGTCAAAATCAGATTAAAATGTAATTAGTAAATGTTTAACCAAATAAACAAAAAGAATACAACATAGATAATGTTAAGTTGTGATTATCTAGGTCAACAAGGATTGTTTCTATTTGGGTTTGATACTATTGGTCAGTTCAGCTCACATTCCATCACCTCCAGGAAGTTTTCCTTGACTATCCCAGTCTAAAGTGATCCTTCCTTTCTCTCATCCATGATAGTAGTTATTGTTCATGCCATTCATTTGGCACATTAGCATAAACTGTCTTGACTTGTTATTTATTCATTTGTGTACCCTTATTTTCCCCTACTTTATTATAACTCTTTGAGGTCAGAGACCTCAGATCTTCTAATCTTGTATGGACTGTATTGGGGAGAGACTTGTGGCAGGCTGGCCAACCAGCCGGTTATTACAATAATCCAGAGCATGAGGTGATGGTCTGCTCCAGGGTGGTGGCAATATAAGGGAGACAAACAGGCATATTTATCAAATCAACAGACCTTGAAAACAGATTGGATATGGGAGGGTGAGAGATCATGAGAAAAAAAAGGATGGCACCTAAGTGGTGAGTCTGAGGGTGAAGGAATTTGAGGAACTGAGTGAACCACATTGACTTTATCTTGTGACTCAATTATGGATCTAGCTCAGTCCCCTTTCTGTTTGATTATGGGTCTAGTCCAAATTCTGTCTTGTGAGAAAACTTTATTCAGTTATGGGAGATGTGAGAAAACTTTATTGCATTGTTTGAACCCAGTCTTGCATGGCTGGGAAATTGGACCACCTCTCTGAAGATTGATGAGAGGAATTTTCTCACAGTTAAACATTTCAAGCAACTCATATGTCATATCTGAAAACTGGCCACGTACTAGTCAATCAGTTATTGTTTTTATAGTCGTTTGATTGAATATAGACACTTGAAGGGAAATAGGATATCTCTTTTTCTGATTTCAGGCAATTGTATTTGTTTTCTCTCCCCCTCCCAACTTAGAAAGTCCCTAATCCTTTCTCCAATTAGAAATCAGATTATTTAAGTTTGTATCTTGGTTTATATCCTGTCAATTGTTTCCTTTTAATGCGCAAAAGTCTGTCTCCCCCTATATTTTGGGTCTGATGCCAAGCTGAAGAGGTCTGGATCTGATCTGTTATGCAATTGGCATACATTGCTTAATAAATCAATATGCTTGGAAGCCTGTACCTTTGTTTCCTTAGGTATTTCTGACTTCATCCATCACATGGTACTGGAAGAATAGCTTCCTTAATATGGAAGTTTGGAAGACTTTAGGGAGAAAGATAATGAGTTCAGTTTTGGGCATATTGAGTTTAAGATGTCTAGTGGATATCCCATTCAAGATGTCAATAAGATCATTGGAGATGTGAGACTAGATGTCAGCCAAGAGGTAAGGACTAGGTAAACTCTGAGAATCATCAGCAGAAAAAATGATAATTAAACCCATGAAAATTGACGAGATTACCAAATAAAGTAGTATAAATGGAGAAGAAAAGAGGGCTAAGGATAGAACCCTGTGGGTCACCTATAGTTAATCAGCATGACTTGGATGAGGATCCAGCAAAGTAGACAGAAAAGGAACAGTCAGATAGATAGGAGGACAACAATGAGAGTATGTTGTCCCAAAAGCTAGAGAGAGGAGAATGTCAAGGAGGAGAGGGTGATCAACAATGTCAAAGGCTGCAGAGAGGTCAAGGAAAATGAGGATTGAGAAAAAGCCATTGGATTTGGCTACTAAGCCATCACTGATAACTTTGGGGAGAGCAGGTTTGATGGAACGATGAGGTCAGAAGCCAGAGTGTAGGGGGTGTTAAAGGAAAGGAAGTGAAAGCACCTATTGTAGACAGCTTTCTCAAGGAAGTTAACTATAATGGGCAGAAGAAACATAGGCTGATGGTTAGGAGGGAGAGAATCAAGTGAGGGTTCTTTGAGGATGAGGGAGACATAGAAATATTTATAGTCAGGAGGGAAAGAACCAGTAGAGCAATGGAGACTGAAGATAAGTGAGAGAGTGGGGATGACAGATGGGGCAACCTTTTAGAGGAGACAGGATGGAATGGAGAGGTTTGCTTTGACAAGGAGTAAGATCACTTCTTCATGTGAGATAGGGGTGATAGAGGTAGTAGGAAAAGTCATCTAAGTGATATGAGATGAAGAAGAGGAGGAGAAGAGGGAGTTCTTGGTGAATGACTTCAATTTTTTCTGTAAAATATAAGGCAAGATTCTCAACTGACACAATAGGGGAAAGAAAACTATGGAAATTTGAGGAGAGATGAAAAGGTTTGGAAGAACCACTGTGGAGAGTGTGATAGTGAGCTGAGAAGGTAGATACAGAAGGATTGCCTGACAGCAGTAAGAGCCCAATTGAGGTTGCATAACATAAATTGATAGTGGATTCAGTCAGAGCAACTTACGTGTTTTTCTTTACCTTCATTCAACAGTGTGTGTGATGGGAGCAAAGACATTGGATAGTGGGAGTGATCCAAGTCTGAAACTTGGCAGG
This sequence comes from Gymnobelideus leadbeateri, assembly GCA_011680675.1. NCBI lineage: Eukaryota > Metazoa > Chordata > Mammalia > Diprotodontia > Petauridae > Gymnobelideus > Gymnobelideus leadbeateri. The sequence continues at coordinate 54,019 of WOXC01000516.1, forward strand.
GTGCAATCAGTGATGAGATAAAGGGCCCAGGGACTCAAGAGAAGAGGACAGTATAGAGTTCAACTGATTCACCAATGGGTCAAGGTGAGAAAAATAGGAAAGGATGGCTAGTGCATGGGTGATAGCCTGGGAGAAAACTGAGGGGTGGAGGGACTGCAGATCACTGTGTGGATGAAGAGGAGGATTTGGTATGGAATAGCAGAGGAAGATGTGGAGAAGTCAATAGATTATGATCATATAAAGGGGTTTCAGAGTTCTTGAACATGGATGTTAGCAAGAGAAAGGCCATGACCATTTTTGTGCATGACTGAGATGGAAAGGAGGAGTAGGTCATAGGAAGTGAGTAGATGGAGGCACTGAATGGTTAGCGTGTTTGAAGGAGGTTGCTATGTATATTTGAAGTCCCCTAGTGTAAGGGCAGGAATTGGGGAGGAGAGAAAGATTGTGAGCAAAGTATTAAACTCATTGAGTAAGAAAGGAGTGTCTGTAGACAACAACTACCAGAATTTTGATTCAGTGGTAGATATGGATTGTATGAACCTCCAAGGAGGAGAGGTACTAAGTGATGGAAGGAAGGAGGAATCTGGGAGTGATAATAGGGAGCAAAGAGCATCCCAACTTCCCTGCCTGGACCAGTGAGCTGAGGGGAATGAGTGAAAGTGCAGCCAGTACTAGAAAGAGTGGTCAGGGAAGTTTTGTCATCAGAGGGGAGTCAGATAGCAATAACTGCCAAAAGATAGTAGGAGGGAAAAAAACATTTAAGTTGAAGGCAAGTTTGTATGGAAGGGGTAGGTGATATTTTGGTTGGCACTTTGGGGTGGGAAGGTTGAAGGAGATGGGAAAAAGGAATCTTTATGTAACAAATGATAGGGAATGGGGTTTGAATGAGACCTCCTGGGGCTCAGAATCACTGGGATGTGATCCAGGTGTGACTATATTAATTATTAAGTAGAAAACACCTCTTTTTTCACAGAGGAGGCCAGGAATTAGGCAGAAGACATCCATAGCATGAGATGGAAGGTGGAAGGAAGAAAGGAAGGAAAGAGAGAAGGAAGAAAGGAAGGAAGGAAGGGAGGAAGGAAGGAAGAAAGGAAGGAAAGAAAGAAAAGAGAGAGGGAGGAAAGAAAAAAGGAAATTCAACAAAGAATTATTAAGTGTCTACTGTGTACAAAACATTGTAGACTGCAGTTTATGCTGGTCACTGGGTATACAAAGACAAAACCTAAAATGGTCCTTGCCTTTAAGAAGCTTACATTCTACTGGAGAAAAAGAAAGCCAAAGATCAGCAGAGAGAAAGAAGGAAAAGAAAACCATATGCAGTAATTGAGGTGCAGGGAGCGGAATAATAATGCTAAGTGTTCAGGTGACAGATGGTGTGTCTTTGGATTTATGCAACAACTGCGCTTTTCTCTGGGAAAAATGGAACAAACAGTGTTAAAAATCGTGGTGTCAGAGTGTAGCCTAAGACAGAACTCTCTGGAGCAGTGAGAAGGAAATGAAGGATAGAGAGGAGAAGGAGGAAGATACATGAAGAAAGACACAAATATTTCCACCATAGGAGTAAGAAAGGGCAAAATTTTAGAAAGTGAGAGATTGCTACATGGAAGACAGAAGTCCTGGAGTTTTGTCTGTAGATGACTAGGTCAGGATCCAACCATCTGGGTAGAAGCAATGGTTTGTATTTAGCCAAAACAGTGGTAGGGGCAGGAAAAGATCAGGATTTGATAAAGGCCTGTAGGAATCAGATCTCTTTCTGTTCAATTATTCTCCCAAATCTTCACCTCAACCTTTCACTCCCACTTTCCGTTGGTGTTCTTCCTCCTCTCTCTCTCTCTCTCTCTGTCATCTTCCTCTCTCCCTCCTTCTTTCTCCTCTCTCTCTTCTTTCTCTCTCCTCTCTCTTTCTCCCTCTCATTCCCCCATCTCTCTCCCTGTATCTATCTACCCATGCATACATATATACACACATATATTCACATATACATGTATAGATTTTTACCATTATTATTATTTCTCTTTTGAAAAGCCATCTACTTGACTTTGGAATGTTTATAAAAGGATACTTATTTGTTTATGCATTGTATCTCCTTATTAGATTTTAAACTTCATGAGGATAGGAACCATAGCATTTTTCATCTTCCTGTCCCTGCTACCCAGCACAGTTCTCTGAACACAACAGGTACTTAATATAATATCCATGTTTATTGGAATAAATAATAATAAAGACAGAATGAACTCACTATATCCAAGGGTCTCAGTCTATCACATCCTTTAACTATTAGTCTTAATGGGCACTTTGTACACACACACACACACACACACACACACACACACACACACACACTCTGCTGGTTGTGGTGTTAATGGACAGTGGGGCCTGCAGGCTTCTCAAGCTTCTTGCATATGTTGTAGTGACATTCAAGTCTGAACCTTGGCTTTTACACTTACTAACTGGGTGATGCTGGGAAGTCTGAGAACTTCTCTAAACTTCAGTTTCCTCATAAACGTGAGGAAGGCTCTTTATAGATCTTACAGAAATCTGAGTTTCTGTTGCCCTACCAGAAGACTCTATCCTGATGACTCTGGTGATCCTAACACAGGGTGGGGCAACACCTGGCCTTAGGGCTGTAGGGTCCCCACCCCTGTTCTCAGTTCACTGGTGAGAACATGCAACAATCCAGCTGGTCTTTGGGTCTAGATTCTCTTTCTGATAGATGTTGTGTGGAATATCTTATTCACTTGATGTGTCTGAGACTGGTTAACTCAAGTGGTCAGATGAGTCCTGGATAATTCTCTTTTTGAGTGAGAATGTGATAAAGGTGTCATCTCTGAATGGGACAGTTAAGTTCATTTTATTCCACTATTACAGGGCAGCTAGATGGTGCAGTGGATAGAACACCAGGCCTGAAGTCAGGAAGACACCTCTTCAAACCTGGCCTCAGATGCTTACTAGTTACTAGTCATTTACTAGTTACAAGTCACTTAACCATGTTGGCCTCAGTTTCCTCATCTATAAAATGAATTGGAGAAGGAAATGGCAAACCACTTCAGTGTCTTTGCCAAGAAAACCCCAAATGGGGTCACAAAGAGTCAGACATGACTGAAAAACCCCATTATTAGAGACTGAACCTTGGTTTCTTCATCTGCAAAATTAGGTGACTGAACTCTGAGTTGCCATCTTGCTCTGGCTCTGTACTTCTATGGTCCTGTTACACTGGTCAGCTGTGTTCTATGCCTCTAATTCCAAGAAGGCTCTATCCTTAACCAGGGTCATAGCAACACCAGGACACCTGGGCTATCGATCCCTACCTGGAAATTTCTTGTCCCCAGTGCATTGACATCTATCTTCATGCTTCCTATATCACTACTGCAGGGGACCCATTCAAACAAAATATGACCCTACTACACATCCTGGCAAAATACATGCCAGTGACCACAAAACTGAACAGTCCTGAGAGAGTGGATTTTTACCACAACCTACCCCTACTAATGGAACAATATCATCTCAAGGCTTGTGGCTTACTAATGGCTGGGTCGATGACCTACTTTCATACTCAGGACATTTTCACAATCCTTTCATTTAAATAATCAAATGCAAGCATATATCGAGTTACCATTATTTCTGTGGCACTGAGCTAACTCCTATGATGGCTGCAGAAATGTACAAAATGATTATTGTCCCCAGGAAGCATATAGGACCTTCTAGAGATCCAAAAAGTAGGAAAATCTGCAAACACTGAATTCTACCTGGGGAAGGAAGAGCAATACCCTCATCTGGGGACCAGGCTGTTACTAATATGAGACCTCCCCTTCTACAGTGCTTTTATAACTCTTATTAGGTATCTATTATTATTAGATACTAATTATTATTTAATTAGATGTTAATAAATAATAATTATTACATCTTAATAAATATTAGATTTTATCTAATCAAAAGAACTGAAAAGGATAGTTCAGGGAAGCAAAAGAGATCTGTGGATAGAAAAGTGAGCCATTTGACTAAAGAACTGCTATATGGTTTGGCATTATTCATTCCTTTTATTATTAATTGATTAACTTATTATTCATTCCACTTATTTAGTGTTTACATTGTACTAGGTAACTGGAAGCTACAAAGACAAAACAAAAACAAAAACAAAACCCCAGTCCCTAACTCAAGGAACTATCATTCTTTTTTTTTTTAAATTGTACATTTTATTGCTTTTCTTCATATGTTCATTTGCTAATACATTTCACCCCATCCCCTTACTCAACAAGCCATCCCTTGTAACAAAGAATGAAAAATAAAAACAAAAAGAACTGTTCAGAGAACTAATCAACACTTCAGCCATGTCTGACAGAGTATGTAATACTCTATGCCCATAGTCCCCCACCTCTACAAAGAAGGAAGATGGCTGTATTTTCTTCTGGGATCAAATTTGGTCATTATAATGGCATAGTATTATGTTTCATCTGCTGTCAATCTTTCTGCTTACATTGTCATGGTCATCTTGTATATTATTTTCCTTTGTTTACTTCCATTGGTCATCTAGTCACCAACCATTTATTAAGAACTATGTCCCAGGCACTGTGATAAATGCTGGGGATGCAAAGAAAAGCTTCTCTGAACTCTTTATTTAGGTCACACTGATCTAATGCCATTACATTCATATACCACAGTTAGTTTAGCCATTTCCCAACTGATGGGCATCTACTTTATTCATCATTCTTTTGCTACTACAAAAAGTGCTCCTTAGGTATATGTGGGACCTTTCCTCTGTTCTTGACCTCCTTGGGGGAGGGGGGGGCAGTTGGATATTGGATCAAAGACATGGCATGTTAGTCACTTTCTCACCAAAATTCCAAATTGCTTTCCAGAATGATCAATCCAATTCACAGCTCTACCAACAATGCATTGGTTCAACTATCTTTCTGCAACCTTTCCAATGTTATTTCTATATTTTCTCATCTTTGTCAATATGTTGGGTGTGAGGTGAAACTTCATAGATGTTTTAATTTGGATTTCTATTATTATTCAGAGGTTTGAGTAATTTTTCATATGGTCATTAATATTTTGCAATTTTTCTTCTGGCAACTATTTGTTCTTTGACCACTTATCCACTGAGGAATTGTTCTATCTTAGATTTGAGTTAGTTATTTATATATCTTTGATCTTAAAGCCTTATCATAGATGTTTAATTCAAAGATTTTTGGAACTTACACTGTCTTGGAGGGAGAGAATAACATCACACACACACACACACACACACACACACACACACACACATATATGGGTGTAGAGAGACACACAGACAGACAGACAGAGACACAGAGACAGAGAGAGAAATTTGGGGGTATTAAAACTAGCAACCAGGGGGAATCAGCTTGGGTCACTTGAGATAAGCCTTGAAGAAAGCTTTGATTTCTTCTACGTGGAGGTAGGGAGGAAGCAATCATTGTGGAACAAGATCCAGGGTACAAGTGAAGTGCTTGATTTTAGTGAGATAGATCAGTTCTTCATCAGAGATAATAATAAAGGAGGAAAGAATGGACTATGATGTCCATGTGTTGTAGGAAAGAAGATGAACTCACTGGAAATGACCTAAACTTCATCAGCATGGGGGAAAGAGGATAGCAATCATAGGGCCATTTGATACAACCTTTAACCTCCAAATTTACAGATGAAGAAACAGGCCAACGGAGGCAAAGCAACTTTCCCAAGGATATACACGTATTGAGTAGCAGCGCTAGGACTTGGACTAGGGTCTTATGACTGTAAATGCAGCTCTGTGGTTTCTACTACATCACCCTAAGATGGTCAGATGGGTATAAAAGACAGTAAGTTAAGAATGTGGAAAATTAAGGTAGAAGGTGGATGGGAAAGAAACACATGCTCTGCTGGGTAAGTCCAACTGCCTTGAAACCTTACCCTGTATCTGGCGTCCAGTCCCTTTATTCAACTTATCCCAGAGAGCTATTGGATTTAAAGCAAAGCTGTTTGCTGCATCCTGGCCCCAAGGCATTTAGACATGTACCATCAGGTGAGCTTCAGAAGTAGCCTATTTGGGGCAAAATGGCTAGGCTAGTGCTTTCTTTAATAATACCTTCATATCTTTGCACAAGCCAACCCTCTTGCCTTCAATGCCTTTCCTCATCACCTCTCCTCTTTAGAATCCTCAGTTTACTTCAAAACTCATCTTAAAAGCCACTATGAGGCCTTTATTGGCATCCCTCCTCCTCAAAAGCATTTGATACTGATTATTTCAGGGAGACCCGAATTCAAATCCAGACTCAGACACTTACTAGCTCTGTAACCCTGGACAAGTCACTTAATCCCATTTGCCTCTGTTTCTTCATCTATAAAATGAGTTGGAGAAGGAAATGGCAAACCATTTCAGTATCTTTGCCAAGAAAACCCCAAATGTGGTCATGAAGAGTTGGACACGACTGAAATGATTGAACAACAACAACAACAACAACAACCAATTTACTTATACATGTACATTTTGTTTCCCCCAACAGAATTTAAGATCATTCAAGGACTGGTTCTTTTTTGTCTCTAGCACAATGCCTGACACACAGCAGGTACCACATACATGTTCATTTTCATTTGAAACAGGCACTGGATATGGTGTCAGAGAGACTCAAAGAATCAGATATTGAAGAGGACTCAAGAAATAAAGGTCCAGATTTCATGTTTCTCCTCTGAGTACCCATATAAACTGTCTAACACAAGTCCGTTCTACATTTAGGATGATTCTACTCCTTGAGACATCTTGAGACACAGTCTCCCCAGTTGAAACTTGTCACTGTATGTTAAGTCAGGCCATGTTAAGCAAGGCATTCTGGGTGTGTGTGAAAGCTGGACTTCTTAGAGAGTATTTCCAAAGGGAAAATTCATTAGAAGAAAGAAAATTGGCAGCTCCTTTATCCACTTGCATTCCTTAAGGACCAAGGGCATTTCATTCATGAAAGAGGGAGAAAAAGTCATGAGAGGAGTACAGGGAGGTTTGTCTACCTGCCATTCATTTTGTGGATCTCCAGAAAGAAATGAGAACAGACACAGGAGGCCAGGAGGAAGTGGAAGACGCATTCCTTAGCAATCAGAGCAGAGTTCTACTCCAGGCTTGGCCACTCACTTGCTGTGTATCCTTAGGAAGGTCACTTCCCTCTCTGAACCTTGGTATCTTCATCTAACAAATAAAGTGATATAAATATGGTTATTCCTGCCACATCGTGACTTTGCCCATTGCAACTGTGACATATCATGGGTCAGCATAAGCAATTAAATGGGAATTTGGGGGAAGTTTTGCAGAAGCCAGCAGGTGACACAAAAAGTGTTTAGAAACTCAGAAACGCAGGATTATTATTTTTTTTAAAAAGGCATTCCAGTAGACTCTGGAATCATATGAGAAAAGGCTAAGTTCATATATGATTTCCTAAAGGAAAATGAAGGGTCTACCCTACAAATTTTAAGCAGATTTTTCAGATCACAAGGACACCATGCCCCTAACCTGCCATGCTGTGGAAGGGATAACTGTAAATGATCTTTTAGTTTTGTTTCTGCTCTAATAGTCTGTGATTTCAAGACTTCAAAATGGAAGGGACCTACTCTGATATCATTATCCCTGTTTCCCTACATGAAATATGGGGCCCAAAAAGTTGAGTGACTTGTCTAAGACCATCCAGCTAGGAGGGAAGTCATTTCTTTTTCTCTTCAATTACATTCCTTCAATCACCATAATTTCTTAAACTTTATTATTTCCATCATGCAACCGGTGGTCATGCATAGAGTGTAGGCTTGGATTCAGAAAGACTTGGGCTCAAATTCTGCCTCTGATGCTTAGCTGAGTGACCATGGGCCATCAAGTCAACCTCTCTGAGCCTCAGGCAGCTCTCTAAGACTACAAATTGGGCACAAGTTGTGGACAGTAATGAAATCAAAGAATCTTAATGTGCTAACACCATTTAGGGAGAATCCAAATTTTGCCAGTAAGAGAATCACAGAATCTTAAAGTTGGAAGTAACTTCTGCCAGGGTCATCTAGTCCAACCTATATCTGAACATGAATCTGCTCACAATCAACCCAACAAATGGTCATGGAGACTTAGACAGTTGTTTGGTTTTTTTCCCTTCAAAACTATATCTCTGAAACTTCGACCCACTGCTCTAAGTTTAGAGAAGAACAAATTTATCTATCCTGACACTCCTTCATATATTTGGAGATGCCTATCATCTCCTTTTAGCTATCCCTACTCCAGTTCTCAGATTCATCTATCCAGATGATGCCCAGATTTTCTCTCCTCTATGACAAATTATAAAATATAATGGTCACTTCCTGTCAAAGTTCCTATCATTTCTGCTTCAACAACCAGACCCTCATTGGTGGGGAGAACTGGTTACAAAATAGTTGGTCCTCCACATTGGAAGGGATGAAATAACCAAGTTTTTTTTTTTGTCTTTGTTTTTTTTCAAATGTACTTCCTGCTCTGCTTTTGGCAAAAAGAGAGCTCTGGCAGATTTCTGAAAAGCTGAAGTCCTCATGATGACCACATCATACCCTCATGCAGGCTTGTGATCTGTTTCCCAAGATCATCTGTCTCCTCCTTCTCTCCAGGTGGTTTGTAGTATAATTTTTTGCTTTTTTTTTTTTTTTTTTTTTTTGCTTTTTGGAAGGCAATTGGGGTTAAGTGACTTGCCCAAGGTCACATGGCTAGTTTTTGTGTTAAGTGTCTAAGACTAAATTTGAACTCAGGTCCTCCTGACTCCAGGGCCAGTGCTCTCTATTCACTGCACCACCTAGCCGCCCCTGTAGTATAATTTTTTAAAATATAAATTATTTCTGTCACTTTTGAGGCATAATGTTTCTCCACTTTTATTCCTGAATTTCTTCATGTGAGGATGTCGTCTACATTAGTCTATATATATTCTTCTATAGTGCAGTATGTACAATGTTACTGTGCCCCCTCTTTTACCTATCCTGATCCTTTTTACCTTTTCTATTCCTTTAGAATAAAAGATAAGTTTCAGGGGTTATTTATATATATATATATATATATATATATAAATTTCAAAAACCATATTCTAATCATGTGTGCATCCCGCTAAATCTCAATGTTAACTTGGTGTTTATTTCCTTGCATCAAAATCTCTAGTCCATCTTGTTTAACTTTGACACTTCTACACATTTAGTTGCTGGTAAATGCTTAACAATCTGCTCTCTGAAAAAAAAATATGTATACATATATACATATACATACACTCACACTACACTTTTAAGTTTAATCTGTGTAATTATTAGCATTTTCTCTCTGGACCTGTACTCCTGGACCAACTATTCTGTAACTAGTTCTCACCACCAATGAGGGTCTGGCTGTTGAAGCAGAAATAATAGGAACTTTGATGGGAAATGACCATTATATTTCACAATTTGTGATAGATGTGACTGGGATCAGGAAGACTTCTCCTCCTGAGTTCAAATCTAGCCTCAGATACTTCCTAGCTGTGTGACCTTGGGCAAGTGACTTAACCCCCCGTTTGCCTCAGTTTCCTCATCTGTGAAATGAACTGGAGAAGGAAATGGCAAACCACTCCAACATCTTTGCTAAGAAAATCCCAAATGGGGTCATAAAGAGTCAGAAACAACTGGATGACTATCATTTTCCTAAGTCTAGACAATCAATAAAATAATAAATCAAGCCTTTGATGTATGTTTGCCTACTTTGCAGGTATAAATGCTCACATGGAAAATTTAACAATTGGCTTTGGAGAACCAATTTGAGCTAGCTCCAGCACAACTCTGCCTGAGCTGATGGATTGGTTTTACTGTCAGCTCCCTCATCCCTGTGATTTACTAGAAGACTACCCCTATTTCTTCCTAGATTGTAGCTCCTCTCTATGGAAACAATTCATGACCTGGAGTTCATGTTTTCATTTTTAAATATGTTGGTAACTATATTTCAATTTAACTGCTTTCCTTTGCAGTCCTACAAATTTTACTTTATGAATTTAAAAAGTTCTACTGAGAAAGAGTTCGTAGGCTTCACCAGGCAGCTAAAGTAGTCCATCAAAAAAGGTGAAAAACCCCTACCTGCTCTGTGGTTTCTAGTTTAGCAGCTCTACATGGGCTCTTTTCTACCATCCTCTTCCTTTTTGGTTTAAATCTTTTTGATTGGAAGAAGTAATTTCTATCAATTTCCCCTTATTGGGTACCCTTGCTAAGACCCTACCATTCTTATTTTTTAATATGTACGACAGAAATCCAAATCCCATTTTTAAACACCATCTTCTTAACTAGCACTTCACTCCCCAAATCTGCCTTTCTCTTCTGAAGTCTTTGATTTTCATGAAGGGCAGTGATGAAGGCACCACCTGCACCCCTAAAGCCTTCATTTTCTTGCCCAAGACTTCCTGCTCCTTAGCAATACTTTTCAGGTTACTTCTGTAGCTATCACTTGTCCCCATATGGATCACCAGGAGTGAGCAGTTGTCATGAAGTTTGACATACCATGGAGGTTCTCTGTCATGTCCTGGATACATGTCCTGGGCAGTCAGTAGAGTTCTTTATTGATAATGTCAGGTAACTATAACAATCACATCCAATTTATTCCCTTATCCTATACATCTCCTATTCCTTTTCTATCTTCCTTAGCATCTTGGAGACTATCAGAAAAATCACAGCTCACCTTTATATGGTGCTTTATTATGGTTTACAAAACACTTTCCTCACAAAAATTCTTCCAAGTAGTGTAAGTATTATTATTCCCATCTTCCTTGCCCAGTATCACACAATAGGTGGTAGGACCAGGATTCAATCTCTGGTATTCTGACTCTGAGTCCACTGCTCCTCCTTCTGAATAACAGAGGGAATGGAATATCATTGAAAAGTCACCCTCCTTGCCTCTGTTACACAGAAAACCTGCTTAACTGGCAGTTGGAAAATATGTGAGAGAAAACTGTACAGTCAGGGAGAAATGGGCACAAATTCAGCCCTCTTCAGGTACCTATTAACATTTTAGAATTGGGTACTATCAGACATTTCAGCTGGTCCCTGCCATCAGGGCTGCCTCACAGGTAAATGGCATAGCTGGCTATCTCCATGCTCTGACTCTACATGGGCTGCTAATGTTCTCCTGCCCCCAAGAAGCTCCCAAAGCCCTGTTGCTGACTCTTAAAATTCTACCATTAGGTCCTTATTCCCTTAGGATTTTCATTACAATTATTAAATTGCAAATACCTCAAAATGGGCATTTGGAGGAATTGGATCTGGTTAATCAGAGTTATCTCAGACATTCAATTTTGGGCAGGTTTTCATTTGGAAGGTAGACTTTGAGTTCTGTGAAGGCAGGAATCTGGTCTTACTTATTTCTGTGAATTCTACATAGCAGACACCATAAACATTGTTTTATGTTATGTCACCTGAAGTGAAGGAATGATTCAATAAACAGAAAGGTCCAAAATTCAGTGCTAGTGCTGGCTAACATTGGAGGATGGGGCTTGGCATCCAGGAGACAGTGTGTGTGTGTGTGTGTGTGTGTGTGTGTGTGTGTGTGTGTGTGTGTGTGTGTGTGTGTGTTCGGGGTGGGGGGAGTACTTAGTAATCTTGATAGGGGAGTCAAGAATTTAACAAAAAGAAAATTCCCTTAATTCAAAGTTTGGCAATGTCAGTCAGTTAAAACCTGCAGCTCAAAGCAGCTATATTTTCCCTCTTTTCCTTCCTTCCTTTACCGTGTGACCTTAGGCAAGTTACTTTCCCTCTCTGGGCCTCAGTTTGGTCCCCTGAAAAATGAGACAATTGGATTGAATGAGCTCTGAGCTCCCTTCCTAGCCTGACAGTCTGCAAATCTCTAATTCACAAAACCACAGAGATCTGGCCCAACCACAACTTTCATTCCTAGATTTTTCTGCTGCAGGCATGTAGATTTGTCCTCCTGAGCTGACAGTCAAATCACCATGTTTGCCACGGGCTTTAGCTTTCTTTCCTTGATGACACACTCATCTGAACCAGAGCCTGTCAAACAGAGATTACCTTCTCGGTTCATAGGCACGTTGTTGGCTGGATTTGCTGGTGATGATGGAACAGGGTATGAAGGAAGGAAAGACAGATAGGCAGTACTGTATGGGAACCACAAAGCCCTCAATGCCCTGCAGGATATTTCTCAGGTAGGGTGGAGAGAGGAGTGCCAATTACTTACATGCCAGTTAATGACAAAGCTTTAGGGAAAGTCATGGCCAAACCCCAGGCTCAGCAGGCAGAGTCAAGGTTGACACACGATATTGTGCCCATGCAATGTAACTGCTTACAGGAATGAGTCCAGAGTCCTCAGTCTGGCATTCACTGCCCTCCATAAGCTATTCCCCTGTTTGTCATAATTACCCAACAGAAATGTCCTACTGGTCTACTCACTATCCCCTAAAAGCTTCGGGCTTATTCCTTCCCCTTCTGGCAATACCTTTGCTCACAGAGCCAGTGTGACCTTGGGCTTCAGTTTTCTCATTTGTAAAACAGGTCATGCCTTCTTTGGTCCTTTCCAGCCCTATGAAATCTGTAATCCTTAAGACATTGTTCTGATTTTCTGGAATGACCTCCCCTTGCTTTTCACAATCTTCATTCTTCCCATCCTTTGAGGACTTAGGTAGTGGCATTGAATCTTTGACCGTCAGCCTAGGAGTAAGATGACCTGGGTCATCATGTTAGCTGTGGCACTCACTAGCCATATGACCTTGGCAAGTTACTGCCTCTCGAGGCCTTCATTGTCTCAATTTCAGAATAAACAAATTATCTTTTAGGTCCCTTCTAGCTCTGTTATTCTATGAACCTTCTTTGACCACCAAGGTCAGCAGGAATCTATCTCTCTCTTCTCTGATTGCTGTAGGAAACACATTTGCTGACTCTTTTGCCAGCATCTGGCTCAGCAAAATGTCCATGTGTATGTCCTACCTAGATTCCAAGCACCCTGAGGGTAGGGATTTCTTTTCTATCCCTCATCATGCCTAGAACATGGTAGATGTTTCAATTGGCTGGTTGAATGGTTGAACACACTGCCCCTGGAGTGAATCATTGGTGAGTGGAAGGGAAAAAGCCATAATAATCAATTTCACAGGATCACAGATGGGGAGTTGGAAGGGACCTTAGAATCTAGTCTTAGTTCTTCTCAGTAATGCAAGGATCTAAGAAACTCCAAAAGACTCACAATGGAAAATGCTATCCACATCCAGAGAAAGAACTTTGGATGTGACTGGAAGCATACTGTTTGCTCTCCTTTGCTTTTGTTGTTTTGTTTCTTCTTTCTCCTGGTCCCTCATATTAGTTCTAATTCTTCTTTATGTCATGACTAGTGTGAAAATATGTTTAATATGGGTGCACATGTAAAGCCCATATCAGATTGCATGTTATCTTGAGGAGTGGGGAAGAGAGGGAGGGGAGGAAATCTGAAACTCAAAATCTTATGGAAGTGAATATTGAAAACTAAAAATTAATTAATTAATTGAAATTAAATTTTTTACATACCAATTTTTTAAAAAAGAATCTCTCTAGTCTAACCCCTCCTTTTACCAAAATGGGAAACTGAGGTCCAGGGAGGATGAGGGACTTGCCCAAGATCACACAGTACAGTACTTTTAAGTTTATAAAATGCTTTACATACATTTATGCATTTGAGCCTCAAATACTCCTATCACTATGTTACTTTATTTTATTTTTCCTGCTTTTTGGAGGGGGAAGGCAGGGCAATTGGAGTTAAGTGAATTGCCCAAGGTCACACAGCTAGTTTTTCTGTTAGGTGTCTGAGGTCAGATTTGAACTCAGGTCATTCTGACTCCAGGGCCAGTGCTCTATTCACTGCACTACCTAGGCACCCCAGCCTATCACTATTTTAAAGATAAAGAAACTGAACATGGTGACTTGCCCATGTTCCCTCAATTACTAAGTGTCAGAGATGGAAACTGAACTTAGGTCTTTCTGATTTTAGGTTTACCCATTCTACCATGGTGGCTCTTCAGTGATTTCCTTGGCCACTGCTCTCTCTCCCTCTAGCCATCTTACAGCCATCTTAGCCAAAGGTCTAAGTGCCATTACCCTGTTTCATTTAGTCTGACACTTTGTAGTACCTCTACAGGTCAGGACTATTCCACTGACTGTACTGATGGGACTGGTGTGTTTGTACTGAAAAAGAAACAGACTTGTGGGGGCAGCTGGAGGAAAGGTAGAGAGACAATGAGGAGGATTAAAAGCCATTGCAACATTTAATAAGGAGTTTTATTTAGCACAGTAATTAGAGGCAGCTGACCTCCTACAGGGCTCTGCAAGCCCTCAGTAAAACAGATTCTTGGGAAGTGCCTTCAGATCCCTGAGGTGAGTGGAGTGTTCTCTCTAGGTGCCTAATTGGGCTTTGCAGTTGGCTTTGGAGCTTTTACAGGTTCATGGGTATCCAGACTAAATTCTCAGCATAAGATGAGCAAACTTATGAGCAGCAATGTAGGTGATGTCCCCCACCAATAATGTAGAGGGATCTTGGCAGTTAGAGCCCCTGGCTTCCTAACACCTCTGTCAAGACTCACTGTTTCCTTTCCTCCAGCAGATCTCAGTGATAAAGAAGAGCTAAGCATCCCCACTTCTCTTGCCAAAAGGGCCAGAGCAGTTGAGTCTAAATAGTAGCTGCTTTGGACATATTTGCTTTCCAAATAATAATGAGTATTGTGAAGAGAATGCTGGACTTGGAGTCAGAAAGACCAGTGGTCGAATCCCACCTTAGACACGTGCTGTCATGAACCTCAGTGAACATCAGTTTCCTCATTTATAAGTGTAAATAAATAATAGCATTTACCTGGTAAGACTATTGTGTCAACCAAATGGGATGATGTATTGTAAAGTATTTGGCAAATCTTATAGCACTGTGAAAATATGAATCATTATTACTGAGATTATTATTAATGATCTCACTCAGTGGAGAGTGTGGTGAAGGTATGTATGGTTTCAGGGTCACCAGGGAGATTTCCCCTGTCTCAGACCTCTTCAGCTGCTCAGGTAACCTGAAATCCCTTCTTCAGGGGACAAAGTCTTCTCTTCTGCCATTAGAGATAAGGCCTGAGATGCAGTCCCACTGAGAGAGAAAAGTGGGTGATTTCCGCTCGCGCTGAGGGCCGTTTGGGCAGTTAGCTGGCATAGTTGGAGCCAGGCAGTTTGAATCTTGCCTCGATCATATGCCCACTTTTCCTTTTTCTACTTATCCTACGCCCTCCCAAAACACCCACTCACCTCTTCCGGTACCTATATCTCTCCCTCACTGTCCCAAGCCTAGTAACACCATTGGCTTGACAACTCTAGCAAAGTATAGGGCCCCTTGGCAATTTGCCCTGTGTATCTTTACCACACCCCTCCAGCCTTTTTACAGGGGTGAGATCAGGTTAACACGAACATCGAGGGAGAAGGAAAGCAGTGGCCAAAAAACAGCCCAAGGGTGGTGTGTGGCAGCGGGGAGGGGCAACTCCATCCCTCCCTTTGCCCTGGTGAAGGTGGAAGGGGGCGTTCTAGCCCTGGGAGCAGTTTCCTCTTGACATCTCTCTCACTCCCCCAAGGCCAGTGTCCTAGGATGGGAAGTCCAGGTGATGCCCTAGTTCCTTGTACCCTTGGGGAGATAGGTCTCAGAGCACTGGAAATGCCTTATTAAAAGAAGTTCTCATTGCCTTTTTGAACCCAGGCAGTGCAGGTGCTGAGGACACAGCCCTGGGGCCTACAACACCAAGAGAGATTATCTTTCAAGTTAGAAACAACTTTTCTGTCTCCCTTTCCTCAGACACTGTTTTCTTTTTTAGTTTATGTGTATCCAAGACATCCTTTTCTGGGTTCTAAGGACTATTTTAAGTTTGCATATCAAAGCCAGAGACCCCAACATCCTGTCACTTGTAAAATGCTGAGAGGCCAATGATCTGGTTACCTCTCACCCACAAAAATGATCCCTCCCTCCCACACTTCTCCCCACCCCCATCTCTTGCAAAACCCTTAAACATACCTCCTTGTCTGAGTCCCAACTCCCAGTGTAATATAATAGAAAGATCCCAGGGCTCAAAGTTAAGAAGCTGGGGTGCTAGTTCTAGCCACAGTTCTCTGTGTGACCTTGGGCAAACGACTTTCCCTCTCTAGGCCTGAATTTCCTCATCTTTAAATAAAGAGGTTAGACAAGGTGAAATTTGAGGCTATTTGGAGCTCTAGCATTGTTATGTCCCTATACATCAATGCCCAAGTTAAAGAATAATTTAAGACAGTAATGAATAGGAAATGCTCTGAGTTTAGAGAAAGACAAAATCATTTTGGTCTGGGTGGCCAGGGCAGGGTTCATGGAAGAGAAGGGTCACCAGAAAGATGTGTAGTGTGTGTGTGTAATTCTGTGTGTGTGTGTGTGTGTGTGTACACACACATACATATGTACACATAGACAGTCTGTATTTGTGTGCCTGTCTCTGTGTGGATCCTGCCCATCTTTATATGTATAGTTATACAAGAGTCTTACAAGCTGGTCTAGGGCGGGGGCTCAAGTCCTTCCCCACGCCTGGAATTTCCTTCCTCCCTCCTCCACCTCCCCTTTGCCATCCTAGGGTGAGAGCTGGCAAAGACACACCTGTTTGCTCAGGCTCTGGGCTAATCTGGTCTTCTGTGTTTCCGGCTGGACTCTGTTTTCCTGAGTTAGATCTGTGCATGTTCGGGGAGGGGATTTATCTGCAGGCTGTGGGCGGGTTGGGTTTGGAGAGGTGGTGTGAGTTCACTCATATTTATGGCCAGCTGTCTTGCTACCCTGCCTTTGAGGAGTGCTGGAGCTGGGGCAGTGAAGGGAAGGGGGAGGGGGAAGTAGCAGCAGCAGTAACAGCAGCAGGGTGGTCTATTTTTCTCTAGAGTTTACCTCAGTGTTATGAGTCTTAACTCTTTCTCTGCTGTTTTTAGTTCCGTAATTTTGTTTGAAAAATAAAAAATAAAAGGATGTTTCCTTATTCCGATGTTGTAGTGGGACCAGCCACTGAAGAGAAGAAGCCTGGGGTTGGAAGAGCAGCTGAGGACATAAAAGTCCTATGTCAGAAAGTATGTCAGAAAGACCCGAGTTCTAATCTAGCCTCAGATACTTAGTAGTTGGGTGATTCCAAGCAAGTCACTTAACCTCTTAAAATGGGATAATAACCTCAGGGAGTTGTTATGAGGATGAATTGAAATAGTGTTTATAAAGTGTTTTGTCTTAAAGCACGTAATCTTAAAGCACGTAATCTTACTCATTCTAGGTATTATTGTTGTTATTATTATGTCAAAGCTGTAAAGGAAATTTAGCCCCACTCCTTCCCTTTTCCTGCTCTCATGGACCTCCTCCACCCTAAGTTTCATTAATCAATACCTGTCAATAATCCAGTATATATTTACTGAACACCTTTTATATGCAAGGTATCTTGCTAGGTAGGGGGAAGCTAGGTAGCACAGTGGATAGAGCACTGGGCTTGGAATCAGGAAGACTCATCTTTGTGAGTTCAAACCTCAGACGCCATACTATCTGTGTGACCCTTAACCCTGTTTGCCTCAGTTTCCTCATCAGTAGAATGAGCTGGAGAAGGAAATGGTAAACCACTTTAGTATCTTTGCCAAGAAAACCCCAAATGGGGTTATAAAGATTTGGATATAATTAAAATAACATCAAATCTCTCTAGGTGCTGTCTAGATTTGGGGTGGGCTGGGGGATGGGAGGGGTACAGAGAGGTAGGAGAGTTGAAAGAGTTCTCTTACTGGATGAGGAGAAAGGAGATTGGGATCACATCCAGTTTCTGCTACTAGTTCTCTAGATGACCTTGGGCAAGTTATACTCCTCAGGTTCCTTATCTATAAAACAAGGAACCATAGAACTTTAAGTTCCCTCCAATCCCAAATTGGCCATCCTAAACTGCAATACAAAAATTAAATGACAGCACTGAACCCCCGTCCTCCTAGCCTTCTGTTGTTCGTGCCCCAGCAGCCTTGGATGACTACTAACATCTGCCTTCTTTTCTCCTGTTCAATAGCTGGTAGAAATCATGGAACCATGCCTATTGGATCCACTATAAATTCATATTATCCAGTCTCAAGTAGGCCCCCACTGATGGATGACCATTCTTTCGCACTCTCCCCTGGCTCTCTTCTCATGCCTTACAGTGAGTGTTCCAAATCTTCTCTCTCCTCACGCTCCCCAAATCACCTCCATGCTATTCTCTACCTTGCACAACTTCATAGAAGTTTCCTTCCTTACTAAGAAAAGGCAGGCCATCCATCCTAACTGCTATCATTTCTAGTCCTCCACAAAACTCATCTATATCTTTACTTCCTTTGTGTTTGTGGCCCTCTTCTTTCCTAGCTCTAACCCCATCCACCAGTGCCCTGAATTCCATTTCTATCCATCTCCTCTATGGGCATGCCCCATCAATCATTCCCTTCTTTCTCATTTATCCTTATCTACTGGCTCTTTTCCTATTGCCTAAATACAGATTTAGTAGGTGTGAATTGGAAGGAGAGGAGAATGAAGAGATTTTGGTCAAAAAGGAAGATTTCAGAGTTCAAAATCGTGGAGTTAAAACAACTTTGGGTAATGGATGGAAAGGTATAAAGTGTACTTAGAAAAAAAAAAGAAAGAAAAAAAGTGTACTTAGGTGAGACCCAGTGAAAATGGAGGTCACAGGAGTGGGCCTCTGCCTCATACTCTTATCTCTGCCTTTCACACTGGACCTTTAGAAATGTCTAGAAAGACTGCTTCTTGAGGGCAGATGCCAGACCTTCAACAGGGCCTATCAACATGGGACTCTCTCTTCCTAGCTGCAAACACAAACTTTTGGCTGAGAAGAAAACAGTTTCTTTAAGCAGGGATGGCCATGCCACACCATGTTGCTGAGATTTACCTTTTTATCCTCAGTCAAAATGGCCACTGCTTCTTTGCTTCCAAGTTGATAGACAAGTTAGAGGTAGGCAGAAAGAGGTTGTGGACTAAAGCTTAGGAGGCACTGACTTCCTTTAATCCCCACCTCTGAGGATCTGGGTCAGAGCCACAACTGTGCATCGATCGTGTAAAAGGCTACCTATTTGGTGTGATTTGTGGAGTCTTGGAGAGGCTCCCATTCCCCCAAATATCTCCACCATTCTGCTACTCCAGCTGAAATCCCTAGAGTTTAATCATCCTCTCCTCATTTAGGGAACAGAACATACAGAGATGCATGCTACCTGGGAAGGGATAACCCATTCAGCTATTAACAACCATGAGCATCTTATTCTAAATCAGGGATACAGGCTAAGTAAGATGTATGAGTAGTAATTGAAAGGAAAAATGAAGAATGAAGGGCAAATGGGGGGAGGTGCCCTCTGGGCAACCTGATACCCAGGAGGAGAGTCCTTAGGTGTCTGAAATTGGGAAAGGAGGTCTCTCACTATCAGAGAACAAAAATGATTCTGAGAAGTATTCCACCCTTTTTACAATCTGACCAAGGACCTTGAAATCTTTCTTCTGAAGGTGATCCCTTCTGTGAACAGCTCCTTGCCCCATATCGTTCTGCCCTCCCCTGGGATCCCAATAGCTAGGCAGGGGTCTGTCTCCTTTCAAAAAGAGATCCATAGTCTGCTCCATCTTAGAGACTGTGCCTTTGATAGATGGTCCTTTCTGGCTCCAGCTGGTCTCCAAGCCATGGCTATGAGGGAAAGAGATTTGATGATAGTCTTTGGCCCATTTCCAACTGCTCCTTGAGATTGGGGGAAAAACAAGTCATCAGCTATGAGTGTTCTTTAATGATGTAAAGTAGGACAGGGCTAGCCAGGCAGTCAGCTTTAAGAGCACAGAGGTCTGGGTCTTGGAAGGCGCCTGAAATCATTAAGGACCCTTTTTTAGCTGAGGAGCCTTGCCCCTTGTCACTTATTTATCTAGAGGTGATATGATCTTCACATTTGGCCGTTAGTTCTCTGGACCAAGAATGACAGATTTGTGGCAGGACAAAGGGGGAAAGTTATCTTAATTTGGCTTCCTGACTACATGCTTTTTCCTTTTCCCTAAGACTTGACATACAGTCCAGTAGAAAAGGTAGGATATAGATAAGAATGATTTAATGTGATTTTGCTAATTGGGACCCCCTATATTTGTGGTTCTGAAGGAAACATTCAACCCTCATCCAGAATGATCTTTCCTCCTCTTCACCTCTGTCTCCCAGCTGCTTCAACTCTCCACTAAAGTCTCAAGCCTTTCCCAATTCTCTTCTGTCTTAAACTACCCCAATTTATCCTGTATATATCTTATTTATAAGTAGCAGTTTGAATGTTAGCTCCCCAATTAGACCATAAGCCCCTTGAAAGTAGTGATGGGTGTTTTCCTTTCTTTGTATCCCCAGCCCTTAGTACAGGGCCTAGCACATAGTAGGGGTTTAATAGATGCTAGTTAGCTGGCTAACCTTCAATTTAGCTCTGCAAAGAGTGCCCTGGCTCCTAGGAGGGATTAGCTTATTAGGAAGAAGAGGGCCATTAAAATCTACCAGAAAATGCTGAAGGAGAGATGATGTATATAATTGCCAGTCACTCAGTAAATCTGTATTCAAGTCAGTTGACAAGCATTTCCTAAGTGCTTACTCCTATGTAAAGACACTGTGTTAGAAACTGAGAAAGGCAAAAAAAGGCAAAGAAAGGCAAAAATGGTCTCTACCCTCAGGGAGAATATATTCTAGTAGGGGAAACAACATGTAAATAACTAGGTACATAAGAGATACATACAGAATGGGTCCAGCCTTGTGACAGGCACTATGGGATATTCAGGGAGAGAAAATGTGTTTCCTGCCCACAAGTGCCTTAGATTGTGAACTTCTAGAGAGGGACTAGTCACTTAGTAATGCTTGTTGACTGACTATATCCATGTGCAAAAGAGGATAGTTCAAGACAATATTTAATCAAATGCCCAATTGTGGCACAGTGGGTTCTAACTCAGGGACTGGAAAGGTCAAATGTAGTCAGAATGGACAGGGGATGCTTTATAGAGAAAGGAACACCTGAGCTGGACATCAAAGGATGGTACAATTGGGATAGATGGAGGAGAATGGGAAAGGAGATCCAGGAAGGGATAAAAGCAGGAGCCAAGGACTAAAGCAAGAATGAGTATGGCATGTGGATAGGACACTGAAAAACTTAGTGCAGCTGCAATGAAGGGGCTATATTAATAGCATGGGAAACTCTTCACTCAGAGACTTAATTTCTACATCTGGAAAATGGGAATCATGATATTTGCATCACTTATATCTCAGGGATTTAGTGAGGAAAGTCCTTTTCAAAACAAAGTGCTATAGGGGCGGCTAGGAGGTACAGTGAGTAAGAGCACCGGCCCCAGAGTCAGGATGACCTGGGATGGGTCCAGCCTCAGAAAATAAGCACCCACACATAAATAATGACTGGTAACCTTGAGCAAGTTACTTAACCCCAATTGCTTTAAAAAAAAAAAAAGAAAAACAAAGTGCTATATACATATGAGTAAGGAGAATGGTAATCATGTCTGACAGCAGTGAAAATAAGCAGAGAGGATCTTATTCTACAAGGCCATATGGGTGAGGTAGAAGAGTTTACTCATGTGGTCATAGATTTGGAACCAGAAAGACCTCTGGAGATCAACTGGCCTAACCCCTCATGTTTACAGATGAGGAAACTGAAATCTGGAACAGTTAAGTGACTTATACATGGTCACACAGAGAATAAGTGACAGAGACAGGGTTTCAACCAAAGTCTTCTGATTCCAATTCCTCACACTGAATTCCTTTTCTAATTTATATTCTTTATTTTAGACCCATTCAGCTGCATCTACATGGGACATTAAAAATACCATGTTTAAAGAAGGGAGCTTGACTTAGCCACTTTGTTCAGGAACTGTTTTTTAGAGGTGGGAACAAGGCTCTCTAACTGACCCCGTCGATGGGGTAAGTAGCCTTGACTTCCAAAATGAAGCTGGACAGAAGTCTTGTATTGGAACTTGTATAGGAACTTATGCATTATGCTTTTAGTACATGAGGGAATGCTGAGCTTAAAAAAAAATGCTTCAGGCTTTCAGAATGATCAAACTTGATCTGCCTGACACTAACAGATCTTGCTGCAAGAGCGGCAGCTTGCTATCTCTCCGTGTTCTACATACTTCGAAGAATCTAGCAACTTGAGAAAAGTTCTTTTTTCCCACCAGCCTTAGCCACAAATGGAATGTGGGTCTGTCTCCTTGGTCTGAAGCTATCCAGCCCATCCCTTTAGTCTTGCATGCCTCATTTCAGTTCAATTCAGGAAACTCAAGAATCATTTGTTAAGTGTGCCAATGACTATGCCAGGCACTGGGAATTCAGAGGCCAACAAGAAACACTCTGGCCTCATGGAGTTTGCATTCTGTCCCTTTTCCCAATTCCCTAATCCCACCACCACCACCTTTATTAATCTATGTTAGCTTGGAATCCTGGAAATGTCTTTGTTCTTAGCCAAATCAAGCTATGCCTTTGTGCTGCTCAGCTTTGTTTAGTGGGTTCTCCCCAACCTACACACACACACACACACCTTCTACCATTTACTTATTCCTGTCATTTAAAAAGCCAAGAAATCTAGTCATACATAGGACATAAGGTGCTAAGGACAAATAACATAACTCTGTGCACACAGAAGAGACTAAAGGACAACCCCATTCCAAATATCCCAATAATGCATTGAGGTAGTGACATGGTAAAGAAAAAAAGCCGGGACATTGAGAGTTCAAGTTGGTATTGTCATTAATTCAAGCCATCGGTGTCCCTGTCCCCGTCTCCCCGCCCCCTACCCTCACACCCCGCCACCCCCACACAAAGCAGTCGCTACCAGCCAAACGGCAGCCTCCACTATAAAATCTCTGGCCTTTGTTGGTTTGTGTCAGCACTTGAACATTATTTAAATGTAGTTTGGGGTTCGTGAATTGCAATTACCTCGGTGTTATTATTCAGAGGCAGATTGTTAAGATTCAGGCAGCTGTACAAGGAGATGCCCTGTGCTGTTAAGGTCCAATTTAGGAAGGCCTTCAGAGTCTCTTGCACGGGGTTGCTAGGCAACTCCATGCTACAGAAGTGTAAGCTTCATCCTGGAGTAGGAAGATTCGTGAGAGCCTCTGGGGAATTGGATGTGCTGGTCAATCTGAGAAAGGCACGGTGTCAAGGGTGTGTGTGTGTGTGTGTGTGTGTGTGTGTGTGTGTGTCCTCCTGCACACATGTAGGGATGATGTGTAGGTGTGTGATTGTGTATGAAGCAAGGGTCTGTCCACTTGATTGGTAAGAAACAAACCTTGGGAGGCTCATAAGAGTGTTTCTAGGAAGACAGAATATAGAGAAGAAGGTGCAGAAGGGCAGAGGTCATCCATGTAGCCACAGAAAGATACCCACAGCAGATGCTGATATGATTTCCCTTCCCTTTCTTCTATTTACAGGAAATGATCAGGTTCGCTAAGGAACTGTGGGTCTGAAATTTGAGACTAAGACCAAGTTGCTTGTGAGTATGAATTTCTATTCCTTGGGGAGGGTCTGTGATTTAACAATGGCCCTGGGAAATGGAATTTTCTTTCTCTTCTTCCTGGTGACTGACAGGTCTCTGATGGAGCCAGTTTTCACATCCTGTTTTCAGAGGTATCCTTTCCTTCTTGGAAACACAAGTTAGTGCATTTGGGGCACTTCTTAAAGTGCTGAATTTTAGAAGAATTAGATGGATGGCTCTGAAGACTGGTTCTTACCAAGACGGTATAGAATCTGGCCCATCTGGTTTATAAAAGTGAGATGGCTTTCCATCTTGCTTAACTAGGACATTCTGGAAGACTTGGTCTCTTTTTCCCGAGTGAAGATCCTTTGCTTGGGGGTGGGGCACGGATAAAGGAGGAATGGAGATAGGTCTGACTTATTTTTTCATTGTAACAAGACACACCACAACAAACAATACCAAAAAAGGGGATTTAGGTTTGAAACTTGTAGTGGGACACTATTAACCATTGGTCATTGAAAGAATCTTCTACATAATGAGAACAAAGGTTCTCTTTTACCACTTGGCTGGATTTGGAATCCTGGGTAGGACCTCATAATTTTCACTTTAAACAATAAGACTGAGTCTGAACTAGAAGCCAAAATGGCCCTAACTGTCTCATTCATCCAAGGTGAATGGAGAATGAATTATTGTGATAAATTCATATTCTGTTTAACTAAGAAATACTATATTATACAAAGTATTCAGTGACTCAATCAGAATGAATTTATTAAGTGCCTGCTGAATGCCTGGCATGTAATGGGGGCTGTGGTGAATACAAAAGTAGCATGGGGCACTTAGTGGCTTAAGGTAATTATAATCTAATAGAAGAGATAAGGCATACTCACATGGAGCAATTAGATAACACAAGGGAGAGTCTATAATCAAGTTCCAGATTGCCTGATGCAGACAGTCCAGGCTATAGAAGTTCAGGAAGTGGAGAGATCAATGTGGACCGGAACAGAGTATGAAGGCTACAGGAGGAAGGGCCCCTTAAGCATGGGCTTGCAGAATGAAAAGAGCAGGGTTGGGGGGGGCAAGATTTCAGCCTGAGAGATAGCATAAGTATGGAAGTGGACAAAAGGCACAGTCTACGTAGGAGACGCCAGCAGACTGGCCTGACTAAAGCTAAATCTTTATGTAAGGGATCAAGTTGAAAATGGAGAGCAGGGATAGACTGTAACAGCCTCAGAATGTCATTTATAGATGACTGGGTTTCCAAAAACTAACATATGATACAAATGCATCTCACTTGAAAACCTCAACCTGAAGTCTGTGAGCTTTAAAAAAAAATATTTTGACAACTATATTTCAATATAATTGGTTTCTTTCATAACCTACAAATTTTATTTTATGCATTTAAAAATATTATTCTGAGGAGTTCATAGACTTCACCTAAGGGGTCTAGGACACAAAAGATTAAGAATCCCTGTTCTTAAAGAACTCAGGACTTGACTGAATAATTCCTCTGGGAATCTGTAGTCCTTGAGGATCTTGGAATATATCATTATCATTCCCCTCTCTAGAGATCAATGACTGTGATCCTCTTTACACTCAATTCTGCCTATTTGAGGTGTTGTGTTGTTGTTGTTTTTATTTGGTTTGTGAATAATCAGAAACTTACTCTCATTGTTTGTAACTGAATTTCTAATGCATGACTTGGCCAAGGAGAAAGATCTTTGGAAAACTGGAAAGAAGGGGAAGCTTTTGTCCACAGAGGAAATAAGCCATAGGTAAAGATTGGGGGCAAGAGAGACTGCTGGGAGGCCACCAAAGGAATGCAGAATCATTTGTTCCAAGACCTTATCCAAGACCATCATTGGAGCCCCCCAAATATTCCAGTCACAAGGGGCGGAGCCAAATGTCATTTTCACCTGGACTGACAGTGATTTTCAAGTTAGAATTCCTGAGATATACAGCAGCTAAAAATAAGCAATCATGAATTTCAAACTCTGCTGTGATTGAAATGATGGTGTTCCTTATGTTTCAAACTTTGACAGAATACAATGTATTCTAGTAAATTGCCAAGCCTACAGGCCCCTTAATTCAGAATTTGTGATCATTTGTCCATTGGGATTAGGTTGAAACAACCTTTGCTTAGAGAAATGCTTTTTTCAGAGACAGTACAAATTCATAGCACAAACAAGATCCTATAGGAATATTTAAAATGCTTATCAAACTTTCCCACATATCTTCAAGCACCTTAGATGGGTCATTTATAACTGAACAACTGGGTATGCTAATAATGAGTCGCTCATCAATTCATTAGAGCAGGTCCCCTATGAAGAGCCCTATTAGGCAACAACTTAGTTTGAATTACTGTATTCCAGTGCTTGAACAGAATGAAGCTGCCTCCCTTCAAACCCTGTCTATAATTCAGGCTTTCTATTGAATCGAATTGTTCTTGCTCTCCAGTTATTCTGAATCAGGGAGATTTTGCTAAATGTGTTATCTGTTCCTATTTGGATGTGGTTTAACTCAATTCAATTCAACATTTCAACCCAAGATTTATTGAGCACCTGCTATGTAAGAACTCAATGTTCTTTATAAGAGTATTGAGTGCCTGCTTTGTAAGAATTCTATGCCAGGCACTAAGGGAAAGATACATTTTAGACTAGATATGCTGCCTGCCCTCAAGGAATTTATACTTTAGTGGGGTGCCTGGAGTCAGGAAGACCTCAGTTCAAATGCGGCCTTAGATACTTACTAGCTGTGTTAACCCTGGGCAAGTCACTTAACCCTGTTTGCCTCCGTTTCCTCATCTGTAAAATGAGCTGAAGAAGGAAATGGCAAACCACTCCAGTATCTTTGCCAAGAAAACTCCAAAAGGGGTCATGAAAAGTTGAACACGATTTTAAAATTACTAAACAACAAGGGGCGACACATATACATAAATGACTGCCCTTAAATACTACTCAAACACCTGGGATTTCATTGGAGCCCCATGCACTAAAGTAGATCCATCTTCAGATGCAGCTGGTGGGTGGCACAATGAGCTCTAGGTCTGGATTCAAGAAGATTTGAGTTCAAATCAGGCCTCAGATTCTTACTAGCTATGTGATCCTGGGCAAGTCATTTCACCTTGCCTGTCTCAATTTCTCCAACTGTAAAGCAGTGGTAATAACAGTGCCTACTTCCCAGGGTTGCTGTAAGGATCAAATAAGATAGTATTTGTAAAGTACATGGTAGGTGCTTAATAAATGTTTATTTCCTTCCTTCCTCTTAAATGACAGTTTCATGAGTTGCAGTGACCAAAAAAGCATCATCTCCTGTCTACTCTTGATTTTTAACACCTCCACATTTATCTAAGCTGGTTCTCAGACCAAAGTCCCATTTCCAGGTTTATATCTGAAGCCTTTCCAACTTAGAAGAATCTGCCAGAGTTTACTTGAAAAAGCCCTTAGCTTCCAGCATATACCAAAAGACAAAGAATACCTATTATATCTAGCATATTATCAAAGCCTTCTGATTTTTTTTTTTTTTTTGCCTTTTGGAGGGCAACTGGGGTTAAGTAACTTGCCCAAGGTCACACAGCTAGGTTTTTTTGTTTTGTTTTGTTTTTTTGTGTGTGCGTTAAGTGTCTGAGGCCAGATCCGAACTCAGGTCCTTCTGACTCCAGGGCCGACACTCTACTCACTGCGCCACCTAGCTGCCCCGTAAGCCTTCTGATTTTTTAATAATTTGATTCTACTATTGTGTAGGAACTTTATATATAGAGAGGGGATCTTCTTCATGGCTTTCTAGAAGAGCTCCTCCAAATAATGAAATAGGCTGCCTAATGAGGAAATGAACTCCCTATCCCTGCAAGTATTCATGCAGAACCATAGTAGAGGATGAGCAGCTGATTTCCTGGATCCATTCTGAATCTAAAATCCTATGGTTCTAGCATTTTCTGATATCCTTATTGTCCCAAACAATAAAATATCACACTAGCTGTTCAGTTAGCAGAGTTGCTGCCTTCAGGCACATATGGAGTGCTTATCTCCTGGGTTTCAGTCTCATCGGCTTTGTCTAGTGTCTGCAAATGTTCAAATAGAAAGATATTTTTCTTTTTGCAATTTTATGTGTCTGTTTCCTCTTGTTTCCTTGAATCTCCCATTGATGCTCATGCTCCCATTCTGAGGTTATAAGGAAATCCATTCAATTGCCACATGACCCATCCCAGCTCCCTAAATGAAATTTGGTGATGTCCCTCCCTGCCACAGGGAAAAAAAAATCATTTCCAGCAGAGAAATAGGATCATTATCTTGATTGAAATAACATCTATTTCCCAACCTGCAACCTGATAAAACATCAAATTGGTGGAGTTTCCTTATTACTCCATAGAATTTTTAGGACACGAAGTAATGACTTGTTAGCTGATGCTGGCAAGGTGGTTTGGACATTAAGGAGTTCAGAGTTCCCCATTGGAAATGATAGGCTAGACCCAGAGCTATTCAGATCATATCGTTAGGGAAAATGTTGAAGTCGGACCTGAAATATAGAGACAACTAGGAGATGAAAGGAGAACTTTTTCCCCCTTTCTCTTTAGCACCTAGGCTATTGTGCCTGCTGGACCTAAGGACTGTGGGGCCGATGGTGCATCAGGTACCACATGTGGCTTGGTCTAACTTGAAGAGAAAAATGAGAAGACTAATTACAGCTCTCATTTATAATACAACCCATGGAAGCCTTTTCCTCAGGATGATCCTGCAAGATCAGTAGGTCAAATATTATTGTCTCCATCTTAGCTTAAACCACTTGACCTTAGACCCATAGCTAGCAAGTATCAGGAGTGGGTGGGAAAGTTCAAATCCAACCTTAGACAAGTCCTAGCTGTGTGACCCTGGGCAAGTCACTTTACCGTGTTTGCCTCAGTTTCCTCACTTGTAAAATGTGCTGGAGTAGGAAATGGCAAACCACTCCACTGTCTTTGCCGTGAAAACCCCAAATGAAGTCACAAAGAATTGCACACAACTGACTAAGCAAAAAATCAGAGGTGAGACTAGACCCCAGATCTATGTCTAGTGGTCTTTATGTGATACCAAGCTGGGAAGAAAACAACATACATGGATATAGTCCTTTAAGGTTTATAAAATACTTCCCTCATGACAACCCTGTGCAGAAGGCAGTTGATAAATGTTATTGTCTCCATTTTATAGATGGGAAAATAGGTTTTGTTCCAGCCCTGTACTCATTACACTGCGCCATACAAGTAGCTCCATAACTCTATGCTTGGAAGTCTACAGAAGGGAGAAATCTGTTTTAGGACCACAGATTAAAAACTGGAAGGGATCTTAGAGGCCATCAAATTCAACCCCCTCATTTTACAGATGAGGAACAGCAAGGATAAGTGACTGGTTCAGAGTCACCTAGCTACTAAGTGTCTGAGGTGAGCTGTGAATCCAGAGTTTCTTGACTGCAAATCCAGTGTCCTATTCCAAGTCTGACTCTCTCATGTCACAGATGAGAGCCCCAAGGCCAGAAGAGATGAAACAGCTTTGCCAAGTTCACACAGATGGTAAGTGGCAAAGCTGGGATTTAAATCTGGTCCATTGACATCCAATCTAGCCTTCTTTGCTGTGCCCCAAAGCTTAGGTTGTAGAATAAAGACACTGGGCTAGAAGTCGAGAGGCCTGGGGTCTGGGCCTGCCTCTGTCAATCTATTGAGGAGTAATCTCAAGCAAGTCTGTTCAGACCTCTGTTTCCTAGGTGGTGCCTGGATAGAGTGCTGGTCCTGGAGTCAGGAGGACTCATCTTCCTGAGTTCAAATCTGACTTCAGACACTTACTAGCTGTGTGACCCTGGGGCAAGTCACTTACCTCTGTTTGCCTCAGTTTCCCCATCTGTAAATGGCAAACCACTCCAGTATCTTTGCCAAGAAAACCCCAAATGGGGTTACCGAGAGTCAGAGGCTACTGAAACAATGAACAAGTCTAAGAGTATAGATTTGTAGGCAGATGCCCTGGGTTTGAATTCCAACTATGTTACTTACTACCTCTGTGACCTTGGGTGAATGGTCTCTGTTCTCTATGCTTTAGTTTTCTCATTTGTCAAATGGAGGAACTGGATTAAATGATATTGAACTTTGAATGCATTAGCCCCTGCCACTTGATCTGGTGCATCCCCCAAGCACGACCTTACCCCGGCTATTGAAGAGAAATGATAGCAGTCCTCTTTACCAAGAGGCTGATTTAGTTATTCCAACCTGCCACCATCCCACTTGCTGACATAGAAGGCTCCGTAAAAGCCCTTCACACTCTTGCTCTAGTCTACCTTTCCAGTATTATTAC
Organism: Gymnobelideus leadbeateri; assembly: GCA_011680675.1. Lineage (NCBI taxonomy): Eukaryota > Metazoa > Chordata > Mammalia > Diprotodontia > Petauridae > Gymnobelideus > Gymnobelideus leadbeateri. The sequence continues at coordinate 83,790 of WOXC01000516.1, forward strand.
ATATTACTGGTCTTCACCCATTCTACATTGCAGTCAAAGTGGCCTATTTCTTCTGTGTAACATTCTGTCTTCTGTTTCTGGGCCTTTGCTATCTTTCCTACCTGTCATCTTTTGGAAACCCTAACTTTCTTCAAAACTCAGCTACAATGCTACCTCCTATAGGAGACCTTTCCTGAGCCCTCCAGTTTCTAGTGTCTTACAAATTATTTTTAATTTACTTGATATAAATTTTGTATTAACATATATGTGTATGTATACATATGTGTATGAAAATGTAGCTATATGTGTATATATGTGTGTCTATTTATATATGCATGTATATGTGTGTATACAAACATATATGTTGCTTTCCCCCCAATAGAATGTAAATTCAACTGCTTCATTTTTTCCTCTGTATTTCTACCATCTTGGACAATATTTGGCATATAGTAGAAGTTCAATAAAGGCTTATTGAGTGCATGAATAAATAAACTGATGGATGACTATTTACTGCCAGACTTGACTTTGCATCTATAGAAACGGGATTTGTTGGGATTAAGGTATTCCTTCCGGAGACAAAGGTGACAGTGACCATCCAGTGGGAACATGCAAAATACTTTTGAAAAAATGTTAAGCCTTGTTTGCTTCCATGTCTGACTCACTGCTGATGACAAATCCTCTCCCCCACCTGCCCATCCTGGTGATAAGGAAGAAGTCACCGGAGACAGGTCAATTCTTTCCTGCTAGCCTTGTCAATTAACCACCACGCCAATCCCAGAGGCTTTCAGTGGGGCTATGGCAAGCTTTATAGTCTAGGCCCCCAGATGATTTCCCCCTGCCCAGAGACCGAAACGATGAGCTGCACTGATTGGATCGACAGCTTTATCCCCGTGCCTCTAAAGTCTATCAGGCACAAAGCAGGTCAAGATTTGTATGTCGCGGTGTGATAGAGAGACTGGAATGGGTTTGATAAAGGCATTCCCTTCAAAGAACTCATTCTTTGCTTTCAAGTAGGACAATGCATCAGAGAAGTTGTCAGGCCCGTTTTGACAAGGGTGAGAGGCATTAGCTAATATTTTGATTTTAATAGAATGAATAATAAAGAGCCCTGAGTACCTTGCAACTAATTTGGAAGAGCCTAATTCTCTGCGTGTCCTCAGTTTGAGTCAGTCTCCAAAAGAGTTTGTAACAAAAGGGTCTTTTTTTCCCCCAGGAAAAAAATGCATTCCTCCGCCAACTTTTCTCCTTTTTAATACCCTTTCTGTAATGCTTCTCGGCTAACAGTTACTTATGAAAAGATGAAATAAAGTTGGTGCCTGAAGCAGCAAGCCTCAGACAGAGCCCAGGGAGGGCAGGGTTCTTGCTTTTGTTCCGTGGTTCTGACCAGGTTGCTGTGTGCTCCCTTGCCCAGTACGGAACCAAGGAATTTCAGATGGAGAAGAATTCATTAAGCAGGAAGCCTTGGATGGAGTAGACATATGCCTTCTGTTTAGGTTTATGGGGTTCCTGACCAAGGGCACTAAGAAAGGCCTCTTCCTGACTCTCCATTACCTCTTAGTGACTCCCTGATCTGTTCTCTGTTGCTATAAAATCCTTTCTCATAGGACTGTTGTAATTATGGAGAGAGAGAGAGAGAGAGAGAGAGAGAGAGAGAGAGAGAGAGAGAGAGAGGGAGGAAGAGAGGGACAGGGACAGGGAGAGGGACAGGGAGAGGGAAGGAGGGAGAAAGGGAGAGGGAGAGGGAAAGGGAGAGGGAGAGAGAGAGAGGGAGAGGGAGAAGGAAAGGGAGAGGGAGAGAGCTTAGGCAGGGCCAAAGGGTGTCCGATGATTGGTGGGATCACCAGGTGTCCCAAGGTAGGATTCTCAGCTTAGTGTGTGCTTAGGGAGTTGGTTTATCTGTCGTGATCAGTATCTGAGAGAGGGATTCATATGAACCAAGTTGACAAAGGACTAAGTGATAAAGGTTTGCCAGTAATTGATTTATACTTAAAATGTTCTACTAATATGGAAATATGTTTGGCATAATTGCATATGTATAACCTATATCAAATTGCTTACTGTCTCAGGGAGGAGGGAGGGGAGAAGAGGTAGGAAGGAGGAGAATTTGGAACTCAAAATTAAAAAAAAAAAGAGAGAGAGATTGCTAAAAATTGTTTTTACTTATAATTGGGGAAAAAATAAATTATTATTTTTAAAAATACCTAAAACTGCCAAAGGGACTGAGATGCCAATGCCCATTGGTCAGCATATTTTCTTTCCATGGGGAAGTCTATATGGGAGAATAGTTTAAGATGAAAAGATGTTTTGCAAGTATAGAGTCATAGGAAACAAAGGGAATTGAATGGACTTAAGAGATCATGTCGTAGAATTGTCATTGTAGAGCTAGAAGAGTCATTAAAGGCCATATTCTAATGCACCTTTCCCCCCTCTTTTTTCAGATAAGGAAACTGAGGCCCAGAGAATTTAAGTGGTCACACAGATGATACATAAAAGAGGCGATAGAGGAGCTAAGGTCCTGTGGCTCCAAATCTAATGCTTTCCCCCCTAAACCATGCTTCATCAGGCTGCCTTAACCTGATGTCCCCATTTCTACCATGGGAACTAATCAATCAAACATTTGTTAAACTCTTATTATGCAGCAGCCACTGTTCTAGACAAAAGTAATATATACATATATATATATGTGTGTGTGTGTGTATACATATATATATATACATATATACATATATATGTATATATTTGTATTCTATGAAGAGAAACTACAGGTATACAGAGAAGTGAATGAAAATATATGGCAAGTAGAAAGTCCCTATCACATAAGGTCATTTGAGTGGGGAGGCAGTAGTCACTAGGGGAAGCAAGAAAGGCCTCAGGTAACTAACTACCTGAGTAGTGGCATTTAAACTGATCCTTGAAGGAAGGTAGGGATTCTAAAAGATAGGAGACTAGGTGGAGCCATAGTGAACAGAGCACCAGGCCTTGAGTCAGGATGACTCATCTTTCTGAGTTCAAATCCAGCCTCAGACACTTGCTAATTGTGTGACCCTGGGTAAGTCACTTAACCCTGCTTGCCTCAGTTTCCTCATCTGTAAAATGAGCTAGAGAAGTGAATAGCAAACCACTGCAGTATCTTTGCCAAGAAAACCCCAAATGACTCTATACTTGCAAACCATCTTTTCATCTTAAACTATTCTCCCATATAGACTTCCCCATGGAAAGAAAATGTGCTGACCAATGGGCATTGGCATCTCAGTCCCTTTGGCAGTTTTAGGTATTTTTAAAAATAATAATTTATTTTTTCCCCAATTACAAACATGACTGAACAAAAGAGACAAGTAAAGTCATGGAAGAGAAGGCATTGTTGGACTATCCTTTAGGACTGCCACTTTGCCATCTGTATGGAGGACAGATGGGAGAGAAGAGAGGCCTGAGACAAGGGAGTCCAATTAGGAGGCTAATTGGAGAGAGGGGATAAGGGCTACAGAAGGGTGGAAGCTGTGTGTAGGAGACATGTGAGGGATACTGTGGAGGTAGAAGCATCAAGATGGCCAGAATACTCCTGCTGGCAAGGCAGTCTGCCCTCTCCTCAGCACCTCACAGACTCTCATTCTGGAGCTCGAGTCTCTCTAAACTCCATGAAGAGTTCTCTTCTAGTTTGTCATAAACAAGTTCTAGTTCCCAAGATCTTGGATTCATTCCATTTGTTCATCTTGGATTAGTTACACTGAGGCTGGCATGTAGTGGAAAGCAGGGAAGATCTTGGGTCAGATCCCGAGTCTTCTACTTACTAGCTATGTGACATTGCACAACCTTTAACTTCTCCAATTCCTTACCTGTCAAAGGGGATGAGAATCCCTGCCCCACCTATCTTGTAAAGTGGTTTGTGAGGATAGAGTGAGATAATAGATGGCAGAGTATCCTAACAACCAAAAGGTGCTATACACCTGTAAGGGATTATTATAATGACTATTATTTCAAAACCATCTGTCCCAGATAGGCTCCGTATTTAGAAAGCTTGTGTATTGAGGAGCTGGGATCTGACAAGCTAGTCTAATTTCAATAAATTGCTCCTCGCTCTGTACTTTTGGTTTCCTGTCTCTGAGATAAGAAACAATAATTGATGGGAAAACATTTTGCAACAGAAGGTAGTGGGAAGAAAGGCAATGCAGATGCTTGCCATGAATGCCTCCCTAGCCCCATCCAGGGTTATGTATTCTATGGGGATTCAGTCAGTATGCCAGGCCAGGAAAATACTACAATGGGATCATGAAAGCTCTGGATTGCTTATCATCACTTACCACCTATCCATCTATCCATCCATCCTTCCGTCCATCCATCCATCCATCCATCCATCTATCCATCCATCCATCCATCCATCCATCTATTCATCTATTCATCTACTCACCCATCCATCCATCCATCCATCCATCCAATTCATTCATTCATTCAACAAACATTTATTTAGTGCCTCCTACATACATAGGCAGGGTACTGAGAAGACTATAAAAGAAATGCAGGAGATGGCCTCTGACCTCTGGGAGTTTACAAATCAGGTGCCCAGAGAGGCTGAACACAAGAAAAAATTAAGTAGCAATTTGAGGCAATGTATGAATTTAATGAGTAGTCCAGTTAGATAAATATATGCATGAGGCATTCAGAAAAGGGAGAAATCACCCTGATCTAGGTGGTAAACTGAATCTCAGAGTCACAGATGGACCTCAGAGGCCCTCTAGTTGAACACGTTCTTGAACAGGAATTCCTTCTACTACACCCCAAAGAAAAAATGATCATCCAGCCTCTGCTGGAAGAGCTCTAATTTGGAGGACTCACTACCTCCCCAGGCATCCAAATCTAGGAAGCATTCACAGAAGAATATGGACTTTCTTTGATCTTCGAAGGATAGATAGTATTAAAAACAAAGGAGAAGGGAGAGCAGGAATGAGCATAGAGTGTTGTGGGGACAGGAAGATGCAGACTTTGCTAGAGGAGAGAATCAGTAATAGCAGTGAGCGTGGCTGATGCTCAGAGTACTAAAAGGCTGGCCTTGGAGGTACCTGAAGATCTGGGCTTAAGTCCTACTTCTGACACACCCAGGCTGCTTGACCCTATCACAAACACCTCTCAGTGACAAAAGCAACTCCCTAAAACTGGTCGTTTCTTAGATTTGCTGATTTCCATCTGTAGAGGGAGTTTGTTACCTGGATAACTTCACAGGTTTATACCCTACACACACACACACACACACACACACACACACAGAGACACACACACACACACCCCTCTCTCTCTAGATATATATAAATACACACACATACATAATATAAAATAATATATCACACACATATACAATACACACACACAAATATACACAGATATATATGTATATATCTGCACAGACACATAGTTAAAACATTTGTTAAACACGTTCTCTGCTGTAGACACTGTGCTGTACATACATATGCATATTTTATTTCATGTCTGTATGAAATACACATGTGGATTTTATATATGGTTTTTTGAAGTTTGCAAAACTTTATAAACATTATCTCATTTTGTCTTCAAGAGTTGTGTGTGCTAAAATTAGAGAGTGAGGGTGGAATGATATTATAGAGGGCCTTGAATGACAGAACAAATATTTTGGACGTTATCCTGAAGATAGTAAGAAGCTATGGCATGTTTTTGAAAGATTAAAAAAAAAACCCAACTTCTAGGACAACCAAGAAAATTATTAATATCATCCATTGCATTTTGTTATAACAACATTTGGCCTGTACTTCAGAGAAAACATTGATTTCATCAATCAATTACAGGTCAAAGCCCATTGCTGCCATCTCTAAGGGACCTTTCAAATCCTTCTTTAATATTGGAATATTGTTATATCCTTTGAAATAAATGGGTCATCTCCTGAGGATTAGAAACTTTTTCAAAAGAAGAGTTTCATAGCTATAGTAGAATCATAGAATGTCAGCACTGGAAGAAACCTGGTCATCTGGTCCAGTTCCCTCATGCCACAGATGAAAGGCCTAAGACCCAAGGAGATACAGTGACTTACCCAAGGTCACAGGGCAAGTTATAGGATGATAGATTTAGGGCTAGAAGGGTCCTCAGAAGCTATCTACTGGAACTACCTCACTTTACTGGAGGCATCAGAAGGGGAATGTGGAAACCCAGATCATGAGGTTCTGGAATCTAGGTTCCCTCAGGGGACCACACTGGCTTCCATTTACTCCGGGACTGACCACAGATGTGACTGGTACTTCAAGTACTTGCCCAAAGTTGTGTAGCAATTGAGTTTCTCGGACCAGGACTAAAGAGCCCAAATATTCTGAATCCTAGTCTAGTGTTGGTCAGAATCTCCTTTCTCCCAAATATATTTAAACTGACCAGACAGGCGTGTGTGTGTGTGTGTGTCTGACAGACAGAGAAGGAGAGACAGAGACAGACAAAGACAGAGAGAGAGAAAGAGACAGAGAGAGAGAAAGAGAGAGAGAGAGAGAGAGAGAGAGAGAGAGAGAGAGAGAGAGAGAGAGAGCAGACAGTCCATCTAAGTGTTTCATTAAACACTTGGATGTGACGGTGTGGACCCTGGAGGGAAGATGAGAGAAAAAAGAGATATGTACAGCCCCTCACACTTTCCCCAGAGATAATTTCCTTGGACAAGTCATTATAGGGAGTGATTTGGAATAGGGGAATGGCCAGAGCCTCTTCATAGAACCCTTATCTGCCCCTCCACCCATCCCTCCTCCTTCCCCCTACACCAGCAATTCCAGCTAAGGCCCTTCCTAGGGTCCAAGCCTCCCTCATTCTCCTCTCCTTCCTCCAGCAGAAGCAGCAGCTGGCCCACGTGAACTCCATTCCCCGTGGGGCTGGCTTGTCGTGTCAATCGTGTGTGTGAGGAAAAAATAATAAATCTGCAGAGATGTTGTTAGAGTTCGGTCCTTCAGTGCCGGCTTATCTTCCTCTCCCCCAGGCAGCCACTAATTGAGGCCAGGAGGTTGGCTGCCTAGCTCAGACCACATTTACAGGAGGAAGAGAATGCAAATGCATCTCTTACTGTTGGGGCCCACTTCCCCCACATCCCTCTCCTATCTCACAGCTCCCTCCCCCTCTCCTCTGCTCCCCTCCCACACAGACTCAGACATGTCCCCTTTTGAATAGTCTGCTCTGATTGGAAAAGTGGGGAAATGATCTTCATAACAGACTTTCCTCAGCATTTTGATGCCTTTCTCTCAGGGGCTCCTACCTATTTTCCAGGGTGTCCATTAAGGGCCAACTCTAAATATATAGAGGCAACCCAAATCAGTGGTGCCCTGTGGAACTCAGGGGCATTGAGAAGAGCCCTAATGCCACCCCACAACCCCACAACCCCACAATGAATTCTCTCCCATCAGACTGTGGCCTGAGATTTCACTATTAATGAATCACTCTTCTGAATTAAAAGCACTATTCCCTTAATCCAGCCAAGTTCCCCATAGGAGGTATAACATATTAAGCCGTCACCACCCATTAATATCTTAGTGTGAGGGAATTCTCCTGATCCTGTCTAGCCTGGCAGCTGAGATAAATAAGAGATGCCCAATAGGTAAGTTTTTATAGAAGGGAGGAGAGAGATTCAGAGTCAGAGCATTACCTTAGGAGGGCAAGTCAGATCATAAAAGAGTGGAGAGTAACGTGGGTGCCTTGATGAGGGGAAAGGCTTTTTTCTTTCCTGAGACCCCCCTATCACCACTACCACCCAGGACTCTCTGGATACCTAAACTACCTTTGGTTCAAATCTTTTCCTCTCCAGTGCCTGTGAGGTTCTCTCCTGCCTTTGCCATAGAAGCCCTAGCCATACCCAGCTCCCATCCCACTTCCTCTAGTATGCCTCCTCTCCCCCACCGCTCCATACTCCATCCACAATAATGTTACCCTCTCAAATACCTGTAGTACTCATTATCTGAATCAATCGTTTGAACACTCAGTAAATACTGCTTTCTATTACAGTTAACTTTTTGGTCAGCAGTAGTAGACAAAGATTCTATCATAGGGACATCTTCATCTCTTCCACACTGCTGTGGTCATGACAGGTGAATAAATGGTTGTTGATGATGGTAAGGGTGATAGTGGTAGTAGCGGTCAGGAAGGATAAAAATGGAAGGTGGTAAAGGCTCACTCCTCCAGCTAGAGATCTGGCTTCAGAATGGGCCAGCCAAGCAACCTTGAGGCCCAAAGCCTGGTATGTGGAAGAGGGAGAACATTCAGAATCCCAAGACAGGAAGGGCCCTAAGGGGTCCTTCTTCTCCACAAGGGCACAGCAGCCAATGTGGGCATTGGCGTGGTTGTCAGAGTATGCCAGTCACTCACTAGTGTCCACACAGAATCCCATGGAAGGGACCTCAGTTAGTTATCCAACTAGCAATTCTTTAATTCCTATTTCTTTTATAAACTTCTTAACTACTCTTTTTCTTTTGAATTAAACAAAGTTCAACAAATGTGGCAATAAGGCAGAGAGACAGGCCTTTGATTTATCTGGTCTGGGAAATTCCCTGTATGAGGAAATCCCTTCCACTATTGTGGGTGGGCATCTATAGCTTTTAGAGAGTGCTTAGAGCAATGAAAAGTTAAATGACTTGTTTAGCATCTCATAGTCAGGGTGAGTCAGCAAACAGTATATTTCAATATGCAAGGAAAAAGAGGAAAGGGGACTGTATATGAAGCTATGAAGTTCTGCTACATAGAGTCTTTTTAAGGGTATATTAAATCTAGGGGCAGCTAGATAGTACAGTGGATAGAGCACAAAGGCTGGAGCCAGGAAGATCCGAGTTCAGATGGGACCTCAGATACTTATTAGCTATGTGACCAGCTCCTCATCTATAAAATGAGGACACACTGGAGAAGAAAATGGGAAACCACGCCAGTATCTTGACAAGAAAACCCCATAGAGTTGGACACAACTGACCAATAACAACAAATATTAAATCCAACACAATACCAAAAAAACAAAACCAAAAAGCTGCTCTGTTTGTCGGAATCCCCTTGTGAATTTCCTTCTGTTTTTTTCTATGTATTTTTAAAATATTTCAACATTCTTTTCTTTCTTTTTTTCTCTCTCTCTTTCTTTTTCTTTCCTTCCTTCTTTCTTCCTTTTTTTTTCTTTTTTGGCATTTCTATCACTTTCTACCTACCCTGCCTCTTTTAAAAAACTCTCTTTAAGGGGCGGCTAGGTGGCGCAGTGAGTAAGAGCGCCGGCCTCGGAGTTGGGATGACCCGAGATCAAATCCGGCCTCAGAAAATGAGCACCCACACACAAATAATGACTAGCAGTGTAACCTTGAGCAAGTTACTTAACCCCAATTGCTTAAAAAAAAAAAAAAACTCTCTCTACTTTCTCAGCCCTCCCATAACAGTTACAGTTGGTTAACTTCCAGGTTAATGCTTAATAGTTCTCTGGCTGTTTCACTAGAATTCACGTCTTCTTTTCTTGTGTCCTCCACAGTGCTCACCATATAAGAGGTACCCAATCAAACCTTGAACAAATCACTTCATCCCCTTGGGGCCTCTATTTCATTAGGATCATAGGATTTAGAGCCAGAAGAGGCTTCAAAAAGTAGCATCTAGTCAATCAATAAGCATTTATTAAGCACTTACTATGAACCAGGCACTGTGCTAAGCCAAGGGAATACAAAGACAAGCAAAAAGACAGTTCCTGCCCTCGTGGAGCTTACATTCTAAGGGGGGAAGACAACTCCTGGAAAGGAAGCTGAGAAGCAAGGGTAGAGGGGACAGATAAAGATACTCAGAATGGGATCATAACAGAGAAAGTCCAGGGAGTACAACCTGGAGAGGAATGGAGGCATTGCTGGCCTGGGCATCTTCCTCAAAGTGGAAATTCTAGGAGTAGGCCAGCCAGAGTAGGGTCAGAGGGTTGTTCCAGGATGTAATGTCTAGAAGTGAACTTGCATTTCCAGGGTGAAGAAGTTTCTGTGACACGGTAGAGAAAGCCCAGAGTCAGGGGTGTAGCCTGGAGAAGGAAAACATGGAGTACATCCCATCATTTTATAGAGAAGAAAAGTCTGCAGGAATGCCCACTTAGCATGTTATCTTGGACAAAGCAGATTTTAATAAATATTTATTGGGTTGAGAGGAATCCATGACAACTCCACTTCCTTGCTTTGTTTTTCTCACTCTCCGCCTCTGCCTCACCCTTTGCCCCTAATCCATAATTCTGCTGACCCTGTGGAGGTGGGAAGATTCTTAAGAAACGACAAAGAAACAACAGAAGACAAAATCCCTACTATTCAGTAGCTGTAAATCTGTCCCATCTGGAGCTTGTCTGAGTGGGCACAGGGAGAAGGGGTGAGGGAACCACTCCCTGCGACCTTGGACAGTTGATTCTTCTCCAAATGGAGACAGGCATCCCCCGGGTTGGACACAAGGGATCTGATAGCTCTGTGATCCAAGGCACAATGGGGCAACTTTTTCCTATCTGAGCCTTATAACTGTGGTCAGAAGTTGTAGATGCCATTCTCAGTCCTGCTCTTTACTACCTCTGTGGCCTTGCTCCCGGGCCCCAGCTTTCTAGTCTATAAAATGAGGTGGTTGGACCAGACAACTGGGAACTGACCCTTCCGGTCAGTCAGTCAATAAACATTTACTGAGTGCCTCAGCTCTCACTATAAAGGGAACCACTGTTTGTGTTAAATTATTTTGAGCGTGTCCTACTCTTCAGGACCCCATTGGGGGTTTTCTTGCTAAAGCTTCTTCGATGGTTTGCCATTTTCTTCTCCAGCCCATTTTACAGATGAAGAAACTGAGGCAAGCAAGGTTAAGTCCCTGTGCCCTGTGCCCCGGGTGACACGGCTACTAAATGTCTGAGGCAGATCCGAACTCAGAAAGAGGAGTCTTGTTGACTCCAGGCCCAGAGCTCTGTACCACCTAGCTGTCCCTAAGGAGAAAGCTAGTTTTTGTTAATAGATTATGAGAGCTAGAAGGGATCCTAGTGACTGACCATCTAATCTATCCTCCTCATTTAGCATTTCAGTGAGGTGACATGACTTTCCCAAGATTAGTAGCATGGGCGATAAATAGCAGAGCTGGGATTCAAACCCAAGGCCTCTCTGTCTCCAAAGCTAACTGACTTTCCACTGTACCGTGTTATCTCCAGCCAGTGAATAGGCAAGAGCACATTTAGCACCTTTTAACTATGGTTGGATCATATAGTCCAGCCCCTTCATGTGACAAGTGAAGAAACTGAGGCCAAAAAAGAGTGAAATTATAATAACTAGTATTTAACTGAGCAGCTCAGTGGCATAGTGGATAGGGCACTGGGCCTGGACTCAGGAAGACCTGAGTTCAAATCTAACCTCAGACACATTATCTGTGTGACTCTGGGCAAGTCACTTAACCCTGCTTGCCTCAGTTTCCTCATCTGTAAAGTAAGATGGAGAAAGAAATGGCAAACCCCTCCAGTATCTTTGCCAGGAAAACCCCAAATGAGGTCAAGAAGAGCTGGACATGAATGAAAAACAATTAAATGGCAAACATTTAACTAGCAAAACATTTTACAAGCATTCTCTTATTTTATACTTACCTGGGACATAGGTTCTATTATTATCCCCATTTTATAGGGAAGGAAACTGAAGCTGAAGGAGATTAAGTAATTTGCCCAAGATCACAGAGGTTTCAGGCAGGGTTTGACTCAGGTCTTCCTGACTCTAGGTCCAGTGCTCTGTGTACTGTGCCACCTAGCTGCTTGACATGACTAATTAATAATAGAGTCAGGACTAGAATCTGGATCTTCTTACTCCCAATTCAGTATTCTTCATGATAGAGGGCATAGAGAAAAGATTTACAAAGCGAGTTGGGCAGTTTCCCCTAATTTGAGACCAGAGAACACAAGTTTTGAGGTTACCATATTTATGTCCCAGAACTAGTCACTAATGGAAAGTCACAGTATAATTGGGTGTGGGAAGGTAAGCAAATATAGATGAAACAACTTAGGCAGATTCATAAAGAACATTGTGGTGCACATAGTGTAGGCTCAACGTTTGCCTGGTGAGAGGAGGCAGATTAAGGAATGGGCAGAGCCCAGGGTAGGCTAACTGAGGAAGGGCTCCTGGATGAACTTGGCTAGTTTTGAAAGGAACAATGGTCAAAGAGAAGGACAGGTCACCGCAGTCTCCTCTTCCATGCTCCTTGAAAAGGTTCAGAAAGAAAGGTCATCTCCTACAGTGCTTTAGAGAAATGCATGATTGCCTAGTGGGGGGGATTCTTCACCCCAATCAATAGCCCCCTCTTTATTCCTCTGCATGTTGTTCAGGCAGTCTTGGTGATGACTGGCAGCCACTCCATTTGTCCACTCACTCAATTAGAGAGCCCTGAGCTCACCAAGCCTAAGGAAGTATCCCAGTGCCCCTCTCCCTTCCTTTTACTAAATGTTTCCCAAGGTCTGGGATCACCATAGTACCCTAAGTGATCTAAAGGAGATGCTAAATCAGGAAATACAAACCAAGCTGACTCCTTCCCCACAGCCCAGGTCAGAGTTGGCTAGAGTAGAAATGGGGCAGATAGTAAGCAGAAGGAAGTTATCCATGTCCATTAGTGAAATGACCCTTATACAGGGGAAAGTATCACCCACACCATCATCCCCACTCCCAGATGAGAGACATTTCCTTTGTCCCACTCCAGTTAGGGGTCAGGAGGCTGCTGTAAATAGCCCTCTGTTATTACCCATTTGGCATAAGTAAATGGGAAGGAGCTATTCTTTGAGAGAGAGAAAGAGGGGGGTGAGGGAGAGAGAGAGAGAGAGAGAGAGAGAGAGAGAGAGAGAGAGAGAGAGAGAGAGAGAGAGAGAGAGACTGGTGAAGGGCATTTAAGCAGCAGCAGGGAAACCCCATTGTGCATGTGGTTAGAACACAATTGATTGCTGATAGGCACATTAGCGGGACTCTTCTTTGCAGGAGCCAGCCTGTGGGATAAGAGCAGTTCAAGTGGGGCTTTCAGTAAACAGATAATGGAATGCCATTTTAATTGCATTTTATCTTTGGTGGGAATACGAGGTTGTATTGGACACGAGTTCTCTCTGATGAGCTAGAGGTACCAGGTAGGGGGTGCTGCCAGTAGATGAAGTGAGAAATTGTCTTCTCTCTTTTTCTCTCCCTTTTAAGCAAATAGAAGGAGCCAATGGACACTGGATTTGAAATCAGAGACTCACTATCCCTGTGACTTTTCAGACCAAAATGCCATTGTCCCCTAGGACTCCCAGGAATCACTCACCTATTTGTGTTGTCTCTCTGTATTAGAATGTAAACTCATTGAAGCCCAGGATTATCTCCATTTTGCATTTATATTCCCAGGTTTAACATAGTAATTGGTATGTAGTAAGCACATAAATGCTTTTCATCTGTCCATCCATCCATCCATCCATCCATCCATCTATTCATTCATAGGACCTGGTTTCAAATTCTAGCACTGTTACTTACTAGCTGTATGGTGCTGGGCATGCCACTTCCTCTTTGTGGATGTCAGTTTTTCCTTCCTTAAACTGATCACTGTTGTGTTCAAGCAACCAGACTTTTTATGCTTTGCCCCAATGGGCAGAACTGGAAACAATAAGTGTTTCCATGTTTTTGCATTTTCTGAAAATGCAGAATTACTCAATGTATGTGTTGTGATCCTGAGTACTTGAATGGGATCTAAGGGACTTTTATACCCTCATCTTTATTTGAGGAGTAAACTATGGAAGTGACATAATGAGCTAAGGGAGTCATTAAATTTTTTTTACTTTAAAGTCAGACCTGGTCCTTGGGAGCCCATAGCTTTGTGCATTTACAAAGAAAATTTTCCCCCTTCACAGCTACCCTGTGAGTCAGACATCTTTTATTTCTTCTTTCTCCTATAGTGCCTGGCACAGACATACATTGAAAGTAGCCTATTAACAATGCAACAGACACAAAAAAAGTACTCACAGCAGTCCATAAACAATCAATACAAGAACCTCTTTGGTAAAGTCCCATTTTCCACAGCATCCTTAAGGGCTCCAGACATATAGAACCACCACAGGGTTTGGATTCTCAGAAAGGAAATGAATTTGAAATTCCTACAGAGGTAAGGATGCCCCACTTTTACCCTAGAGAAACCCATACTGGCATCTCTGAGGATTTGGATTCCTCAAGATGGGAAATATGTTTGAGGCTGTTAGACAGACAACCCACCTTTCCATTCAGCTCACACTGTTGCAGTAATTCATGGTAATAGCATGCTCTCCTGTCATTATTCCATCTTTTGGGGCCATATGCAAGATCTTGTTCTCTTTCCCCAAGTCAAACTCTACCCAGGAATACCCCCTCTCTCAGTAAAAGGCCAGACTCTTCTCAAAGCCCAGGTTACTATATAGGCATTCCCACAGAGGCTGGGACTACCTAGAAACACCCCTTCTCTTGCTAAAAGTATAGATTCCACAATCAGAAATTCCAGGATCGACCTGAGTTCGGATCCAGCCTTAGACACTTAACACACAAAAACAAAAAAACCTAGCTGTGTGACCTTGGGCAAGTTACTTAATCCCAATTGCCCTCCCCCCAAAAAAAAGAAATTCCAGGATCACTGCCTGGGAAGTCTGTCTTCTTTGACTGAAGTCAAGATTCTGGAACTTTCTAAGTTGGGGCTGCTAGAAGAGCAGCCCATGAGGAGAAAACTTCTCCTGAAGCTGGCATCCAATGTTTCTCACCGCTCAAACCACATGGTTCTCCTCTTCATGACTGCCATGTGTTTGAGAGCATATGGCTCCCATATGCCTTGCCCCAAGACAGCCATTAATGGCTCAAGTGAGTAGGGAGGGGGGGAGCCAGGATATAGATCCTGATCTTAGGTTTGTTGGAAGGCAAAAGAATAAAAAGATCAAAAAAGTCTATAGGTGTGCTTTTGTAGGCCAGCCAAAGCAAGTGGCTCCTTCCACAGTGGCACAGGCCATCCAAAGCTGAACTCCAAGAGGCATCAAGGGGCATGGTCACACCCTTCACAGGGCAAACAATCACTGTTCTGGACAAAAGCTCACCTCCTTCTAAGATGATTAGGTTTACCAGGGAACTCCCTTGATCTACCTGCATAAACTAAAAAATGTGACAGTATTGGGAGCTATTAAATTACACTTTCTGTAAGAAAGGAATTGACAAGTTTCTTAAGGACACAAACAACTATTATTGAAAGTAATAATGTAAATAATGATATTAATATTTATGGTATAACTAGGTGCCATGGTGGATAGAGAACTGAGCTTGGAATCAGGAATATTCATCTTCCTGAGTTCAAACATGGACTCGGACAGTAGCTGTGTGACCCTGGACAAGTCACTTAACCCTGTTTGCCTCCGTTTTTTCATCAGCTTATATAAAATGAGCCAGAGAAGGAAATAGCAGAACATTCCAATATCTTTGTAAAAAAAAACCCAAATGGGGTCATGAATAGTCAGACACAACTGAATAATAAACATTAATGGTTATATAGTGCTTATGTGCCAGGTGCTATGCTAAGAGCTTTATAATGATTTTCCAATTTGATCAACAACTCTGGTGCAATTATGGTCCTCATTTTACAGATGAGGAAACTGGGGCAAAGGGAGGCTAAGTGACTGACTCAGGGGCATCCATATGAGAAGAATCTGAGGTCAAATTCAGGTCTTTCTGACTGGAGACCCAAAGCTCTCTCCACTGCACCATCTACCCATCCTCTGTATAAGTAGTCTTAAGTAGTCTATTTAAGTGCCAAAAGAGTAGTGGATATAGGGATGGGTCTCTATTTCCCATTTCTTGTTTAACTTCTCCAATGATACTGCCCACCTTGTTTTTCACCACAGCTTGCTTGAGAGAGCTCTAAGAGAGAGTGAAGAAGACCTAGGCTTTAGCTCCCTTCTCACCACCTACCTGTATGAGCTTCCTCCTATACAATGGACATCACTCTATCTCCACAAATCCTAGGGTGAGGAGAATAGCAAAGGGAAATATGGTAAGAGTTCTTAGACCTCCTTAGTAAAAAGACACTGGTCTAATTCAAGATCTCTGATCTTGGCAGCAAAGCTCCTATGAAAAAAAAATCAGTTTTTGAACCTGGGATGCACTGGCCTTGGCTACTTTAAAGTTATCAGATGCTCAGCACCCCAAATGCCATGTGCTATGCCCTTTTTCCCAGTCAAAATGAAATCATTTTTCCCTGGCTTTTATCTTCCACTTTCCCGTCTTTGTGTCTTTGCTTATTCGGAGCTCCATGCTTGGAGTGGTCTTCGTCTCTATTTGTTGCACTTTCTCCCTCCCTTAAAAGCTAACTTGAGATTTGCCACCTTATTATGAAACATTTCCCTGACAACCACACTAATCTCCTACCCCAAGTTTAATTAACAATTGGGCCTCATCTTTATTATTTTTTAAAATAAGTTTTTATTGAAATTTTCTGTTCCTTTTATCATCATAGTTATTGCCTCCCCACCACCTAGAGAGCCCTTCCACATAATAAATATATTTTTAGAGAGGAAAATAAATCAGTAAAACTGATCCATACATTGAAAAAGTCAGAAAACATATGTAATACTTGTGGAACTTCCATCTCCACAAAGGAGTTGGTTGGGAGATTATCTTCTCATATCTCTTTGTTCGTTTCCTGCTTGATCTTAATTTTGATACATTTGCTTTTGCTTTTTTGGCATTTCATTCTTTCCATTTACATTGCTGTAGTTATTGCGTATATTGTTTTCTTGGGTCTACTGACTTGACTCTGCATTAGTTCACGTGAATCTTTCCAAGCTTCTCTGTGTTTATCACACATATCATGTCTTACAGCACAATAATATTCCATTACATTCATGTACCACAATTTATTTAGTCATTCCCCAGTTGGTGGGTATTTACTTTGTTGCGAATTCTTAGCTATCACAAAAAGGGATGCTATAAATATTTTGGAGTAGATGAGGTCTTTCTTCTCAATGATCTCCTTGGGGTATACATTCTAACAAGGTTTGGATATTGCTTTCCAAAATGCTTTCACCATGTCACAGCTCCACCAACAATGCATTACTGTGCCTATCATTCCATAAGCCCTCCAACATTGACTGTTGCCTTTTTTTAATTGTTATTTTTGCCAGTTTGCAGGATGTGAGGTGAAACCTCAGGGGCGTTTTGGTTTGCATTATATTTCTCTTATTAATAGTGATCTGGGGCATCCTTTTATGTGGTTGTGAACACTTTACAATTCTTATCTTTATAAATAAGCAACATCTAAGCCACAGTGAACTTAGTTTATATTCTGTTGTTCACCAAAGCTATATGAAGCATCCGAGCATGTGTTTTTCAATTTTCATAACTGCCCCCGTCTCTGCCCTCCCTCCTTTACCTCCTCGGCCCTGAGCACTTCTCTTCTCCTTCCCATCTCCCTCATGGTAGAAACCATATGCACACCTGCTAAAACGACTCTATGTGGACTGCTGCCTTTATCCTGCTGTTGCTGCCTTTACGGGAAACTTTCCACGGAGCCAAGGACAGAAAATTATCTTTTCAAACATGCCAGTCAGTACAATTTTATAAGATCTGTGCTAATTGCTAGAGCATCTCCTCAAAGGAACCTTGAAAGCCACTGACTTCTGTGGGGGCTGATCAAGAAACAAGAAACTTCGGGCTTTCCAAAAGGGCTATTAATACTGCTGGGGCTCATCCTTCACTAATTCATTGTTTCCAGTCAGGATAAAGAGCCCAGACACCCAAACAAGCTTCATTGAGTGACTTCTTAAAAGAACCCAGCATCTCTGCTGCAGGGAAAGAAAGCACAGAGTCTATATTTAACATTATTGGGTAATTCAGACATTAGAACTGTTCAGCTTCTTGTCTGCTTGAATCTCTACCCCTTCTCCTACCTCCCCATGCCCTCCCTCACATCTTTTCACTATTCTTTACCTGGTCCAGTGCCACATGTTTCATAGATTGACAACTAGATAAATAACATTGTTTATTTGTTTTGTTTTGTTTTAATAAATCTCAGGATCATAGATTCTGAGCCGGAAGGGACTTTATATACCCTCTGGTCTAAACTCCTCATTTACAAATGAAGAAACTGTTTATTGATGGAAGGAACCCCAAGAGAATATCTGGTCCCGGCAGGTTAAAATATAGTAGAATTTGAAATTAGATGACCTGAGCTCAAAGTTCAATTCTTTTTTTCTTTTCTTTTCTTTTCTTTTTTTTTTCTGTCTTTTGGGAATGGGGAAGGCAGGACAATTGGGGTTAAGTGACTTGCTCAAGGTCACACAGCTAGTGAGTGTTAAGTGTCTGAGGCCACATTTGAACTCAGGTCCTCCTGACTCCAGGGCAGTGCTCTAGTTACTGTGCCACCTAGCTGCCCCTCTTCATTCTTATAGCACAATAATATCACTACTAGGTCTATACCCCAAAGGAACTGAAGAAAGAGGAAAAAATCCTAGATGTGAAAAATATTAATTAATTAATTGATTATTTTTTGCTTTTTTGGGGGGGAGGGCAGGACAATTGGGGTTGACTTCCCCAAGGCCACATGGCTAGTGTTAAGTGTCTGAGGCTGGATTCGAGCTTGGGTCCTCCTCACTCCAGGGCTGATACTCTATTCACTGTACCACCTAGCTGCCCCTCAAAGCTCAATTCTGCACCTTACTACTCATGCTGTATTAGGCAAGTCACATGATGACTTTGGGCTACCAAAGCATCTGTACAATGAGGAGGTTACACTAGGTCCCAAATCTGACTATGAGATAAAATGTTACGATCCTTATTTTACAGATGAGGCAGCTGAAGCCTAGAGATTGAGTGACATGTCCAAGGTCGTGCAACTAGTCTCCTACCCCCTGCTGCAAGACTTTGTCCACTGTACCTCATTACTATAACAGACCCTTTGAAAGTCTGGGGAAATCTGGTTTTGTTCAAAGAGAAAAGGCAAGAAGAATGAATGAGTCAGTAGCAGCTAGCAGGGAAAAATCTGGGTGGTGGGTTTAGGGCTCAGTATAGCAGACTTCAGAAGCAAAGGAGTTGAAATACTGGATAGGCTTGAGGTTCAAGGAAGAGGGGGAGAACAGAAGAAACAGGGAGGAAGATTGAAGGTGTTGTGTGGAGTTGAGGTTGTAGAGATGGAAAGCTTTTAAAGTGATCACAGACCCATAGCTAGCAATTCCCGTGACCCACGCAAATACCACAAAGTGGGAGGACAAAGGAAATAAGAGACAGGGAGGTGGGAGGCTGCCTCTGGGGAGAGGAGAAATAAGGGGAGAAGCTCATCTGGGATATAGGACAGCTTTCATATTCCACTTCCAAAGGAAGTACTTTCCTTCCCAAAGGCCACGCCGGACCTCAGTTTCCTCACCTGTAAAATGAGCTTCTGAGGTCTCTTTCAGCTCTAGACCTATAACCTTATAATTCCTATGGGAAAATGTCAATCACTTGGAAATTGGTACAATGACTTCTATATTCCTCCAGCCCCTGGAAAGTGTTAGAAAGGGAAAAGAGGTAGGTATAGGGCACATCAGTGGGGAAAATCTCCTTAACTGTAATCTTGCTCAAAATAGGAAGGCAAAAAGAATGCCCCAGTGGTGGCCTCTGGTGGGTGAATTACTGGGCCTTTTAAAGGATCTTCACAAGGATCACAGTGATGGATACACATGGGGCGAAGTACAGGAGGTCATACAAGGGATTCAGGGCCAGAGTGAAGGCTCACTGAGAAGAAGACCACCAGCCCCAATTACTTTCAGTACCCTGGTTGTCTCACCCTATTTGTGGTTCTAAGTGGGCTTAGGTGAAGGAAGAATTAGCAATATTGCCTTGAATGAATTAATAAATGAATAAATTAAGCACTTATGATGGGCCAAGCACATAGCTGGGTGCTGTGGATAAAAAATACAGAAAGTAAAGACAGTCTCTGCCTTCAAGAAACTTACATTCCAATGAAGGAGACAACATGCAAAGGGGAAAGGGAAATGGTAGCCAGGGAGGGGCACTTTTAATACAGAAAGTTACTGGAGTGGTGACTGGAGCCTTAGGAGGATAGACTGACACACCCCATTCCATTCAGGAACAATTTGAAAAGTTGACCTCATCATGGTTCACAGTCCTAAAACTGGAGACTTTGGGATGAAGAGGAGAGAAGTTGCTAGGGGTGGGAGAGGGATGAGGTTGTTGGTGAAGATATGGAGGAGACGGCCTGACAGTCAGAAGTAATGCATCCCTCAGAGTGTCACTATAGGCAATCAGTTGTGCAAAGGATAGATGCTTCAGGCAGAAGATCAGGATGGATTTGGGCAGTGGCCTGTAAGGACCTTTCTGGCATCTATATTTATGAACCTGTGACCTTGCAAGGGATTTAATGGACAAAAGAGAAGGGGCAAGACCAAAAAAGGCTGAGAACTAAATTCAAATTTCAAGATCTCTGTTCTTATGAGCAAAGCTTGGGGCAGGGATGGAGGTTAAAAAAATCAGCAGTAAAACGTAGCAAACAACCTAATAGTATATTGGGAGTGTTCACATTTGGAAAAACCTTAGGTTAGGAGCTGAACTCTACAGATTAGGGATGGAAAATACTGCTGAGAACTACTCAGCTTTATATGCAGGAAGCAATCAATAAATGTTTGCTGATTGATTGGCTGATCCTGAGTGGAGCAGGTAGGACCACTTCATTTAATCAGTCAAATACTATCTATTTATTGGTCATCTGCTGCCTAGACTATGTTAGGTCTGGCAAAAGTATGTGGATGGAGGCCATATAATGACAGCTGAAGACAAGAGTTCTCAGCTCCAGAGGGGTTTATCATTTAGTTGGGGGCAGCCTGATGCTATGAAAAGCACACACAAACCCCCAAAACAAAACAAAACATATCCCCACTTGATTAGAAGCTGGACCCTAGAGTTGAATCCAGCCAACACCACCAGTTACTAAATAACCATCTGACCTTTGGCAGTCATTAATGCCTGTTCTGCCCACCTGAGAGGTCCATCAAGTGTACTGAAATGAGGTAATGGATATAAAAGAACCTGTGGACTGCAGAGCACTATACAAACATTAAGGCACTGTAATTCATTTGGAAAGATGGCACCCCTGGAATGTTTTAGAACAATACAGGAGAGCATGTCATTCAAAGCTTAAGCTAAAAGTGTTAGGGGTTCGAAAGAGAGAGATTAATAGCCTAAAAAGGCTTCCTAGAGGAGGTGTATAGTGCTTTGCTAGAGGAAGCTAGATGGTATAATGGATAGAGTCCTAGGCCTACAGATAGGAAGAACTGAGTTCAAATCCCATTCCAGACACTTACAAGCTGTGAGACCCTGGGCAAGTCATGTAACCACTGTCTGCCTCAGTTATTAAACAGTGGTCATAATAGTGCCTCCCTCCCAGGATTGTTATGAGGATCAAATGAAAGAATATTTGTAAATCACTTAGTACAGTTTAAGGCACATAAAAGGCACTTAATAAATGTTCATTTCCTTCCTTCCATTCCTCTTTTGACATGCTATGCTCCCTCAGAGCCTGGAGCTCTCAAAGAGAGATAATTACACATTTATTTAGGATTTTGTAAACCTCAAATGCTGCACAAATGCTTGCTATTCTCCTTCCTGCAATAGGCTTCCTTTCTCCTTTATCTTAGTGATATTTCTTTCATTTTTCATTTTTCTTTTCATCTCCTTGCATCTTTCTCAGTTGAGGTAATTCAAAGAGCAGAAGATTGAAGTCAAGAGAAATCTTCATTTGAATCTTGGCTCTGAGGCTTATTAGCAGTGTGACTATGGATAACCCTGTCAGCCTCAGTTTCCTTTTCTGTAAAATGGGGTGATAATACTTGTGCTGCCTATCTCGAGAGGTTGTTGAGATGAAAGTCCTTTGTGGAGTATACAGTGTTATAGCGACTTTTGTTATTATGGGGGAAGGGAATAAGCATTTATTAAGTGCCTACTATATTCCAGACACTATGCTCATTTTATCCTCACAACAACCTTGGGAGGTTGGTGCTATTATGATCCCCATTTTACAGTTGAAGAAACTGAGGCAGAAAGAGGATGAATGACTTGCCCAAGGTCACAGAGCTAGTAAGTACCTGAAGTAGGATTTGAACTCAGGTTTTTCTGAGACAACTAGCTACCTTTCTCCTCCTACTTCCTTGCTCCTTCTTTCCTGGTAGAGATGAGAATTTTGTAGACCTACCAGGTCCTGTTTTCTAAGAACAACTCTCTGGGCTTGGTCTCGCACCTTTTATTGGCCCCTTCTCCCCATCCTTGCATAGTCCTCTTACTTAACATTTTTTTATTATTTTTTTTAAAAGCAATTGGGGTTAAGTAACTTGCTCAAGGTTACACGGCTAGTCATTATTTATGTGTGGGTGCTCATTTTCTGAGGCCGGATCTGATCTCGGGTCATCCCAACTCAGAGGCCAGCGCTCTTACTCACTGCGCCACCTAGCCACCCCTTTAGGGCAATTGGGGTTAAGTAACTTGCCCAAGGTTACACGGCTAGGTTTTTGTTTGTGTGGATTAAGTGTCGGAGGCCGGCTCTGAACTCAGGTCCTTCTGACTCCAGGGCTGGCGCTCTATTCACTGTGCCACCTAGCCGCCCCTTTACTTAACATTTTTATGGCAGGTGCATGTGGTAAGAAGAGAAGGGTGCTCTTCAGTCCACTCTCAGTCCACAGAAGACCAAGCCACTAAGTGGTTAAATAACTCACCCAAAGTCACCCATTGAGTCAGGGTAGCTCTGGGGTCTCAACCTCAGATGGGCAATTGTGTGATTAGAGAATAAGGGCAAAGAGCCTTTGGGAGCTTATTATGGGGCAGGTACAGAACATTAGGATTTATTGCAATATTTTCTTAAGCTAGCAGGGCAGGTTAGATGAGTTCAGTAGAACACAGTCTTAACGAGGCCAAGGTTTGTGGACTTGCTCTGTGAGTGAAAATCATGCACCAACACTCCCTCCACTTGGCCTGTAGCCTTTTCAAACTTTCAAACACTATCATCAGTGCAGTAGCTGACCTTGATGCCGGGTTTATCCTCACTGAAAGCACTTAACAACATGGCTGAAAACATCATGCTAAAAATCATGGGAGCAAGCACACAGTTTTGTTTCACTCCATCGGTAACTGGGAAGGCATGAGAGCATTGTCCATTATCTAGAACCCAGGCAAGCATGCCATCGTGAAATCGATGTCTAATGCTGGATGAACTTTTCTGGGCAACCAAATTTTTGACATAATTCTCCATAAGCCTGCATGACTGACAGTATCAAAGGCCTCAGTCAGATCTACAAACGTTGTGTACGAGCCTCTGTTCTGCTCCTGGCATTTCTTCTGGAGTTATTAGGCTTACTAAACTCTGAGGATATAAATATAAAAATCCTGAGAGTTCTTGATCTCAGGAAGTTTCAGAGAGAAAACACATAAAAGAAAGTTTAGCTATAAGGCAGTTCTAAGGGTACAGTAATGGAGCAGATGGCAAGGCCAAGAGATTCTCATGTTATAGAGTAGGTCAGGGGATAGTACTAAAGTTCTTCAGGGCAGATGGCATGGCCTTTCACAGGACAGAATAGTTGGTGACCCCCATGTCATCTGAGCCAAGTATATAGCCAAAGAGGGAGAAAGGACAAGAAGGCAAAAGAGGAAGTTCCCTGGTTTATCAATCAATCAATAAGCACCTACTATATGCCTGGTACTGTGCTAAGCCCTGGTAAAAGCCTGGGATGAATTCTGGCCAGGGGCAGGGACAAAGGGGAAAGGCAAGTTCAGACTCTGTCACTCACTAGCTGCCTGACTGTGGGTATATTAGAAACTTCTCTGAGCCTCTGTTTTTCCATCTGTAAAATGGGGATATTATGACAAGAATCACCCCACAGTGTAACATCAAACAAACTGCACTATAATTTTTTAAAGAACTATATAAAGACAACTTATTATGCTCATCTTCCTATGTATCAGAGGCAATATGAGATGTTGGATAGAGTGCTGAACTTGGAGTCAGAAAGACTGGGGTTTGAATATTACCTCAAATATCTATCAGCCCTATGACCCAGGGCAAGCCACTTGACCTCTCTCAGGCTCAGCTTCCTCAGCTGTAAAATGAAGATGAATAAGGTTGCTATAAGAATTAAATAAGATATAAAATGGTTTGAAAACCTTAAAGCAACATATGAATGCGAGTTATTTATTATAATATAGTGGAAGGAACATTGAACGTACAGTGAAATGATGTAGGTGACCCTGTCTCTAACTCAAAGTGTAACCTTGATCTTAACTTGTTTTTGAGCCTTGAATTAGAGATGGTAATACTTATACTAATGTCTATTCTATTTATCCACTAATGTAATTCTAAGAATTTGATGTCGTATTAGATGACAGTCAGAATCCCATTCCATCCTGTTTCCTCCTCCTATCTGAATGCTCTTTCTTTGTCCTTTTTTTTCAGATCACATCATCTAACCATAGGTGTCCCTCAGGGCTCTGTCTTGGGTCCTCTTCTCTTCCCCCTCTATATTATTTCACTTGGTGATCTCATTAGCTCCCATGGATGTAATTACCAACTCTATGCTAATGATTCTCAAATCTACTTTTATTACCTCTCTTTGCTAGCCTCCAATCTTGCATCTCCAACTGCTTTTCAGACCTTTCAAACTGGATGTACAGCAGGCACCTTGAACTCAATATGTCCACACAGAACTCATTACTTTCCCTCCCTAAACTCTTCCTCCCTCCCTCTTACCTTCCCTACTACTGTAGAAGGCAACACCATCCCCACAGGCCCTCAGGCTTGCAATGTAGGAGCCACCCCAGATTTCTCACTATCTCTCACCACTACCACCCCATATCCAAGCTGTTACCAAGGCTTGTGGCTTTCACTTCTGCCAAATCTCTTGAATACACTCCCTTTTCCTATCTGACACAATCACCCCCTGGTACAGGTCCTCATCATCTCACACTTGGACTATTTCAATGAACAGCCTGCTGGTGAATCTGCCTCAAGTCTCCCCCCACTTCCGTTCATCCTCCATTTAGCCACTAACATAACTTTCCTAAGGCACAGTCATGCCATCCCCTACCCCCACCACCATCAGTAAGCTCCAGTGTCTCCCTATTGCCTTCAGGATCAAATACAAAATGCTCTGTTTGGCACCAAAACCCCATATAATCTAGCTGCTTCTACCTTCTCAGTTTTGTTTTTTTTTAAGCAATTGGGGTTAAGTAACTTGCCCAAGGTTACAGGGCTAGGTTTTTGTTTGTGTGGGTTAAGTGTCTGAGGCCGGCTCTGAACTCAGGTCCTTCTGACTCCAGGGCCGGAGCTCTATTCACTGCGCCACCTAGCCGCCCCCTTTTCAGTTTTCTTACACCTTACTCTCCACCATGCACTCTTTGATGCAGTGACACTGATCTCCAGGATGTTATACAAGTAAGACTCTCCATCTCTCACCTCTGGAATTTTTTCTGGCTGTTCCCCATACCTGAACATTCTCCCTCCTCCAGTCCAACTAATGATGTCTCTGGCTTCCTTTAAATTCCAAATAAAATCTGACCTTCTACAGGAAGAAAATCTCACCTTCTCCAGCTCCTCCTAATCCCAGTGCCTCCCCTCTGGTAATCATTTCTTATTTATCCTGCATATAGCTTGCTTTTTATGTTTGTATGCCGTCTCCCCCATTAGATTGTAAGTTTCTTGAGGGCAGGAACTGTCTTTTGCTTCTTTTAGTATACCCAGTGTTCAGCACAGTGCCTGGTACATATTAGGTGCTTAATAAGTGTTTACTGATTGATTGACTTGCCTGGGGTTACACAGATAAATTGTAGCAGATCCAGAACTCAAGCACTAGTAATCTGACCAGATGCAGTCCATGCTTTTTTCTACCATACCCTCTGTATCTTAGATAAGATCCAATCCCTCCCCTCAAGATGTTTATATTCTGCTTGGGGAGATAAATTCATGCACGTGGAGGAAATCTAAGAAAAATCCCAAATAATAAAGAGTAAAGTGCTAGATCAAAGGGCACACGTGGTACAGGTTACAGATCCTCAGGTATAGTGGAGGGCCAGATTCACTGGGGTTTTTAAGAAAGGAGCGTCTTCTATATTGAATTGCTTGCCTTCTCAATAGGGGTGGGTGAGGAGGGAATAAGGAAGAGAATCTGGAACTCAAAGTTTTAAAAAACAAATGTTAAAAAATTGTTTCTACATGCAACTGGGAAATAAGATATACAGGCAACGGGGTATAGAAATCCATCTTGTCCTACAAGAAAGTGAGAAGAGAGTGGGTAAGAGGGGGATGAGAAGGATATAAGAGAGGGCAGAGGGGGAAGGGGTAATCAGTATGCTTGCCATCTTAGGAGGGGGGATAGGGGAGAGGTGGGGAGAAAATTTGGAACTCAAAATCTTGTGGGAATGAATGTTGAAATCTAAAAATAAATAAATAAATTTTGGGTTGGGGGAGAAAGAAGGGTCTTAAACTGGGACCCTGAAGGATCAATAGGAGTTGGGGTATGTGTGTGTGGGGGGTCATTTCAGATAAGAAAAAAGCATAAGCAAAAACATGGAGATAGGAACATAGGGTAAAACCTCCCTTTCTTTTTCTGGAACTATGGAGTTTTTTTTAAAGAGGTTTTAGACCAGATCCTGTCACTTTGGGGAGACTCAGATGGCATGTGCCTATGTTCTAATCCAGGGTGTGATTAATCTGATTATTTTGAAGATCTTTTTTGTATTTCATATGGGTCATGCCCTGACTATGGCTTTAAATGCAGCCACAGCAGGTTGTGCTAAATCAATTAATTTAATTTGATTTGATTTGATGTACTTGGTGTTAGTGCTTCTTGAACACAGTATGAAAATGATTGCCAAATAAAAATTCACATTAGGACTTTGAGCCCAGCCTCTTCTGAGAGCTATGGCCCTGATCACCATAGTAGGAAACCCCTTGAACTCCAAGAGGCAGCCTGGTGTCCTAAAGTTGACTCCTACATGTTAAAAGTTGTTATTATCTTGCCTTTGCACATCATTTTAAACTTTCCAAAACACTTTCCCATCTAATCTCTCTCCTGAACTCCCATCCTGCATTACCAAATGATAATTAGACATTTCAAATGATGTCCCTTAGACTCAAAACTCCAAGTGTCCTAAGCAGAATTCATTTCCTTCCTTCCCCTTCTCTACTATCCTGCCCCTCTTCCAAATGTCCCTGTGTTTGTTAAGGGTACCAGTGTTCTTCTAGTTACTCAGGTTTGAAACTTTGGCATATCCCTGACTCCTCACTTTTCTGTACCCCCACATATCCAATCAATATCTAAAACTTGTGATTTCTACCTCCCCAACATTTCCTGAAGTTGTGCCTTTCCCTTCTGTCACATAGCCTTCACCCACTTCAGACCCTCATCACCTCTTGCCTGACCTATTACAGTAGTAGCCTTTTAATTCGTCTCTCTAATAAGATTAAATTTAATAGAGATAAATGTAAAATCATACACTTGGGTTAGAAAGCGGGGGACGGGAAGCATGCTTAGATAGAAATTTGTCTAAAAAAGATCTGAGGGTTTTAGTAGGCTGCAAGGTTTATGAGTCAATAGTGCTATATGGATGCCCCTAAAAGCTAATGATATCTTTGGCTACATTTAGACAGGGGTGGTTTCCATCAATGGCCAGTGATCGGTACTGTGTTCAATTATGAGCACCACTTTTTAGGAAAGACATTGATGATCTAGGACAGGGGTGGGGAACCTGC
This sequence comes from Gymnobelideus leadbeateri, assembly GCA_011680675.1. NCBI lineage: Eukaryota > Metazoa > Chordata > Mammalia > Diprotodontia > Petauridae > Gymnobelideus > Gymnobelideus leadbeateri. Next base: position 111,483 of record WOXC01000516.1, read on the forward strand.
AACCTCGAGGCCACATGTGGTCATCTAGGTCCTCAAGGGTGGCCCTTTGAATCCAAACTCCACAGAACAACTGCATTCAGTCCAAGGTCCTAGAGCGTCACATGTGACCTCGAGGCCATAGGTTCCCCACAGGGTGTCCGGAACAAGACAACCTACAATCCAGTTTCTCATCTTGCAATTTAACTGAAGTTTAACTCTCTAAAGTGACTAATAGTCTCCTGTATGTTAAATGCAATCATCATTCTTCTTAGGCTCTCTGTAGCCTCTAACACTTGTTCGATCACCCTCTTCTTCCTAATACTCTCTTCTCTCTTGGTTTTGGGGTCACCACTTTCTCCTGGTTCGTCTCCTACCTATCTGACTTCTCCATCTCAGTCTCTTTTTCTGGATCCTCATCCAGTCAGACCACTAACCATGGAGGTCCCAAAGGGTTCTGTCCTGGACCCTTTTCTCTTTTTCCCCTACACTACTTCATTTGGTGATCCCATCAGCTCCCATAAATTTAATGATTATTTATATGCTGATTTTCAAAGCTATCATCCAGTCCTAACCTCTGCTGACCTCCAGTCTCATATCTCCAACTGCCTTTCAGACATCTTGAACCAGATGTCCAGCAGACATCTTAAACTTAGTGTGTTCATCATCGTCTTTCCCTCCAAAGCCTCCCTTCCTTCAAATTACCCTATTATTGTCAAGGGCACCATCACACCCCCTGTCCCTCAGGCTCAAAACCTAAGTATAGGCCTCATCTCTTCTCTATCTCTCAGCTCTCCTATCCAATCTGTTTTCACCTTTGCAACATTTCTCATGTTTTCCTCTCCTCTCTTTTCCTCTCCTCTGCCCCTACTACCACCACCGTACAGGCCTTCATCACCTCATCCCTATTATAAAAGTCTTCTGGTGGATCTGCCAATCACCAAAGCGATTTTCCTAAAGTGCAGATCCAAACATGCAGCCCCCTACTACATATACTGTAGTGACTCCCTATCACCTCCAGCCTCAAATACAAAATCCTCTGGAATTTAGAGCCCATGACAGCCTAGCCTCACACCTCTCCCCTGTACCTTTCTAGTCTTCTTACACTTCAAACCCCTGTATGTATTTTCTGATCCAGAGACACTGCGCTCCTGGCTGTTACGTCAACAAGACACTCCATTTCTCAGTTCCAGGCATTTTCTCTGGCTTTCTCTCATGCCTGGAATACACTCCTTCATCTCCACCTCCAGGCTTCCCTGGTTTTCAAGATCCAACTAAAATGCCACCTTCTACAAGAAACCTTTCCCAGGGAGGCAGGGAGGTAGCCAGTGAATAGAGCATTAGCCCTGGAGTCAGGAGGACCTAAGTTCAAATTTGGCTTCAGACACTTGACGCTCTTACTAACTGTGCGATCTTGGGCAAGTCACTTAACCCCAACTGCCTTGCCTTCCCCCCTCTAAAAAAAATTTAAAAAAAAAAGAAATCTTTCCCAGCTCCATTTAATCCTAGTGTCTTCCCTCAAATTCTCTTATTTATCCTGCAGATAGCTTGTTGTCCCCCTCATTAGCTAGGAAGCAACTTGAGGGAAGACTTTTATCCCCTGTGCTTAACACAATACAGATGTGTAGTAAGCTCTTAAATGCTAACTGATTGATTGACTAGCCAGTATGGTAACAGGCCTTGGGACAGCTGGATCAAACAGTGAATAGAGCACCAGCCCTGGAATTAGGAGAACCTTGGTTCAAATCTAGCCTTAGACACTTCCTAGTTGTGTCACTCTGGGCTAGTCACTTAACTCTGGTTAAGTTACACACACACACACACACACACACACACACACACACACACACACACACACACACACACACACTAAGTCCATGCCATTATGAGGACTGAAGAAAATAGAGATAGTTTATATGAAGAAGAAAAGATGAAGGAAAAGACAACTAAAACTGTAGTCAAGTATTTGAAGAGCTATCATGTAGAATAGAGATTAGATTTGGTCTGTTCAGCCCCACAGGGCAAAAAGAGGAATGATTTGGTAGAATTTGTGAAGAGGCAAATTTAGACATGATATAAAGAACTTCCTTACAAATTAAGCCCTACAGAGAGTTAAGTGTCTGAGACTGAATTTAAACTCAGGTCCTCCAGGCTCCAAGGAAGGTGCTCTATCTACTTTGCCAACTAGCTGCCTCTCATTAGAGGCTTTCAAGCAAAGGTGTATCATAATGAATATTATTTTTCAGTTGTTGGGTGAAACTAGAGACCTGGAGTGAGGAGGACCTGAACTCAAATGTGACCTCAGAAACTTACTAGCTGTGTAACCCTGGGTAAGTCACTTAACCCCATTGCTTCCAAAAAACCCAATAAATAAATCAACAAACCAGAGCACTCCTGAGGTCCCCTCCAACTCTGTGTTTTGTAATTCTGAATCTCTAATTGTTTTTGTTTGTTTTGGTAGCAGGAGAAAAGTGGAAAAAATTATTTAGTCACCTGTTTGGGTTCTCCCAACCTGTTGGGGTGGGGGGAGATCCTCCCCCGCCCCAGTCCTTTCAGGGCAGTTGCAATGAAGTTCGTGGGGAACACTCTAGCACCAGCACCAAGGGATTATGAAGGTATTTTCACTAGAACCACCTGTTTGATGAGTCCTCTCTTGGGGCCTAGCCTGACAGGATTTAAAGGGCTGCTTGGAAGGCTCTCCTTCTCCCTCCCCCCAAATTTCTCCTAATGCCTGAACCTCTCAGTTTAGCAACCTATTCCTCTGTGTTCTTCCAGGCCAGAGAAACCTGTGCCTTCCCTGGACTCCTGGAGCAGTTTATAGCTCCTTGTGCCACTTTTTTGGACACATACCATATACTACTTTCTACTCTGAGCTTTCTATGTATTACTATGCCTTATCCTTTTTCCCATCATAGGATGTTAGCACTGGAAGACACCTTAGAACTCATGTAGAGTTCTTCCCACTTTATACATGTGCAAACTGAGGCCAGAAGGCAGGAAGCAGCTACCTACTCCCTTTCTTCCATTAAGGGGGTCTGGCCCATCAGAAAGCATTCAGTAGACATGATAAGGCTGGATGATTGGATTAGGTCTTTCTCCCCAGTGGCTTCAATTAACAAGCAAACAAACACCCTTGGGAGAGGTAGCACATTAAGCAGCTCACCTCCAGCAGAATTAGTGTGCCAGCCCCTCAGCCACCAGCCAAAGGTGAGGGAGGAAGGGATGAGACTGCTTCGGCTTTCTGTGCCCTGCCCAGCCCTGCCTGCCCTCCTGGCACACGGGGCTGGGCTGTGCTGGTAGCTGCAGGCTGGTGGGGGCTGCGGCTCCCCTCCTTCCCCAGAGGGCTGGCAACCAGCCCCAAAGCTGGCTCAACTTCTAGCCGTTCCAGGAGTAGCCGGAGGGTCAGCCTTCAGGCCCCACGCCCCAACTGCTCCAGGCCTCTGCCCTCCTAGCTCACCACTCCCTTCCTCCCTCTCTCCTCTTTGTCTTCTTCTCCTCCTCTTTACTCCCTCCCTCCCTCCCTCTCTTCTTCCCACCCTGCCTCCTCCCTGCTTCTCCCCCACCCCGCCCCCTGCCTTGACCTCTCTCTCTCTGCTGGTCTCCAGCTGGGGGATAGAGGCAAGAAAGGGCTCCGAAGTCTCAAGCGTTAACCCGGTAGGAAGCCAGCGCAATTCTGAGACAGCTGCCTCCCCCGCAACCTGGGTGGGTGAGGAGGTCGGAGTTGGGGCTGTGTGAGAATGTGGAGGAGAGGCTAAGAAAAACATGCTGGGGCCCCAGAGAGGCCGGCGGGCAGGGCCAGGGGAAGGGAGGGAGGCTGGAGGGGGGGGGGGAGAGGGGGAAGAAGACCGGGAGGAGGAGTGAAGAGGAGGAAGAAGGGAAGGGGCTGAGGTAATATCTTTTTTAGATTGAGGCGGAGAACTTGTGGTTACATCACATTCCGGATTCCGTTTTCTCATGAATCCTGCAGTGGGGGCTGGCAAGGAGAGGAGAGAGGTGGGGTGAACCAGTCCCAACTGGCCTGGCAACTAAAGGGGCGTTGGCTTGGCATGATATTGGGTGCACCCATCGCACCCTCTCACTCCCCTCATCAAGCTCTGTGCAGAAACCTCGATGACTTTTTAAAAAAATTATTATATGTAGAATTCCTGCCCTGCCCCTACTGCCTCACCGCCCCCCCCCCCCCCATTTCTTGACAAGCTCTGGATTCCTACTTTCCTCTCACTTAGTAACACTCAAAAAAAAAATCATAGGAAAGCCAAAGTTAAATGCATTCCCTCTATCCCCCATCCCAACTCCCTCCCCTGGCTGAAATGAAAACTCCAGTATTAGTAAACTGAAATCATATTCCTTTCCAATAAAATGTAAGCTCTTTGAGGGCAGGATAAACTTTTTGTTTCCTATTTGTGTTGATTATGGATCCCCTGTGCCCAGCACTGTGCTTTACACATGCTGAATTGCACTGAATTATGCCAAATCCAAGTAATGGACCAGCTTCTGGGATAAAAAAAAAGGGGGGGCACTCCTTCATTCTTCCCAGACTATGGCAAGAGTACAACCCAAACCTTTAGTGCTTCCTCATTTCTCCATTCTGTGTCCTTACCCTGCAATGATCTCATGGGGGTCTTAGAACCCTCCTGCCACTAAGAACAACTTGAAAACTGGTTCCTACTTGGCTGTTGGGGTACCCTTTCTCAAGGGTACTTAACATTTTAAAAGAAAACCTCGAATTACTGGAAATGATTAACTCAGCAATCCATCTCTAATTTTGGATTTTGTTGCACTGAATAAGGGAGAGTTTTTGTTGTTTTTTAGGGTGGAGGATATGGCAAGGGAGCCCTTGGTAAACCTAAAATCTCATCATTTAATCCAACAGTATCTATTCAACAAATATTCTCAGAATACCTATTAAGTGCAAGTCAAAATGTTACGTTCTCTGGGAGACACAAAGTTTAGTTAAGATTACAGTCGCTTGTTATCTTGGAGTATACAATCTGGGAGAAGACATAACTAAAATACACAATATCCCAAGAGAATCACATCTAAGAAGTGCAAAACAGTGCTATGTGAAATCCCAAGGGGACCATACAGACAACCTGTCCAGTTTATGCTTAGTGTTAAGCAGACTGTTTTCTCCTTTCCCATCCTCTCCCACCCTCTCTTACTCCCCTTCTATTAAAAAAAAATGTTTTTTTTTCTCTCCAATATTCTTAGATTTCTACTACTAGTTGGGGGATTAAAAAACAAAACAAAACAAAGGATCTAGGTCTGGGGTGGGTCCTGTAAGAGTTAATTAGTTTGCTCTATTAACTGCTGGGTGTTCTTTGGAGGAAAGGTGTAAGTTTCCTCATCTAAAAAAATGCAGATAATGATACTGGGAGTAACTACCTCTGAGGATAGTGATAGGGATCAAATAAGAAGATACATGTAAAGCATTATTGGATTTTCCCCCCCAGTCCTATGATTTCATTGGTGGAGGAAACTTTCAACGAGGAAACCCTCTCTCCCAATGCAGACCAACAACTATTCTGCAACTTAGTATAGTAAGAGTTCCCTGGGATAGGGAAAGGTTAAATGATTTGTTCCACTGTTAGAAAACCAGAATGTGTTAGAGCTGGAACTCTAACCAAGGTCTTCCTGACTTAGAGGCCAGCTCTCTACATGCCTTGCCAGGTTACTTCTCTCTATAAGCCCTATATAAATGCAAATTATTATTTGTATTTATTATAAATTGGTGCTGGAGGTTTATGAGTGGTGCTGTAATTCAATAAATCAGTCAACCCACAAACATTAAGTGTTTACTATGGGCCAGGCACTGAAGATGCAGAAGCAAAAATAAAATAATCCCTGCCCTCAGAGAACTTATATTCCATCAGAGAAATACCATGTGCACATATATGTAAATAGAAAATACATACTAAGTATATGCACTGGAATTTTAGGAGGGGTCACAATTGGGGTGGCGGAAGGGGTGGCTGGGCATCAGGAAAAGCATTCAGGTTGCAATTGAATTAGAAGAACCCTGAGAATCTACCAACTTCTAAGTGAATAGAATAATAAACCTTAGGGGCCGTTTGTGTGACCCCCTTTTTTTCCAAATGGGTAAGGAAATGGACTTCCTGGAGAAATTATGTGACTTGTCATAATCATACAAATTAGTGGCAGTTAGGATTAGAGCCCAGATTTCCCAACTCTCTGTCCATTGGGCTTTCTGCTACCTCACATTATAGTTTGAGGATAACTCAAGTCCATGGGAATCAGGTTTGGTGGTGATCACCTGAAATGCCTGCTAGTGAAGGGACTGGGGCTGGCAGATGGTTTGAGCTCACAAACTGAGCTACAATCAGGCTACAGATGATCATGTGTCTGCATTCAGTCCAGCACAAATATGGTGAGCCCCTGAGAATAGAGGCGGGCACTAGACTCTTAAGTTAAGAAGGAACAAACTGGCCCAGGTTAGAAACAGAAAAGGCCAATGCTTCTGTGCCGACCGATGCAAGTTTCAGCTGGCAGGAGAGAGAATCTCAAAAAAATTAAAAAAATATTTTTTTTAAAGCTCAATAGGAATAACAGATATTTTGAAGAAAGGAGAAAATCCTGACCTTATACAGATGCTCTCTGCCTCAGACCTTCAACACTGGCTGAAGAGTTTCTCAAACCAACTTTTCAAATGCTCCCATGGAGCCCAAGGGCTTGGATGCAGATATTAGCACAAGAGTGATGGATAACTCCCTGTGAAAACAACTCTGTGTTACTAAGACTCTTTCCCATGTATGAGATGTGCCCCATACCTTGCAAAAAGCCTGTCTTTGGTGGCAAGGGCATGTTGATTCCTGTGGGTACCCTGGAAAATCCTGCAGGCACTGATTAGGCGTTTCATCTGGAAAATGTGGGTCTTGTAGATCATTTGGGATAGAAGATCCTATACAGGGCGCATTGGAAGGCCCTGATTCTTGTCTGGACATTATCCGGGTCACATGCCTCTCTCTCCCTTCCTTCCCTCCCATTCTGGAGCGTGTCTATTGGTCCTTTCCTTTCTGGAGCACATCCACCAACAGTTGGGGAGAATGGTGAAAAGAGAAAAAGGTGAAATGCAAGCCAGTTTGTTCATTGTTAGCATATCAGTTGTTAATATTTCTAATAAAAGGTTTGGTGGGGAAGGAGATTGCAATGAATGACTAACTAAAGCTTTCAATCGAAGTCAAGTTTCCTTAACTCAGACCCCAATGATTTGGAATTGGGGGTAATCTGATTTTACTGTACTAAACTTTACATTATTAAAACAGGATCCAGTTAACAAAGCAAAAACTGAACCAGATTGGAGATGGAGAGGAAGATTTTTAATTTAGAAGAAACTTTTCAAGAACCTGAGGAATAGTTGGAATAGTCATTGACTTCAACAAGTATAGGCAACCCTGAATTTATAGGTTGTATTCCAAAAGCTGATATGTAAGTCGGGGGTATAGAATTTAGAGAGCATTTTCTCATAGACAGTCAATAAGAACATATTAAGTACTTACTCTATGGTAAGCACTGGGGATGCAAAGAAAGACAAAAACACCAGTCCTTGCCCTCAAGGAACATACATTTTAAGGGGAATGGAGAGGAAGACAGCATGCAAATAATTATACAAATAAGATAGATGCAGGAAAGTAATAGCTAAAAGAGGAGGAGTTTAGAATTAAAGAAGCCATTGAAGTCCCGAGGCAGGAATGAGGAAGGAGAGTATTCCAGGCATGGGGAATAACCAACGAAAATGCTCAGGAAATGGACTGTCTTGTTCCAGGAGCAACAAGGCCAAGAATATATACAGGGGACTGAAGGATAAGAAGAGTGGAAGAATAAGAAGGGGTCAGGTTGTGAAGGGGTGCAAAAAGGCAAACAGGATTTCATATATTGATCCTGGAGGTAACCGGGAATCAATGGAGTTTATTGAGAGAGGGAAGTGACATAGACCCATGTTTCAGGGAAATCACTTGAAGCTGAGTAGAAGACAAACTGAACTAGAGAGGGAATTGAGGCAGGAAGATCAATCAGAAGGTTATTGCAATAGTACAAGTCTGAGTTAATGAGATCTATGTGAGTGGAGAGAAGGGAGCACATGGTGGAGATGTGATAGTAGAAACAACAGGGCTTGACAACAATTGTATGTATGATGGAAGCATTAGGCAAAGTGGATGATAACACCAGTTCAAGCCTGGGTGACTGAGAGGGTATCGGTGCCCTTGACAGAGTAGTAGGGAAGTCTGAAAGAAGGAAGGTTTAGGAGGAAAGATGAGTTTTGTTTTAGATATATTGTATTTGAGATCTCTCTAGGGCATGCGATAGAAATAAAGGTGCTTAGATTCTCAGTCTAGTACACAATACACAAAAGTCTATTGAATTCATAAGGTCCCTGGAGACCAAGTATTAGAGTTTGGTGTAGTGGAAAGAATAGGGGATTTGGATTCAGGTGTGTGTGTGTGTGTGTGTGTGTGTGTGTGTGTGTGTGTGTGTGTGTGTGTGTGTGTGTGTTAAAAACTTCCCTCTCTTGCTTACTGTTTTACCTTAGATGAGTTTCTTCCCCTTTCTGAGTTTACTTTGCTCATCTATAAAATAAAGGAGTTGGAAGAGAGTGTCTCTAAGGTACCTTCCAGAACCAATCTTGGATGATTTGATTACTTTATCTGAGTAAGGGCATTATTCGAATTTTACTACCATATGAAACATTACTAGGGGAAAAGGCATTGAGTTGCAACTTGGAAAGCTAGAAACACATTTCTTTCTACATATTCAGAGGTAGCCAGATAGCTTAGTGGGTATATGGCACCAAACTTAGCAGCAAGAAGATTTAAGTTTGAATCCTGCTTCAGCATTTACTAGCTCTGTAACCATGAACAAGTCAGCCCCTCTTTCCTTATTCATAAAATGGGAATAATAGGAATACCTACCTCACAGAGCCGTTGTGAGTATCAAATAAGAAAGTATGTGTAAAGCACTTTGCCATTAGCTAGTATTGGTTTCTTGTTTTACTTTAATTAATATTCACCGGTTGGGAAGACTCTTCACCCTCACCTTCCCCCCTTTTGGAATACAGGGAAGGATCCTGTGGCCTAGGACAAGGGCTAGGTAAGTAAAGAAAATTCTGGAGGAGGGAAGGTGCTGAGAGGAAGAAAAGGGGATCTGTGGGGTGGGGGAAATCACTGAAAGAGAGAGAGAAAGAGAGAGGGAGGGAGGGAGGGAGAGAGAGAGAGAGAGAGAGAGAGAGAGAGAGAGAGAGAGAGAGAGAAAGAGAGAGAGAGAAGGCAGACAGAATGGGCAATGGAGGGAGGGAAGAAATCAGGGAAGACTACATTGAGGAGGAAACTTGTGAGTTCTGTGGAGAAGGATTTCTAAAAGCTAAGAAATAGAAAGAGTGCTCTCCAGGCATGCGGTTCAGACCTACTCCATTTGGTTCTAATCAGAATTTCTGTGCTCTCCTAGGCTGCATGATACAAAAGTAGGATAAAGTTCATCTAGGCAGTAGTAAAAAACTAAGGTGAATTTCTGTCTTTCATACACATTTTTTACCTGCAATGTGTGTAGATCTGCATTATTGCGCTTTATTTCCTAGTTTCTGTAATATATAAAGTTAGCAACCTTTTTGTTCATGTTTCTAAAATAAAGCATTTTGAAAATCATCTTAAATTTACTATAGTTATTCACTGCCTGTAGATTTTGAGAAGAAAACCATAATCAAGGTCTCTTCTTTCTTTCTTTCTTTCTTTTCCCCTAATATCACCTAGGATGGTCCAAAGCAAGAACTCTGAAATAGTGTCATGGGTGGGAAGGGTGATATGATGGGACGTGAGATAGGGAACTATCTTTAAGACCAGTGCTGAGTTCTGGAGGTGGACGGGGCACAGCAGCACTGTACTGTCCCCCTATTCTTCCACTACCACTCTCACTATTGCCTGTTTTGCCCTTTGTCACTGAAGATCCTGTCCCTCACTAGCTCTGGGACAAGAGCATCTGCAATGGGAGTGGGTGGTGCCAGGAACTGACAGAAAGAAGGCAAAGAAGAGAAGATGGCAATAATTAGAAATGGCAGAAGGATAGAAGGGATATTTTTGTGGCCACCAGCTGTCTCTGGCCATTTGGATATAAGGTTAGGCATATGGCTTTTGAAAACTGCCATCATTTATTTTGGGTTAAGTCTTATGGCGATACTTCCCCAACCCTCCCCTGCCCCAATTCTGAAAGATGTAGGAGACACGTAAGACATTGAGTATGAAGTATGGAAGAGGCCCCTAGGGATCAGCTAGTCCAGCCACCTCATTTTATAGATGAGGAAACTGAGACCCTCAAAGATGAAATGACTTGCCCAAGGTCATACAAGTCTTAAGTAGCAGAGTGAGAATTCGAGTCTTTTGGCTTCAAATCCCATCCTGGTCTTTAAGGCTTTTTTATCCAGTGCCCCTCACCACTGTGAGCTCTGACAGCTCCACCCTAGCTCACCTCTCAACAGGATGACTTGAACAGCCTCCTCATTTGCTTCTTTATTTCCAGTTTCTCCCATCTCCACCCCATCCTCCACATGGCTGCCAAAACCATCTTCCTCAGGCATTGTTCTGACAGCAAAGCTTCTCATTGTCTCTAGGACAAAATGCAATCCCCCCTCAGTCTGTTGTTTAACACCTGCCAAAATCAGGTTTCTGCCTATCTTTCCTATTACTCCCTCTGAGGAACTCTATTTTCCAAATCAACTCTACTGCCAGCTGGTCTCCAAACTCAAAATTCCATCTCCCACTTCTTTGTATTTGATCGAGTAGTGCCCTCCTCCCCTGTGCCTAGGCTATATCCTCTCCTCATGTGCATGTCTCACAATCTTCACCCTCTTCAGGACTAAGCTGGGATACCCCTTCCTCTGTGGAGCATTTCCTGAACTCCTCGTCCCCAGTGGTTGATGCTTAATCCTTCCTTAATTTTCCTTGTACCATACTTAATTATGTGAATGTTGCACTTCTCCAATCAAGCATGAGGGTAGGGACTGTTTTGTTTGCCTTTGTATCTCTGATGCCTGGCACAGTGCCTTGAATACAGTAGATGGTTAATAGATGTGTGCTGAACTGAATTTCCCAGAAACATACAACCAAGTAGAAGCTCCACAGGGCAGCTAAGTGGGGCAGTGGATAGAGTGCCAGGCCTGGAATCAGGAAGACTTGAGTTCCAAATCTGGCCTTAGATACTTACTAGTTGTGTGATCCTGGGTAAGTCACTTAACCCTGTTTGCCTCAGTTTCCTCATCTATAAAAAATGAGCTGGAGAAGAAAATGGCAAATCACTCCAGCATCTTTGCCAAGAAAACCCCATAGACACGATGGTCCATGGGGGTCATAAAGAGTCAGACTCAATAATAATGATAAAAACAACAAGAAGTCAGGGTTAGGACTCCTTCCTATGGCTGATTATCAGATGTTTTCTTCCACAGAACTATTCTAATACCCCATAGGCCTCTTTTTCTTTTCAGGGGATCATAAAACCTGGGAGGGAGATTGTGACAAGAGAGTGTCTTGGAAATGGGAAGAAAAATTGGTGTAGAGGTAAGATTTGGGACACTTAAGACTTGGGTCCAAATCCCAGCCTTGTCACTAACTGGGCTTAGGCAAGTCAGGTCTTCCCTGAGTCTCATCAGTGATGTCAAGACAATCATCCTCACTCTACACATCTCACCTTTTGTTGTAAGAATAAAATGAGACATTGCATCCAGAGCACTTTGTCAGCCTTAAAGTGATACAGAAATGTAAGGCATTGTTATACTCCATAAGAGGTATCATTGTGTATTAAATAGAGAATTAGCCTCTGAATTAGGAAGGTTCAGGTTCAAATCTCATGCCTACCCCATACTGGCTGTGTGACCTTAGACGAATCACTGCAAGCCTTAGTGTCTCAGGCACCTCTAGAACAAGTATTGATCCCTACTGGTAAAGGGAGTTGCCTTATTAGAATTCTCTCTACCACTTAAACAGATTCTCCAAAGATATGGACACGTGTATAAACGTGTATATATGTGTGTGCATGTATGTATTATCTATTTCAACTGTTTATCATATCACTATATAGCCATTCCCTGCTCTTCTGTATATGTATGTATATGTGTATTGAATATATGTGTATGGGCATGTATTTGTGTATCTGTACCTGCATACATGTGTGTATATATGTATTGTGCATGTATGTGTACATACCTGTATGGATATATTTTGGGATTTTACCACATCACCATATAAGCCACTCTTTGCTATTCTGTATATGTGTGTATATGTACAATCACATGTGCATCCACATGTATGTTCATACATGTGCATGTATTTCAATTATTACAGCCTCATCATTTAGTCATTCTCTGCTACTCTGTCTAAGCTCACCCTCATTTCCAGGTTTCCCCAATAGCTTTCTTAGTAGTGTGGTAGGCTATCAAGCTAGAATTGGTCTTGAGAATTCACAGATCCATAGGTCTGAAGGTTTAGAGGAGCATGGATCCTGAGAGTCTGACCAGGTCATTTTAGAGATGGGGAAACTGAGGATCAGAGAATAGATGTGACCTGCCCAAGGCCACACTGCTATTAAGAAATGGAGTTCCTCGGGTTGGCTAGGTGGCACAGTTTAGAACACCGGCTCTGGAGTCAAGAGGACCTGAGTTCAAATCCAGCCTCAGACACTTAACACTTACTAGCCATGTGACCTTGGCCATGTCACTTAACCTCAATTGCCCTGCCTTCCCCAGTCCAAAAAGCAAAAAAAAAAAGAAACAGAGTTTCTCAACACCAGTTGGGTTCTCAACCCAAGTTTTCTGTCTCCCATGCTTATCTTGCCCTACCACACTATGCTGTGCCCCCACTTCACTACTTTGGAGAAACACCAATGAGTTCAATACTGCTTTCTGGTAGTCAGTACATTCTTCCCAAGAGGGACTACAGCATGTTCAGTCTCAACCTTATCCCCAAAGCAGAAATCGCTTTAAAAAAAAAAAAATTACTGTTGGAAGACTTGGCTGATCCTAAAACAAACACCTCAAAAGCAAAGAGAAGGAGAAAGGGAGAAAGAAATAGGAAACGAATGTTGGTCCCTTGGTGGTAGCTTGGGTGTATTTAGCTTGTTGGATCTAGGAGGCAAGATCCAATCTCTTTCCTGTTTGGCACAGGTCTGTCCTGAGCTGGTTTCTTTGCAGCCAAGGCCAAGAATTAAGAGGAGTGTGGTTGTTGTTAGAGTGTTGCTGGGAGAGATCGCCAGGCAGCTCTTTCTCATCAAAGAATCCTTTCCATCAGACCCACAGGGTCAGAAGGTTATCAATGCAGAACTGAGTGAGACTTTAAAGGTCCCTTAGTCCAACCTCCTCTTTTTAAATAGGAACAAACAGAAGCCAGGAGAAGTCAGCCAAGCGACTTCGCTCTCTGAAATCAGTTATCAAGTGCTTACTGTGTGCTAGGCATACTCGGCACTGGGGACACAAAGAAAGGAGTGGGGGTGGAACATTCCTGCCTTCAAGGAACTTACCTTCTAATGAAGGAGAAAACATGCAAACAGCAGGATACTTACGGGACATATGCAGTGTGCATGGATGGTACATGACTTGCCCAAGGTCACACAGGTAGCAAAAGGTAGAGCTGAGTTACAAACCCAGGTCCCCCACTACAAATCTAACTAGTTTTCTGCTCCGTTGTAGGGACTGAAATGTTCCCAACAGCGCTGTTGCTGAATCAGGAAATATCACTGAATGTGGTGTTTGTTACTGGTTTTGCTGCTTAACTGTGGATTGGCAGGGAACCTAGAGGATGGAGTGCTACAAGGATTTTTAATAAATAAATCCATAATAATGGAGGGGAGGGGGACTAGAATCATGGGGTTCAGGGAAGGAGGGGATCTTGAAAATCAGGATCATAGGACTATAGACTTAGAACTGGAAGAAAATTTAGACACAGCCAATGCCCCCATTTTACAGAAGAGGAAATTGAGGTCCAGAGCAAGAAAATGACTTACCTAAGGTCATTGAGATAGTAAATATTGAACTTCAAGTCTAGAGATCTGAGTTCTGGTTCCAGCTCTGTCAGCCACTCCCTATGCAACTCTAAACAAGCCACATGACCAACTAGCCTCTCATTTACCTCATCTTTAAAATTGGTGTCAATTATAATTATTTATGTTATTGCTTCATAAAGTGTGAAGGACTATATAGATGGAAAGAATTATTGTATATGTTTGTTTTGAATATGACCTTTAAAAGAAATCCTTCATGGGATTCTGCTCATCCCCTCGCTCATACCCCCCACATGTGTCAGAAGCTGCTGGCTCTCTGTCACATTCTTATATGCCTCTGACAGGTCCTGGTGTGTCTCTGTCACAACACGAAGGCAAGTTGAGGCATGACCTGACAGTGGTAATGAAGCATAGGACCTGAAGTCTTTCACTCCCGCAGGCAGTGAACCCCAGCCTCCTTGTGAGTAGTGCAGTTCAGTAATGGCAGTCTGGTCTTCACAGCACCTTCTATGCTGGGACTGGAGAAAGACCGCCATTTTTACTTGGTGATATGGAAAGAGGTTTGGAGTTGGAGGGTCCAAGTTCTGATCCCAGCTCTGCCACTCACTACCTGAGGGAACATGGGCCAGTCTCTAAACTCTTTCTTCATTTGTAAAATGAGGGGTTGGAATACATGACCTCCGTGTCTACTCCAGCTTTACATCTATCATGCTGTACCATGTTGTTGTTGTTGTTGAGTTGTTCCAGTTGTGTCCCACTCTCTGTGACCTCATTTGGGGTTTTCTTGGCAAAGGACACTGGAGTGGTTTGCCATGTCCTTTCCTGGCTCATTTTACAGAATAGGAAACTGAGGCAAACAGAGTAAAGTGACTTGCCCACGGTAACAGAGCTAATAAGTGTCTGAGGCCAGATTTGAACTTAGGAAAAGGAGCCTTCCTAACTCCAGGTTGGCACTTTATCTACCGTGCAGCCTAGCTGCCCATGGTACTATGACTTGGGTTCAAATATTGGTTCTGACATCGAGTTCCATGACCTAAGACAAATCATTTTATTTCTCTAGACTCTTTTCTTCTGTAGAATGGGGAAGCTGGACAAGGTAACCTCTAAAATCCCTTTCAGCTCTGAATTCCTGACCCCTTTACCTTTTATCCCTTCTAAAGTTCTTTATGGGGACATGGGGATATGTATGTGTGTGTTTATTTATCTATTTATTTAGGTTTTTCAGGGGGAAGGCAGGGCAATTGGGGTTAAGTGACTTGCCCAAGGTCACACAGATAGTAGTGTTAAGTGTCTGAGGCTGGATTTGAACTCAGGTCCTCCTGACTCCAGGGCCTATGCTCTATTTACTGTACCACCTAGCTGCCCCTTGTATATGTATTTATATGTATAATAATGATAATAATAATAATAGTTTTTATTACATGCCTACTATGTACAAGGCCCTATGCTAAATACTTGAATTCAATTCAATAAACATTTATTAAGGACCTACTATGTGTCAGTCAATGTGCTAAGCATTATTGCACTTGATCTTCATGACAATTCTAAGGAGGTAGGTGCTGTTATCCCCATTTTACAGTTAATGAAACTAGGATAAACAGAGGTTAAGTTACTTACTCAGGGTCACACAGATAGAAAGTATCTTAGGCCAGATTTGAATTCAGGTCTTCCGGACTTCAGGTTCAGCACCCTATCCACAGTGCCCTTAGCTGCTTCATATGTGTATAACACACATCTGTATATAATACATATGTATAATACACATCCGTATATACACATGCATAGTTGTACACACATACATGCATGGGTATCTTTTTCAAAGAGAATTACACTATCTCTTGCTATATGACCTTGGCTAGTTGCTTTCCCTCCTCAGAGCTGCAGTTCCTTCATCTATAAACTGAAGGGGTGAGACGAGATGATCCCCTAAATTTTTGTCTAGCTCTAAATCTATGATCTATCCTTTTCTAAGGTTTTCTCCAGTTCCAAAATTCTGTAAGTCTATGAAAATTATATTTGTTTGGAGACTTTTTTTTAAGAAATTGTATTTTATCCCTTGAGATAATTGGCAATGTTGTGGGAGTGTTACAAGACCAGATGGTTTGGAATGGCTGCTACCTTGGGGACAGCTGAACAACCCTAGTACCTCTCTGGCTACCTCTCCTCCCTCCTAAACACTTGGGAGGAAGCAGCAGCAGTTGAAATTTCGCCATTTTCTGTCCTTAGCTGACACTTTACACTGTACCAAGGATGTCATGGGCGTACAATAGGGTTCTATATTATTAATCAAGAATGTACGTGAGAAGGACTATTATTTGACTGTTCTTCCCACTCCATTCCCCGCCACCCCCACCCCCCACCCCCGCCTCCCCAGCCCTAAGCCCTTCCTGGAGGTAGGGAATACAGGGGTCAGCAGAATGAAGGAAAGCAACATTCCAATTCTCCCCTCCAGGTGGGCATTGTTGTTTATGGAGGAGAAGGGGCTGTTTTCAAGGCTGATGATGAAGTTAAAAGAGCAGTAATATTCAGCAATAAATCCTACAGGCATGAGTGAGATCTTTCTGACTTGACTGATCCCTCCTGATATCTTCCAGAATAAAAAATAGCATTTACATGATATTTCCTGCCATGGAAATGCAGCTGTTTTGCTCAAAGACCCATTCTGTGCTGCCTCCTTTTCCCAGAATATTCTGGAACCTAGAGTCTCTAGGGTCTGCCCCTTGCCAGATTTATTTTCCACATAGTGGCTAAATAGGTATTCCTAAAACATAGATCTGCCAGACCAGGCCCACCCCCTACCTCCCACCTCCACTGGAAAAAAAAATTCAATGATACCTTATTGCCTCTAGGAATAATAATTAATAATAATAATGCTTTAAGTTTTAGCAAATACTCTTTACATATTATCTCATTTTTTCCCTCACAATTTCATGACCTATCCATGCTATTAGTACCCCATTTTAATAACTGAAGACTGAGACTGAGGTACTTACAAGGTACTTACCCCTTGTCACATAGCTACTAAGGATCTGTGATAGGATTCAAATTCAGAGCTTCCCAACTCTGAAGTCAGGACTCCAAAGTCCAGCGTTCTATTCACTATGCCACTTACCTACCTTAAAATACAAATTCCCTAGCCTGGCATTTAAAGCCCTCTGCAATTTGGCTCTAGTTCACCCTCCCAGGCTTGTTTCATATTACTCCCCATCAAAAATTCTCCATTCCAATCAAAGGTCCTTATGTTCCTTACATTCCTTATGCAGAACAGTATATCTCCCACCACCATGCTTTTGTACAAGCTGTCTCCCCTCTCTGTGATACACTGTCTGCTCCCCTTTGCCTTTTAGAATCAGCTTGTATCAAAACACAGCTTAAATAGTACCTTCTACACTTAACTGATCCTCCAAGGTATTAGTACTTAATACATCTTGAAATTATTTTGTATCTTTTATATATTCTTTGTAATTACTTGTCTATATACACATTATAGCCCCTAATAGAAAGTAATCTTCTTGAAGGTCAGAACTATTTGCTTATCTTTGTATCTCCACTGGCTACCTAGAGTAGTATCTTTACAAAAGCTAGCAATGAATGAATGTTTGTTTGCCCAGGACTTCCCAAAGAGAAAGCCTGGACTTTTGAGATCTGGTTTGCTTTCTTCTTAGCATGAATGAATGTTATGGAAGCACTTTTACAGTGCTTCTGTAACAGGCCAAGAGACTTAGGCTGTTTGATGTTATACATGTACAGAGAAGTAAATCTGACAAGACATAGCAGTCACCAGGGTTAAATCTGGTGCCTATATCCAGTATTTTTTTTTTTTTGCTTTTTGGAGGGCAATTGGGGTTAAGTAACTTGCTCAAGGTCACACAGCTAGGTTTTTGTTTGTGTGTGTTAAGTGTCTGAGGCCAGAACTGAACTCAGGTCCTTCTGACTCCAGGGCCAGTACTCTACTCACTGGGCCACCTACCCGCCCCTTATATCCAGTATTAATGGAACTGGACTCAAGATTAATTATTTACAGCATGACAGAGAAAATAAAATTATAATCCCTTATTGTAGCATCTTTGAAATTTATATCTTTGTAATTTCTAGGGAAACTCTTAAATCTGCAAAATAATCTGATAACTCCCCAAAGCTAAATATGCCTATTTGACAGATAAGACCTAAGGCACGTGGATATGAAGCTATATCCACTCCACTATAAATTTAAATGAGTGACTGTTCCAGAACTAGAATTCTATTCCTATATATTACTATAAAATAAGGAGCTGCATGTTATAATGGAAAGCACATGGACTTTAAAGTCATAATTGGGTTCACCTCCATGATTTGTCCATTACTTAGGTACAGTGGATAGAGAGCCAGGCCTGGAGTCAGGAAGACTCATCTTCCTGAGTTCAATCTGGCCTCAGACATTTACTAGCTGTGTGGCCCTGGGCAAGTCACTTAACCCTGTTTGCCTCAGTTTCCTCATCAATAAAATAAGCTAGAGAAGGAAATGGTAAACCATTCTAGTATCTCTGCCAAGAAAACCCCAAATTGAGTCATGGAGAGTCAGACATGACTGTAACTACTATAACAACAACATGTGACCATGAACTAGTTTGTTTCCCTTTCTGGGTCTCCGTTTACACATGGATATAAGCATAAGCTTGGATTTGATGATACTTAAAAGTCCCTCTAGCTCTGAAATACTTTGATTATGATAACAATAAAGAATACATAGCTCAAATTACAGTAATAACTCACTGCTCAGGCACTGACGATCACAAAAATGGTCCATCCAGCTAAGAACTCAGAAATAAACCAGAAGGGGCTTTGAGCAGTCAAAATCTGTGTCATAGAGTCTATTACTTACTTCAGGTTCATATCTTGGACACTGACAGCAGCAAAGAGAAGTGACTGACAACTGACAAATTATGAAAGGCAGACATGAGGACTAAAAATGGGGAGCCATCTGGGGGCATTATTGTCAGAGGGAACAACCCAGCACATCTCCACAGCCCCTGGGCTCTTACAATACCGACACTGCACCTGATGTCCTTAGAGCTGACAGCATTTTTGAGAGGAGGTTTCATCAAATCTTAGCCCCTACATATCAAAAGGCAAAGAAATATGCCTTGCATTTAAATTTTTTTTTGGTCCCTCTCACCTTCCTCTCCCCACTTAAAGAAAAAAAGAAAAGAAAAGCAAAATCCTTCTAAGAGATATGTATAGTCAAGCAAAATATGTGTCTTATTCTGTGTCTTCGATGTTTTTCTCTATCAGGAGTAACAGGCATCATAGTTGGTTCTCTGGAATCCTGATTGGCCTTTTTTAAGGAATCTCCTTCCCAAATGGTTCAAATGAAAACTCTGGGCATTTAACAGGGTAAGCTTCAGTTACCCAGAAGATTCATTCCTGGGAAATTGTGTGTTTCCAAATTGAGAAGATTCAGCAGCACTCCCTTGGAATTGTTGCATGAATGTTGTCCTGTTTCTGTGTGTTTTGCAAACTTTCACTGCAAGGATGTTCTTATATATCTCATTAGGAAGAAAACAGGCCTCCACCACTCTGTGCCTTTCATTAGCTATGTGTTCCAGAGGTTGCAGCAGAGTTGTATAATTCCGTTAAGTAATCACATAGGATATGACAGCAGGGCAAGGATGAGACTAGCAGATGCCAGCAAGAAAGACTAGAGGTATTTTTAGATGAGGCCTGAACTGTGGCAGAGAGTGGTGTGGGGCTGAAGGAAGCTTCCATTGGCCAAGCAAAGGCCACAGCTGAAGGGAGGTTCTTTCATCAGCTGGGTGCATAGACTAACAAATGAATAATATTTAGGAAGAATGATGTCATGAAAAGAAGGGAATTTGTGAGCCTGGAATAGTGTCTCTGCTACTCTGAAGAGTCCTGACTTCAGCTGCCCTGCCACATCTGCCACCCCATGTCCAGCCCCACTCAGCAAGATCTGGCACCAGTAAGAGAGCAGGGAGCCTCTGCTGGCTCAGTGGTTATAGATAGCCCTGTTATGCCACTGGGGAGGCAGCATGCTCTGGAATCAGCAGTAAGACCCCTGACTCAAAAACCAGAGAACCTGGCCCTAAATCCTGCTGCTGATGGTGAAGTCAGTTAATCTCACTGTGCCTCAGTTTCCTGAACTGCAAAGTGAAAGGGAATAGAATAGATGGTCCCTATATCCCTTTAAGCTCTCTGGTCTCTTCCTATGTGAAATCTGCTCCTTTTTGGTCTGAGCCTCTTAGCCATAGGCCTTAGGCTCCTGTAGAATGATAAGAACCTGAAAATACTTTCTCTCTTTTGGGTTTTGAATATAGAACTCCCATACTCCTGCCTGGACTGACTGACTGCTGGGTCTGAATTTCCATGGAATAATACTTGGGTCATAAATTTAGATGATTCCATAATAGATCTGGAGCTGGAAGGGCCTCTTTCACTATCTAGTCCACCCCCTTTCATTTTAGGAAGAAGCTGAGACCTAAGGAGGCTGGTGACTCAAATTCACATAGGCAGTAAGTGGCAGAGTCCAAATTTCAACCCAGATCCTCTGACTTTAAATCTAGTCTCCCTCCCCTTTTTTTGAACAAGCCTGACTCCTGTATTCTCATCACCCATCACCTAGGACTGCCAAAGACAAACACTTAAATCATATAGTCCAAATACACACCCACACCCACACACCCCTATATACATACACACACACACACACACATATATGTGTGTGTGTGTGTACATGTGTGCACACAGTGTGTGTGTGTAGGCATATGTGTGTGTATATGTGTAGGTATGTGTATGTATAGTATGTGTATATATGTATGTATATATGTGAATATGAAAGGAATATATTCTTCCCTTCCTTCATACCTGGCTCTTGTCAGTCACCTTAGGGTAATCACTTATGGTCTAGTGCAGGGTCAAAGGCAAATGTTTACTGGTTCACAAAACTGTTTTTTACCACCAAAGGTTCAAAGCTTTACTACCCTGAGTCTTCCTATTCCTTTTCCTCTCTGTGCCCTGCTCTTGCCACCCCTGATTTCCTCATCCTCCCTGCTATCAGCCCCCCTAGGACCCTGAGATCTTCTTTGCATAGGCCTGGCCATCAGAGGACTCAGATATTCTGCAGGTCCCCAGGATAATCTGGGTTGGCAAACACTTCCCTGGAGTCTTATGTTGGGGCACACCTTCCTTTTTAATGCTGGATTGAGTCCATCCCAAGGATTGATTCATGACTCTATGGACATTATTAGTGACAAATGTCAAAAGTTAATAATCCCTGGCATATGGTGCTTATAAAATAAGTGGTTTTAATTTGGGTGTTCAGCATCTCCCCCACTGACTCACTCTCATTTTTGAGGCTTGATTGTCATTTATGATTTGTCTGTGATGGGCAGTGTCTCTGAACACTGGCTTTCTTTCATTTTTCCCACTCCCTCACTTAACTTCAGATCTCTTTGTCACATAGTTAAGGATCTGTATACAAAACACCTCAGTGAAGCAAGAGAGCAGAGATAGCTTTTCTGCCTCTGAATCCTTAGCTGCCAGTCCAGTACCCCATACTTGTTTTATATTTTTATGATTTTTTTAGTCGTTTTGGGGTAGAGATTTTGTTTGGTTTTGGTTTTGGTTTTTGGGTCTGTATCAGTAATTTCATTTACTGATGTAGAAATTTCCTCATGAGGACCCCGTACAGTGGAAAGAGTGCTGGATCTGGAGTCCTTGGATGCGAATTTCAATTATGCCTCCATCTTATACCACCTGTGTGACTGTGGGCAAGTTACTTAACAGCTCTAGGTCTCAGTTCCTTTATTTTTGAAATGAGGGGAATTGAGCCTCTAAGATTCCTTTCCACTCCAAATCTGTGATCCTATAAGAAAACTCCCTCTATCAATGCAGATGGCAGCCCACAGAGTTGGCCTAGGGAACTGAGATCTCACGTGACTTGTGTAATATAAGGATTATGAATCAAATGTGGAACTGGAACCTGGATCTTCCTGATTCTGAGACTGGCTATTATTATTCCATATTGCCCTGCATGGTAAATGTTTAATAGATGCTTGCTTAATTGAACTGAATTAAAGGGAACTTTTATAATGTGACTAATTTTGTTTAATGAATCTGTTTTGTCAGTTTGCATTTTCTTATATTGGGTTTTCTTAGAGTCAGATCTACCTGTAATTTTTACTAGTAATATTTTACTACATTTACTATCTGTAAATTTTTGTTCATTCATTCATTCAACAAACCTGCATTAATTAAGTGCAGAGCACCATTGCTAGGCCCTGGGGAAGATGTAAAGTTTAAATAATAGAGTTCCTGTCCTCCAGTTACTTATAGTCTGGTAGGGAATAAGAAAACACAGATGGATATACTATACAATATTACGTGATAATGGAATAATAGGTAAGTATAACCTCCATATTTTACAGATGAGGAATTGGAGACACAGGGAGATTTGTGCAAGGTCATGCTGTTAGTGTATGAGTCAAAATCAAACCCAAGTTTTATATTTACATATAACCTTTATTTTGTCTTTGAAAAATGACTGTTGGTTTCATATATATTCATATTAATATACTCTGTAACTTGGATATCAAACTCTTATCCAGGAAAATATAATACAAAGAATTTTCCCAACTGACCATTTCTCTTCTTATCCTGTCCTTTCCTGGTTTGGGTATTAAGACCATATTTGTCTCATAAAGAGTTTAGTAGCGTGCTTATTTTTCTCAGTTATTGAGAATAATTGTGTTTTGTATATATCTACGTCATATCGATGGATATAAATATATGATGCTTTCAAACACTTGATAGAATTCACTTACAAATCTATCTGGACAGGGTTTTTGGTTTTTGTTTCCTTTTGAAGTTTTATAACATGTTCCATTTCACTTTTTTTCCCTACTTGCTTTTTACTTATCTTATTCCGGGCTCCCCAAATTTACTTAAACTGTTCATTTATCATTCTTTTCATTTATTTATTTTCCCTTTTGACCCTTCTCTCTCCCAGTCTCTCAGTCTTCCCACACTAGACTCCCTTCTATTCTTCTTACCCTACTCTCCCACAATCTCTCATGCTGGTAAAATGAAAAAAAATTACTATCCTTTCTCTGAGGCTAGAAGTCTTGACAAATAAGAGGGGTTCTTCTTAATCAGAAATAGTTCTTCCTGTTGGTTTTTTTCTCTATTGATTTGATTTCTTTTCTTTTCATTCTAAGCATGTTACCAACCTGGTTCTCTGTATCTACTATCTATTTCATATAGGATACAGATATATAATGACAAAATCACGTAATACTTTGTTACTCCATTTTAGAATGGAATATGTATTATATATCTATTATAACTAATCACTCAAACAGACAATAAACATTTATTAAGCACCTATTACGTGCCAGGAACTATACTAGGAGCTAAAGATACAAATAAAAAGATTAGTCATTTATAAATCATTAATCACACACATATCCTTATTTTCAGTTTTTTGATACTATAATTGTGCTATTATGATTATATGTCTTATCTGGGTTTCCAGAATCTAAGGTTATTCTTCAGACAAGGCAGGCATAAAATGTAGGCAGCTTGATTGTACAGTGAATAGAGCTGGAGTCAAAAAGACTTGAATTTTGGGGCAGCTAGGTGGTGCAGTGAATAGAGCACTGGCCCTGGAGTCAGAAGGACCTAAGTTCGGATCCGGCCTCAGGCACTTAACGCACACACAAACAAAAACCTAGCCGTGTGACCTTGGGCAAGTTACTTAACCCCAAATGCCCTCCAAAAAGCAAAAAAAAAAAAAAAAAGACGAATTCAAATCCAGCCCTAGACACATTGGCTGTGTGACTGTGAACCAAGTCATTATTTACCTCAGTTTCCTCATCTTTAAAATAGGAATGATAATTATACTTATCACTCAGGGTTGTTCTAGGGATAAAATGAGATATTTAGAAAGTGGTTTGCAAACCATAAAGCGCTACATAAATGCTAGCTCTTGTTGATGATATTATTTAGACAAAGGTCAGAAATCTACTATTGGAATCTTGTGGTCATTTGCTATAAATTGTACATTCCTGTAATGTAAAAGTTGGTCTTGCAGTCAAAGACCTAGGTTTTAGTTCTGCCTTCCTCATTGACTAAACATCCAGTTAATTTTCTGAGACTCAAGTTTTCTTATGAGGATAATGCTTGACTTGGTTTTCTTGTAAGCATCTATGAGGATTAAGCTTGTATAAAGCTTGCATTCCCTATATTTATTCCCTTTTTTATTATGGTTTATAAAGATCTTTGTAAACTAGAAAGAATTAAATATGTGTAATCTATTGTAATTGGTCTCTTCTGCCCTGAATTCTTTCTTTTGCTAGATTTTTACTTATGATCCTTCCACTCTGGCCATGCATTTATTTCCATCTCATTGTGTAAGATCCCTGAGGGTCAAAAAATGATCTTTTCTGTGGACCTTGTACAGAGCCATGGCAAAGGAAAATGCAAAATTTAGATACAATATAATCCCTGCCCTCATGAAGATTAGTAACATAGAATCTGATGACACAGACACAAATAGCAATTATGTGTATAATATATATACTTAATAAATGTTTTAGGGAGGTACAAAACAAATTATTATGTGAGATCTGTGGAGGGAAGAACAATTACAGTTTGGGTTTCCAAAATACAGTTTTCAGGAAAGGTTTCCTGGAGGAGGTGGCATTTGAACTGAGCTTTACAGTGTGGGTAGGAATTCAATGGGCAAAGAGAGAGAAAAAAAACTTTCCCAGTTGTAATAATTATGAGCAAATTCTGAAGCTGGGAGAGCCTAGAAATTTGGGGAAGGAGAGATTGGTCCAGTTTGACTTGAACATAGAAGGTTTAGACAGGGAAAGAAGCATGATGTAGATTTTGTTGGGGTTTAAATATTAAGAAGAGTTAAAATTGGATGCTTGGTAGCATTTCAGCAGTGATCTGGCAGCTTGTATACTATGAAACCTTTTACACGTTTATGCTGGAGGACACCCCATTCGATCCTCCACTATGCTGAGGACCTTAATTCCATGTTCTTCCTCAACCATAACTCTTCATCTTTCATCTAGGTGCCTTTATATTGACTGTCCCTCATGCCTGGAATGCTGTGCCTCCTTATTGACATCTCTTAGCTTCCCTAGTTTCCTTTAAAACAGCTCAAATTTCACTTCCTACAGGAGACCTTATCTAGTACCATTCCCCACCTCCCCACCCCATACTCCCATTCCCTGGCAGTTTACCTTGCATTTATTCTGTTTAGATCTTAAATCATCTATTTTCATGTCTCCATCATTATATTGTGAGCTTCTTTGGAAAAGGGGATATTTTTGCCTGTCTGTGTATTCCTAGTACCTCTCACAATGCTTGGCACATAGCACTTAATAAATGCTTGGTGGTTGATTAATTGATTGACTCCAGTAGAAAGTGGTGAGCCAGGAAAGATTTTTGAATAGAGAAGTGACATGGCTAGATCTATATGTCTAATAATCCAAAAGGTTATTCTGGCACCAATATGAAGGATGGTCCTTGGTGACCTTTGAGAGAATAGTTTCAGTGGAATGGTGGGGTCAGGAATTAGATTTCAAAAATAAAGTGTATATTGAGACAGTTAAGGCACTAGGTCAAGACCATTTAAAAAATAATTTTCTTTTCTTTTTAAATCATCAACTAAAAACATTTCAATATACAAAGAATGAAAAAAACACTGAGTGTAAAATGGTATGCTTTTGAATATAGTTTTATTTTTAAGAGTATATAGGCATTTCAAGTAGTTTTAATACAATTAGCATGTTTGTATCCCCTTCTGAATTTCGTTTTCTTTTATTCTTTTTCAAATTTATTTTTCCAATTAAATAGACAACTTTTTGTTTTATTCTGAGAATTTAGAAAATATTTCATTGATATTTATACTTAGAACAGTCACTTCCAAGAAAGAAGGGAGTCCATAAAGGTAGGATAGAGGAAGGAATCATTGAGTAGCAAGGATGGCCTTGTTGAGATTGTATAATGTAAATTTGTAGCAAGTAAAATGAACAATTGTGATTTTTATCCAAATCGATAGCCATGTAGTAGGGGTAGAAAAATCGGGTGATAAAACTTAATCAGAGATGAAGACTCACAGATTAACAAGATTAACAGATTAGAGGGGGAATGGATATGAGAAGGGTTACTCCAGCAACATTAATAGAAGGGTTATTCCAGCAACATTAAAGTAGCAAACCATAGGGAAATCAAAACCAGAAGGAGGGGTATGAATCAGAAGAGTAGAGATTGGACATCAAAATAAGAGGGAAAATTAGGTTTAGTGTCAGAAAGAAGGTGACACAAGGTAGAAGGATGGGAGATCAAAGTCATAGATCAGAATTTAAAACTTCTGGAAGTGGGAAGTTCTATGAGATGAGGAGACCATGATGGCTCATGACTGCAGTAGGGCATGGAAAGAGGACATCAGAGTTGAGATATTTGTGGTTTTGTGTGGTGAAGTTATTAGAGGGGTCATCAGTATGAATATTAAATTCCTCAAGGATGGTAACAGAGGATATTTTGTAGAGAAAATCCATAAACTAAGTACTGAAATCATTGAGCAAGTTAGGTGAGTGACATGAAGGACAATATATGACAGCAACAAGGTTGAGGAATGATATAAATGAACTACATAGACCTTGAAAGAGGAAAAGTTATGTAGCAATGATAGGAGAAGAATGTGCTGGGTATGGCAGCTCTCAGCCCTGGCCCTCCCCTTTCTCTGGCCCTGTTTTGGGGGGGATGAGGAGAAGGAATGTTCTCAATGGAAAGAGCTGCAAAGGATTTGGTAGGCTTCTGTGAAAAGCCAGGTTTTATTTAAAGATGGTGCTTGTAAAATGTGTTGGCTGAAAACTTTAAGAATGTATAGGAATTTTTTTTCTCCAAATGAAGCAGGGCTTCCAGGAGGCACTATGAAATGGGCCAGACTGGTGGTGTCAAGTTCAAATAGAAACAGGGGTCACTAAACCATACATAAGGACCCCGAGGGTCATATATGGACTTAGAAAACCTCCTATTAATATTATTGCATTTTTATTTATTTTTGTTAACTATTTCCCAATTACATTTTGATCTTGTTAGGGAAGCACTCAGGATTATTGTGGACCACATGTTTGATACCCTTGGGCTTAACAGTGAACAAACTGGGTTGGAGTGGGCCCACACAGAAGTTAGACTAATCAGAACAAGGGCTTAGGTTCAAGGCAAAGCATGGGCAAAGTGTTCTACTAATTTGAGGAGGCTCAGTGACCATATAATAGGAGAAAGATTAATGTGTCAATACTCCATGGCAAAACTTAGCTGCTAGTGTTGAGTAAGGTTGACTCAACTTACCCACTATCAGTGGGGCTTGACCTTTTATTTGTTTTTCTAAGAGTGGGAATGGAATACTAGTGAGGGTGACTCATCCATATTCTTTCCCTTGTTACTAAACTCACCACCCTCATAGCAAGGTGGCCAACCAGGTAGAGCTGGCTTTATTAATTTGGGGCTTTTTAATCACTGCACTTTAATCAATTGAGTTAATCAGTCATAGGTGTATGTTTCATAATATAGTTCAGTGATCAGAACACCTGTGAAGTTTCTGGCACGCACCCCTTCCCTAATTAAAGTGTGAGCTTCCCATTAGGTTTTGAGTCCCTTGAGGTAAGGGACTGTCTTTTGCTTCTCTTTGTATCCCCAGCAGTTGACAAATGCCTAGCACACAGAAGGTGCTTAATAAATATTTGTTTGCTGACATACACACAACACAGCTCCATCCATATGATACATATGGGCATATGGAGGCAGGCACACACATGAATACTCCTCTCTGCTTATTTCTGCACTCTCACTCCCATACAGACATACACACTGTAGCCTTCTTTTGCTCTCTCTCAACCCCTTCTTTTTCTTCTTGTTCAGTCATTTTTTAGTTATGTCCTATTCTTTGTGACCCCATTTGGGGTTTTCTTGACAGAGATACTGAAGTGCTTTGCTGTTTCTCTTTCCAGCTCATTTTACAGATGAGGAAACTGAAGCAGTGTGAAATGACTTGTCCAGGGTCACACAGCTAGTAAGAGCCTGAGGCCAAATTTGAACAAAGGAAGATGAGTCTTCCTGAGTCCAGGCCTGGCACTCTATCCCCTGCACCACAGAGCTGCCCCAGGGTCATCATTGCTTCCATGAAATAGACCCTTCTGCTCAAATACTGGAAAAAGTGAACGAAGAGACTCAGGACACCCTGATGCCCTGACTGACTGGGGGAAAATATCCTACCGGATGTAGAAGCAGATAACTTTCTCAATATTTATGAAAAAGGTGTTAGAGGCTCCCCCTGCCCCACAAAAAATGTGGTGATTCAGGTGCTCTATACTCCCAGCTTTCACGTCTTGGTTGTTTAACACAGGTTTGACCCTTAGATTTTCTATATATATAGATCTCCATTCCTGAGTTTTCCCATAAGCAAATTTTGCTCCATTCCCATCATTGTCTACTGGCTAGGCTGGGTTACACGTGTACCTAATTTTATGAATCAGGAGGGAAGGCCTGGGCACTGGTCTAAGCTTTTCCACTAATTCGAATGACCTGATTTCACTAAAATGGGGATAATAATCATTGCCCTGCCTAATTTT
The DNA here is from genome assembly GCA_011680675.1 of Gymnobelideus leadbeateri. Taxonomy (NCBI): domain Eukaryota; kingdom Metazoa; phylum Chordata; class Mammalia; order Diprotodontia; family Petauridae; genus Gymnobelideus; species Gymnobelideus leadbeateri. Next base: position 140,096 of record WOXC01000516.1, read on the forward strand.
AGAGGGTGATAGTGAAGCTAAAAGGGAAATAGAGACATGAAAGTGTTATACAAGTTGTTCAGTCATGTCTGACTCTGACCCCATCCCGGGTTTCCTTGGCAAAGATACTAGAGTGAATTTTCCATTTCCTTCTTCAGTTCATTTTACAGATGAGGAAACTGAGGCAAACAGGGTTAAGTGACTTGCCCAAGGTCACACAGCTAGTGTCTGAGACTGAATTTGAACTCAGGAGGATGAGTCTTCCTGACTCTATCCTGTGCTCTATCCACTGTACTATCCAGCTGCCCTGCATCATACAAGTATGAAGAATTAAGCTAAGCTTTTGTTCCCCATCACTTTTTTCTATTGCCTGACCCCCCCCAGTGGGTCAGATCAAGCCTACAATGCAGGCATTGCATCCTACCCTTTCCCAGGACTATGCCTGGGTGGCAGCTGTAGTGCCCTCTTCCTCACCTCAGGTTAGGTTGAGGTGGGAGAGGATGGGGTGGGAAGTGAAAGCCTTGAAGCAGGAGGTTTTGTTTTGGGGGGGCAGTGTTTTGGCCATAGTATCTCAACCAGGCTGTCTTGAAGTATTTAGCTGCTAGAGCTTTCTCTCAAGGCATAGAGCTGTTGTTACTTGACTATGTCAGACCTATATAATTGAAAAGGAGGGAGAGGCCCTAGAAAGGTCTGGGGCCCTTAGGCTGAATGCAGAGGGCTGGGTTCCCCCTCTGCCTACAACACCCAAGCTGGGCTAGAGCCAGCCAAGTGCTGAGCTGTGCATTTCTGTTGGCTAGTCATGTGGGACCCATCAGGTGTGTGTTGGGGGTGGGGGGCAGTGTTTTCCCTTCTTTTCCCCTCCCCAAGGAAAAAAATAATAATAGCACTTTGTACTCACCAAGAACTTTCCCTTAGGATCTCAAGGTTGCTAACAAGCTATCACTTGTCTCACAAAGGCACATGTGAGAATTAGGTGGCAGGTGTGCTCACTTCTCTAAGCCCCACAGTGACCTTCAGCCTCTCTCACAGCTTCCTTCTCTTCTTCTGCAATATGGCAAGTCCATGTCATTTGACCTGACCACAGGAAGTAGAATCCTTTCCTTGACCCCTGGCTCTGAACTTGCTATAACTTTAGAAGGAGGAGTGGACTGATATCAAAATAAACCTCATCTTCAATATATGTGTAGGAATTTGTTTTTCTTGCCTTCTCAATGGATTCGAGAGGGGAAAGGGAGAGAATTCGGAACTGAAAATAAAATTGAATTTAAAAAACAACAAACTTCAATAAAGGGATGCCTCTCTTCTTTTAGAACCAAAGGGCATCTAATAAAATTTCCCAAATAGATATACCTTTTGTAATATTAATTTTGATGAATTTATTATACTATAGAAAATATACCAGAGGTAACAAGAAACTAAAGCTACCCAGACAACAGAGATTCTCATAACTGAATTGACTAGGAAACCTCAAACAGCTGCCACTCCATTGGCAAGAGCCATGCTCTGAACTTGGTGGGCCAAGCTATGGGGAGGCAGCCCCTCCCATCCATCATGGTATTGTCAAGGCAATGGAATTATCTTGTTTATGGAAACCTGGCTCCATCTCCACCCAGCAAAAAACATTGAAGAATTGTGTCTCTGAGAGAGAAAAGCACTAAGGCTATTCCTATCATTTGGTGGATGATATTTGAGTTGTGTTTTTTCCTAGCTCAGCCCCATGAGGTTGTGGTTCCAGAAAGAGAAAAGTCTGTTCTTTCCATGTCACTGGGAGAGCTAAGCTCTGTTGCAGGACCTTTCTTGTCTAAGATGTGTTTGTTTGGGACCATAGGGAACTGTGTAAACATCCTGAGTGGTTCAATAAACCTGGTATTGGCAGTCACTGATGAGCACTGATCCTAGCTTAGTCTATAGACTCATATAGTAGAATGTCTCCTGAGCACACTTTCTCATCTCTAGAAGTATGTAAAGTAACCAGGATATAGTTTCCATATTAGATCTCGCTTATAACTTTAGCTACCATCTTGAAAGATTGCTTAGCAGGTTTCAATGGGCGTTTCTTCTATCACTCTAAATGGATTTCCATGAAATTTGCTCCCTATGTCAAAGTTACAGAGCTATTTGATCGCACAAAGTGAGGTCCCCAGCAGAATCACCAGTCTCTGTTCTGTTAGCTTAGTAAGTTTGGTAAACTTGACTTCTGAGCCTCAGTTTTCTCTTCTATAAAATGGGATTAATAATCACTGTCCCACACCCACATGGATTGATGAGAGGATCAAACAAGATATTTGATGTGGAAGGGCTTTCAAAAGTTAAAATTACCAAACAGATTTTTAAAATGCAAGTAGATTCAGTTGTCAGTATTGTGGTTTGGGCTGTGGGAGCCAAGTACATTTCAATAAAGTACTATTGGGATGGGACCCTTCTGGTGAACTATATCACCTAGAAATACTAAGGAGCAGAACTAGAATTTCAGCCTGGGTCCTTAGACTCTAGATCATGAGTGCTTTCCACTTCACCTTAAATAATATTCCACTCTACTCATGGCTACAGTTTTGTGGTTCACCATGACTCTCTAATCTCTCCCTTTTTACTGTATCCAAATACCTTCTTAGGTAGCTAGGTGGCAGAGTGGATGGAGAGCTGGGCCTGGAGTCAGGAAGACCTGAATTCAGGTTACTCTCAGATACTTACTAGATGTGTGATCCTGGTCAAGTCACTGAAATTCTGTTTGCCTTGATTTCCTCATTTGTAAAATGGAGATCATAACAGCCCCTACTCAATGAGGTAGTATTTGTAAAGTGTTTCTGCAGAGTAGGTGCTAGATAGATGCTTATTCCCTCTCTCTTCCAAAGTGATTTCTACCTAATTCCTTCCAGGGACCAAATGGAAGCCAAGACAATAACAGAATCTCTATTTTAGGAACCCTCTACATTTACTTTTGTGCCTCTGTCAAAAGTACATTTGTTAGGATGATTGTTATTGCTTCTTTATAAGACACATGTATTCAGGATGCCCATTAACAGACGCCAGCAGTGGCTAACAGCTGTTCAGCAACATTATGGAACCTCGATGTTATCTGGGAAGTGCCATAGAGCTCATGAGATTTTCTTTTCTAAAAAGTGAGCTGTGGTAACAAACAAAACAACAACAACAACTAAACCCTAAAAGCTTTTTTTTAAATTCATCACATACAAGGTTCCTTTCTGATATGGGGACACTGATGATCTCCTGTCTGAAAACTAAGCAAAGGCCAATGCGTGACATGGAATCTTAGAGCAGGGAGGGACTTTAGATAATTAGCTACTCCTGTCATCCCTTTAGAGGTGATATCATGCCACAGTTTCCCTGACCACTGTCCCAAACCTTTTCCACTTTCCTTTAAGCTTAACCTATTGCACCCCTCCTATCTCTCAGGCCTTACTTTCTACTCTCTTGAGGTCAAGGTTCTCCACTGGGAGATTCCTTAATTATCTTTCTCTCCATCTGAAACTTTCCTAGTTTTTTTTTAGGGGGGGAAGGAAAGGCAATTGAGGTTAATTGACTTGTCCAAGGTCACACAGCTTATATATGTCAAGTGTCTGAGGCTGGATTTGAACTTGGGTCCATCTGACTACAGGGCCAGTGCCATACATTCACTGTGGCACCTAGGTGTCCCATTTCCTAGTTATTTTCACAATCTTTTTCTCCTGACTCAGAAAGAAAAGTTGCTCCTCATTTCAAAGGTTAAATTGTCCCCTAGATTCCATCTTCTCTCATCTCCTGTAGCTCTGCTATACATCCTCCCTCCCTTCCTTCTTGCATCTCTAATCTTTCCCCTTAAAAAAAACAAAACCAAACTGTACCCATGCCCCACTGCCTACATGTTTAAATCTTCTGTGTCCCAATAGAATATAAGCTCCTTTAGACTCTATCATTCACTTAAACTACTGTTCCATCTTTCTCACTCCCTGTCTTTACCTCAAAACTTCCCAGAATAGTCTGCATACAGTGGTTGTACTTCCTCATCACCTACTCACTTATAATCTGACTGCTACCATCCCCCTCATGCCCTCTCAAAGGTCTTTGGGATTCTTGTTTCCTCTTCCTGAAGTCTAAATAAGGCCTCTCCCTGTGCCATTAACCTCCTCCTCTTTTCTTTCTACATTCTCTCCGTTGGCAACTTCATTCATTCCCATGGTTTCAACAGTCATCTTAGAAAAAGACACATTCATATTGTCCAAGACCAGATCTCCATTGTCAACTGCCCTCCTGGATATCATCTGGCAGGGCCTGTTCTTCTAGTCCTCATGTGGTACCAGCAAACATACTTCACCAACAACCCCACAGATTTTGTGGCCTTCATGGGAATAAAGATGATCCAGGCAACCCCAGCAGTAAGTGAAGTGGAGCATTCTTTAAGATGAAATAGAAAGAGCTTTGGATTTGGAGTGCAAGAACTCAGGTTGAAATTCCAGTTCTGTTCCCTACTACCCATATAATTTTACAGAAGTCTCTTAACCCCTCTGGGCCTTAGTTTCAACACTCATCAAACGAGGTGGTTGGACCCGATGACCTCTGAGGTCCCTTCCTGCTCTAAGCCTCCCCAAAGATCAGAGCCTCCTCAGGGCCTCAGGCCAGGGATACTTTCAGAGTAAGTCAATTAGTCCTACTCTTTATAGGTACCATTTCTGTCATATTTTGCTATCTCAGTTCACACTAATAGCTAGCATTTATGTAGAGCTTCAGGGATTGAAATGATCCTGTGAGGTACTACAGGGGTGGTTTGCCATTTCCCTGTCCAATTCATTTTACAGATAAGGAAACTGAGACAGACAGGGTTAAATGACTTGCCCAGGGTCACAAAGCTACTAAGTATCTGAAGCCAGATCTTGGCTTAGGAAAATGAGTCTTCCTGACTCTGAGACCCTCCTTCTATCCACTGTGCCACCCAGCTGCCCTGCCAACCTTCTCATTTGAAGAAACTCAGGCCCAGAGAAGTTATAGGAAATGCCCAAATTGCTCACACTGGTTGTGTCAGAGACTTCATTTGAAACTAGCTCCTTCTCCTCTAGAGCCAGGACTGTCACTCTGAATGGCTTTTTAAATTTTTTCTTCTTTATGTGTGTGTATTATCTATATAATAAATAGGTGCATGCTGTATTCCTTTTTTTTCTTTAGCCCTCATATATCCATTTATTCATATACTGTGGTTAAACACCAAACTCCCCTCCTGTTCTAGGTGGGCATATTAGGAGTTTGATGCAATGTACTGTGTAGGCCTTTCATTTTCAAGCCTAATTGTTAAAGTGCATTTATACTCATTAGAATAAATAATATGTTTTCTGAGCCCTTAATCCTGATGTGCAAAAGGAAAAACTTAAAATTCAGACATACTTTCAAGGGCTAAAGCTTTCCTCCTGGAGCAGAGAAATAAGAACCTTTGTGGGGACCTGGGGAAGGAGCAGAGGAATAAGGAGAAACCACATAACATGAAGTATCTGAGCTTGCCAGGATGTTCTTCACTGTGTAGTTCAGAGATTCAAACATTCCTCCCAAGGTCCTCGTGTAACAATCCACTTTACCTTCTCACCCCTTCTCTTCTCAACCTTTCCTCACTAGCTTTCCATCTGACTCCTTTTTTTGTTTCTATTTTCTCAATTAGCCCCTCACCCAAAAGCTAGCAGACACCAGATGCACAGGGGAAGAGAAAAAGGAGGGGAAGCGAGGAGGGGAGAGGGATATAGGGTGGAGCTCTCCACTTTCTGCCCAGGGAAGTTTCAAAAGGGAGTGTCAGAAGCCGGGCAAATAGTGATTAAGGGGGAGGGAGTGACATTTACTGTCCACTGCAGGACTGAGCTGGTGTTGGCTGGAGGGCCTCCAAACTTTCCTTGCTGGTTATCTGGGGCTCTAAGATATGATTTAGACTGGCACAGCTTACTGACTTAACCAGACACTCCTTACAAACACAGGGACTAGAGACACAGAAAGGAGGGGCTCTACCTCCCTACTGGAAGGAGCCAGCCAAGAGGCAAGTCTAATATAACTTTTCCCTTTCTCACTCCCTCCCCAAGCCCCTTTTCATAGACAACTTCCGATTATTTTGAAAGATAATCTTCTAGCCATCCTCCCCTCTAAAACATCACCCATTTTCCCAAGACTTACTCCATTCAGTCAGAAACTCCTAGTTGCTATTGAATCCATAATCTGGCCCCACCCTAACTATCCAACCTGATTTCCCACTACTCCTAACACACCCTCTGCTCCAGCCTCGCTGTCCCACTTCCTCTCTCTCCCTCCAAGTCTTTATTCATACTCGCAACCTCACCATGAATTTCCATTGCCCTCACTCTATTTTTGATATTCAAATTCTCCCATCCTTAAAGAACCAAGCTCTTCCTCCACTTCCTCTGTGAAGCCTTCCTTGACAATACCAGCCCACAAGAATCTAACTCCTTTCTCACTTATTGTCTGTGCCCCACAATTAGTGCCTAATTATATACTGCCCTATTTTTTTAATTGTACATATGGCACAATGTACCACTTAATTATATCAGTTTAGAATACTGATTCCTATAAGAATGCCTTAGGATTGTAGGATTTGGAGCTGGAAGGGACCTTTGAGAGCATTTAATCTACCAACTCATTTGATGAATGAGGAAACTGAGGCTGGGAGGAGTGAAGACCAAACCTATTTCACTGGTTATTTTGAGTTTGTCTCCCCAACCAGATTGTAAGCTCTTTGAGATCTGGGACCATGCCTGGTACTTCTTTGCATCCCCCATGCAAAGCCCAGGGTGGGAGGCTTAGGAAATGCTCTCTTTTAAAGAGTTGTTGATTGGTAGATTGGGGAAGGGAATAAACATTTATGTGGCACCTATTAAGTGCCAGGCAGAGCTTTACAAATGTTATCTCATTTGATAGAAGTGATTGATTTGGGGAGCTTTGATTGCTACTGGGCTATGGGGTGGGATAACAGTGAAAATATAATTGGGTTTTCAATGAGTGATTTTGTTCAGGGCCTATAGGTGGGAATTTGTTTCAGACATACAAAACCTTCTACTGCTCAGGTGAAAACCCCTAATGGATTAATTCCTAATAAGGTGTTAATAACTCACCTGCTAGAAGGTATAAATAGGAACACAGAGAAAGGGCACTGCTTACAACAAAGAATGAATTACTAAGGGTTGAAAGAAGTCGAAGATAGCCCCAACAAACTGGGGCACAGGAACACCCTTCACAAAATAAGGGAAGAATTCTCTCCAATAATTGTAAAGGATCAGGGAGTGGACCCAGTGCAGGATTCACTCTGCAAGGTTAGGGAAGGGATCTGAAGCAGGGAACTATGGCTTTATGAAGAATCATAAAATGTCAGAGTTGGAAGGGACCCACCCCCCCATACTAGATTTCCTTCTGTTGATTATCTTCAATTTAGCTTATATATAGTTGTTTGTACATAATTACTATGTTGTTGCTACTCCTAGTCTGTGAGCTCCTCAAGGGCATTAATTGTCTTTTGCCTTTCTTTGTATTTCCAGGATTTAGCACATTGCCTGGCCCTTAGTAGGTTCTTAATAAGTATTTATTGATAGACTAACAGGGGTTCTTCATCTGGGATCAATGAACTTGTTTTAAAAAAGAAATATCTTTTGATGTAAATTTCAATATAGTTATTATATATTGTAATCATATTTAATTTGCATAAAATTGTAAACGTATGGTATATAGTTTCCTTTGTAATCCTCTATATTTTATATTATGCATTTGAAAATATTATTCTGAGAAGGGGGCTGGGGTACACAAAAAGGTTAAGAACTGCATTTTATAGATTTAAGGTACAGCAACGTGAAATGATTGCTCAAGGTCACACAGTTCTAGTCCTCCCCAGGACTAGAACCCAGGTTTTCCAACTCCAATAATGGAACTTCTTTCCACTATTCCTTTTTGGGTGGAAGAGGTATTTCTTGGCAGGGAAGTCTTCTGGAGGCCATTTATAAACCACCACAAAGGCCACTTACTCACTCTATACTTAGGGCCTGCTAGTTTTGTCCTTGGCCTTATGCCATTTCCTTTTAATTATATCTATATCTATCTATTTATCTATATATCTATACATACACATATTTTATTTGCATCTGACTTTGAGGAAACTTTAAGCCTGACAGGTTCATTTTCTGAACACACCCAGAAAGAAGCACTTGGACACATGCATAGATGAAATAAAACAACATATAACTGAAAGAGAGGTCAGAATGCTAGTTGAGGTAAATGTTTGTTGAATTGAATTGAATTATTCCTTAGGGGATCAGAGAAGGAAGCTTCTGGAGCAGGAAACATTGTTCAAGTGCCAAATTGGAAGGGTCAGTCATTTACCCCACCATAGCATCAGTTAAGTCCCTGTGAACAAATGTATCCCTGACCTTTTCCTTGGGCTATCCCTCATACCCACCCCAGCTCTGAAAGTTCCCATTTCTGTTGGGACATGGTGTATATGATTAGAGTGTCCCTGGCCAGCTCAGAACATCTAAAAGGTAAAGTTGTATGTCCAGTATCTCAGGTGGTCTCCTTGACTTGATTGATATGTATGTCACAAGAAGTAGTGAAGGCTATGTCTGTTGAAATCCCAGTCCCTGGGTTTTAGCATTGAGGAGGGTGCTAGATCCACATCCACCCCCTGATGAGTGATTTGGCCCAAATCCGCTTATATCCAACAAACATTTGAGCATTCAAATTCATGATCCAGGCAGTGGGTCTACAAAGGTTTGCTAGTCCTCATTATGCCTACATTCTATAGTACAAATGGGAATATAACTGCTGTATAAGAGAGATATAAACAGAGTGCTCTGGAGGATGGGGGTGGGGGTAATTAGGTCGAATTCACAGGCCTTGGCACTTAGTTGTATTTCTGTGTAGGGAGGGAAAGAGGAGGGAGGGAAGTAAGGAAGGGGGAGGTAAGGGAGAGAAAGGAGCAAAAGATCACTGAAATGTTGAGCCTGGGTGATTTGGAGGATGGTGGTACTATTGACAATAAATAGGAAAATTGGAGGGAGGAGCAGAGAAAAGGCTGACGTTGGGGTGGCATGCAAAAGTTTGGTTTTTTTTCCCATTTTGGACATAGAAAAGCTGAGGTGCCCCTAGAGGTGGATATAGTCTCATTAAGGTCACAGTGCCTAGTCAGAGTTCATTCTGTTCTCTTTCAGCTGTTTCCAAATCCCATTTTAGTGTCATGGCCTAAAAAGAAGTTTTCAGGGGTCATTGTGCATCCATGGGGTTTCTAAGGCTGTCAGTCTTGCACCTTATAACCCTGCCTGGGGATGTTCCTAATCCTCCACCTGGACTGTTGTTGGAAGGAAGCTATATAGTTACACTGCTACCCTCCTGCGTTCCCCTCCTTTTGCAGTCCTGTGAGAGAACTGGGCTGCGTTTAATTGGTTAAGCTATGCCTAGGTCCTTTAAGGAGAAAACGTACAATTCTAGTAATTTTATTGGACTCAAGTTTCAGGCAAATGGAAATAAAATTGCCTTTTAAAAGTGAAGGATCCATACAAATGAATAAAACAATAATAATAATTAAACGCCACCCGCGATTTCTGATAAATGGTATAACACATTTTATGATATGTTGGAAGTGAGAGAGACACCCAGGGGAAAAGAGAGGAGGAAAAAAAAACCCAACCCTAACACTCTGCTTTCTTTTCTGCCTTTCTCTTTCAAAGGAATTTAATTTGCCTGTTATAAAGTGAAGCATGAAAAGCTACTGGTAAAATTGGTACTTGTCCCACATGGCGCTCAGAGCTTAATAGTACAGGTGGACGCGAGCGGCTGACTGCCAAATACTTTTGGTTTAGAGGGAGGGGTGGGAGTGCATTCTCAGAACCACTCCTGGAATGGCTTAGCTTGCTTCACACAAATCAATGACAACCTCCTGTCGGCTGCAGGCACCCATGAGCTACTTTTCCACTTTAATTCCTATAAAGCGACACTGGTGGCTTTTATGATAGGAGCCGGGCTGGAGAGAGAAGACCGAAGGGACAGCAAGGTGGGTTAGCATCGGAATCTTTCTCGCGATCTCTATTGAGGATTAAGAGGAGGGAGTCAGGAAAGGGGAACAGATCGGGGAGAGTATAAAGAGGAAAGGAAAACGGTTTGTTTGCGAAAGTTTCTGCTGGTGGTTCAGGGCAGGATTTCATAGCGCCCGGGTAGAGCAGGCGTTTTCTTTTCTTAAAGTGATCTTTTTCTCTTAGGAGGGAAGAATTGTGGGGCGAAGTGGGTAAGGGAGGTCGGGACAGCGGAGTCGGTCTTCTTGCAGCCCTCTCTGTCAAACATAGCTCGCAAGGCTGGATTTGCACGAATTCGTATTGGATCCCATCCCCGCCGCTGCTCCCTTGGTTGCCGGACCTGCAAAACCCGGGATTTGAAATCCCTAGGAGGATCATAGAGAGCGTGTCCACTCCAATCCACCCCTCGCCTCCCCTTCCCTCCAAAAAACGCAGGTTGGAATCAACAGTGAATTGGAGAAACAAAAACCCCAAACCAGTAGGGTCTCTGACATTCACTCCTACCAGAGACAGGCTCTATCATCTTTTTAGGGGGTGCGGATGGGGGTGGAAATGATGAGACTGCATGGAAACCTTTTAGGTGATTAAAAGAAACAGATTAATTAGGTTATACATGGTTAGTTAACGTCCCCTTTGCACCCCCACTACCCCATTCATTACCAGATACGAAACTTTAACCAGCTACAGCCGTAACCAATCCTTGACAAATCTGAGTCCGGGGTGGGGGGCAGAAGAGGCACTGAAAGCTTTATTTCAAAGGTTCTGTGGCTTTCACGCGAGCCTTAGTTCGGCGACTGTGAGGAAGGGTGGCGTTGATTGCGGTTGTACTCTACAGGTTGCGGAGAAAGCCACCCAGGTCCTGCAGCAGACCCCAAAGCTGTGCCAGAAATTAACGAGGGAGAGGGAAAGGCAGAGGCTGCACTGTATCTCCTCTGTGTTCTCTCTGGAGTTTAGGCAGGGATGTGGAGCTAGGAGGTTCTCCTAGCTTCCTCTATCCCGGGGTGACCCTGGACTCTGCCAGGGGGCGGGCGGGGGGGAGGAGGGAGGCTGGATGGGCTCTCGCTCTTTGTGAGAGGGGGAGACAGGCCAACCCGAGGGTCGCGTTGCCGAAGATGCCATGCAGGTTTCTATCTTCGCACTGCTGTGGTTTGGGTGTGTGGAGATCTATGCAATTGTGGCTGTCGAAAGACTTTGTCCTTGGCTGTAGGAATAGGTTGACTCGGCTGGAGTGTTTGAGATGCCGGCCTTGGGATGCGTCTGGCTGGGCTAACTGGGTGTTCACTCCACCCGAAGACCAGGCTGAAATGCATTCGCTGTTTCCCTAAAGTTGGAGTGGAATAAATCCGAAATTCCTTGAGGGCTGAAATCTGCGGGGAAAGAAATGCTATTTCTGGGTCTGAGCCGTAGCCCTTGCAAAGAGCAGGAAATGAACCAGGATCTTGGCTCCAGGTCCCCTCCCTTGCTTCGCTGAGCGAGTCCTGCACTCGGTCTGCTCCCTGATCCTTTGCACTTGTTGACGAAGTTGCTTGGAAAGCATGCTTCCCTTATTTCGTGAAAAGTGTTTCTGTGCCCCAGTCTAAATTGTAAACTCCTGTACTTGCATGGGGGATGGTGGGGGGGGGGGGAGGGAAGTTCTACTTTTTCAAACATCTACTGTGCAAAATAGGATGTGTTCAATACATTTATATTTGACTGATGGACTAATCAGTAAACTGTTAGAACCCCTCTAAATTCAGTATTTTTAAAATGCTAATGAATCGGCTGAAATAATCCGGTTCTTTTCTCTCTCTTGGTAAAATGTCTGAGTCGTTTGTGAAGGCAGACAGAGGGAAGAATGCCAAGTTTGAGTTTCTCCTACCACTTCCCCCTCCCCAACTTCAACTCCTTATGAAACTCACCCAAGTAAATAGGAAGACTGAAGCTCTCCAAGAGGCTTGGTGGACCCCACTAAATTCACCTCATTGGGTGTGGCCAAGAAAGGAATCTATATACAGCCCTCCCTCTTGACTCTCCCTCTCTCTCCCTCCTCCTTCCAAGGGCCCAAGCTAGGAAAAATGCCTAAGAAAAGCACCTAGCATCTGCTTTCTCCAATGTTTCCCTGGGTAAATTTCTTCAACTTTGAGAAAACATGCGTGCGCGCGCGCACGCACACGCACACACACACACACACACACACACACACACACACACACCTGGATACATAATAATCCATTATAATTTGCAGAAAATACAAAAAATAATCATACTTTGACTCAGTAATCTCAGTACTGAGAACATGCTCTTAAATGTCAAAAAGGAGTAAAAAGGAACTATCTATTAAAAATATTTATAGCACTATTATTTTCATTTGCAGAAACCTAAGAGGAGCATAGATGTCTAAACAAATGGAGAATGACTTAGCAAATTGTGCTAGGCATAATTAAGATTGATAAATCTAAGGAATATAAAGCCAGTTGAGAAGACCTTTATGGAATAGTTCAAAGCAGAATCTTTGAAGAACACTTTACCCTACATCTTCTGGATCAAAGGGGGGAAAAGTGGGACTCAAGTTGTTATAAACCTGTTATGTGTTGAGATTCATTGATTCCAGTGGCAATATTTGTAAAGTAAGTTGAATTGGGTTTTTTGGTTTAAAATTAACTTTATATCATTGAAACACCAATTAAAATAATCTCTTGAATTTATCTAGAACTTAAGTGGAGTTTTTTTTTTTCTCCAAGAGATTTTGTATCTCACCTGGATGAGATAGCTATTTTTATCCCCATATTACAAATGTGAAAACTGTGGCACAAAGGGTTAAAAGTGACTGCCTAAGATGACAACAGCAAGTCAGTGGTAGAAGTAGATTTAGAAACCAGGTTTCCAGCTGTCCAGTTCCATGCTCTATCTACCACTATAGATAGCTATTGGAGATAGAGCTGTTGGCACCTCTAATAAACTAATGGTCAAACTGTCTAATTTCATAAATCACCTGATTCAGAGTTGGGAAGTATGATATAGATCATTGAATCCAACTCCCTCTCTCTCCCCCTCTCCCCATATGTATGTATATATGTGTGTGTATACACACACATATATACATACATATGGGGAGAGGGGGAGAGACATGAATTGCATACCATCTCTGCCACTTATCTGTGTGATCTTGGGTAAATCATTTAATCTCCCCAAGCCTAAATTTCCTCATCTATAAAATGAAGAGGTTGGATTTTATGAAATCTAAAATTCCCTCATAGCTCTAAATCTGTAACCTTCATGGAAATGAAGGGTTGAGATGGGCCCTGAAGGGTGGTTAGGATCTGGGGAGAGAGAGAGAAGCTCCCCCTGAGGGAGTAAAATGAAGTTGCAGAGGAGCAAAGATGTAGAAGCTGCTTATGGTAGTGGGTAGTGGGAGAAGAGGATGGGTAGGCATTTGGGCAGAGTGTCTGGGCCCCTCTTCATACAATGCCATCTGTGTTGTTAGCTTCTTTGTCTTCAAAGAGTGGCCAGCAAGGAGGAGGTCACTGGACAAGTTGTGGGTTCACAAGTCATTTTGGAGAGAAGAGGAGCCCTATGTGACCCCCCCCCCCAATAAATAACTTCTACTGGCAGAATAGTATCAGCTGTTACTAAGAAAGAAAGTAACCTTTTGTATGCCATATTTGCTATAATGACAATGCAGCAGAAGTTCATGGAATCATCTGGCTTTTAGAGCCACAGGAATCATAGCAATCCTGTAATACAATCTACTCATTTTATAGAAGGGAGTGGGGAGAGAGGGAGAAAGAGGAGAAGGAGGAGGAAAAGGAAGAAGAGATTAGAAAGAAGGTAATTTGCTGAAATCTAGACCAAGAGCCTAGGTCTTCTGCTTGTCAGTCAAGTTCCCTTTCCAATGGGTTCCTTAACTGTCCATAAGTGATGTCCCACAGCAGCCTGAGCATCCCAATGGACCGGCCACAGTCCATTTGAGTAGAGGCTAAGAGAAGGCACATCCTGACACTCTAGCCTCTCTCTATTTTAGTTGGCCCTTTATATCTATTCAAATAAAATTATGTTAGACTGATTTTTTTAAAAGACATGCAGAGCAGCAATAAATATTCAGGGCCATTTGGGCTATTTAATTCTCTTTCTGTCTTGAACAGCATAATAGGTTTAAGATAACTGCCTCTAAAATTAACCGTCCTTTTATTTTTTTTCTTGAGAAACGTGTCCCGATAAATCTTTTCTTGAGAGGTGAATGTCACATCAAGTGGAATTTGTGCATTTTCCTTCACCTAGGCCATCCAGACTAGGATTAGAGAGACAATTTTTTTCTGTCTCCTGTGTTGGAGATCAGGAGATTATAGCACACTTCATTCAATTTCAGTAGTGTCAGGAAAAAAGAGGGGGCTTTAAAAAATTCAGATGATCATGGAGATAAAGGTGGTCTACACCAGGATCTTTGCTGGTATTTACACTAATTACACAGGTGTATAATTGTATACCACTGTTTGTTTGTTCAGTCCTCACTCCGCCACCCAATAGTACAGGTTGGGCCAGTGAGATAGCTGTACAGTTTATTTTGTTTTGGCTAGGAACTGCAGAGATGAATAGAGGGAGGGGAATCTGGGGTTGAGAGATTTTTGCCAAAAGCAATTTGGAGTCTCCTTCATATTAGTCAGAGATTGTGTTTTTCCTTTCTGAAGCTGCCTGCCTCATACTAACTTCCACAGAGGGGTGTGTGTGTGTGTGTGTGTGTGTGTGTGTGTGTGTGTGTGTGTGTGTGTGTGTGTTTTCAGTTGTTTTTTTTTTTTAATTTTCTCTTGATGGTTTGTTAGCTTTCTCATGACTTGGCAGAAGTGAGAGAAAATATTAAGAAAGCAAAGGAAATAATATAATGATAATAGATCCTTACAGTAACCCTGCATTATTATTGTCTCGACTTTACAGAGGAGAAAACTCAGATACAGAGAAATTGAGTGACTTGCCCAAGGCCACCTAGCTAATGAGTATCTGAGGCAATAGTCAGACTCCAGTCTTGGATGTTACTACTTAATAAAAATAATACAATAGTATTATGCAATAGCAAGATTACATAGACCTATTTAACCAGAGTATAACAAATAATTGAAAGGAATATTCATCTTCAATGGATGAATGCTTTAATCCCAAAACTAGATTGTAAAATGAATTTAACTTTTCTCTTATAGAATTGGGCCTGGAATTTTTTTTTAATTTTCTTTTCCCCTTTTTTGAAGTCTTGTTATTTATCCATTTCTTTTTTTTTTCTTTTTGGAGTGGGGAGAGCAGGGCAATTGGGGTTAAGTGACTTGCCCAAGGTCAGATGGCTAGTAAGTGTTAAGTGTCTGATTTGAACTCAGGTCCTCCTGACTCCAGGG
Organism: Gymnobelideus leadbeateri; assembly: GCA_011680675.1. Lineage (NCBI taxonomy): Eukaryota > Metazoa > Chordata > Mammalia > Diprotodontia > Petauridae > Gymnobelideus > Gymnobelideus leadbeateri. The sequence goes on from WOXC01000516.1 coordinate 155,466, forward strand.
CTGGTGCTCTATTCACTGCACCACCTAGATGCCCCTCCTTATATGTTTCTTAATGTGCTCTTATAGTTCATAAAAAGAAGAAAACACGCTTCAATTATCATCTTTGATACAGATATCTCCCAAATCTAGATCTCTAGCCCTGATCTTACTCCTGAACTCGGAAGCTATGCCTCCACAGAATATCCTACCAGCTTCTAAAACTCAGTATTTCCCAAGCTGAGCTATTATCATTCCCCTTAAACCTGCTGCACTTGAATTTATTGCTATATTATTGTCTGTAGCACTACCACTCACCCACTTGGCCCATATTTGAAACTTTGGCATTGAAAGATCATAAAATTTAGGGCTGAATGGGGCTTTACCTGCTTCAATCTTCCTTTCTAGGCTCAATTCATTTTATTTTCCTGAATGTATTTTAGGTTCAATTCAGACTATCCTGTTTGCTCTTCCTGAATTTGAAATTGCATCCCTGGTCCTTGTCCAGGCTGCCTTACACCTTCCAAAACAGTCAAATGCACGCTTTCCTCTCCTCTGTCTCTCAGACACCTTAGTTTCATTCAAGGCTCAGCTCCTGTCAGTGAGTCATTTCTTACGGAATCCCCCTAATTTTTAGTGTTTTCTCCTGTCTCAAATTATTGAGTATATACTTGTGTGTTTACATATTGTGTCTCCCCAGTAGAAAGTAAGCACCTACAAGGGTGGGGATTATTTTAATTGTTCTCTCAGTATCTCCAGGACCTGGCTAGTACTTTGCAAATAGTAGGTACTTAATAAAAGCTTATGGAAATGGACTGAATCATTGAGTTCATTTTACAGATGAGGGAACTCAGACACCTAGAAATTACATGCATGACTTTAAAAGGTTACACAGGTGGTAGGGCCAGGATTCAAGCCTGTCTCCAAATGCTGTCTCCACTATACTGTGCTTTCATTAGAGGACAGGTAAAGGGTAAAACAATTGGTTGCTGCCTCCAAAAACCCCACAAACCCCTCAAATCCAGTCCCTACACCCTATTCTTCTCCTCCTCTGTGGACCATAGATCATTACCATGGGCCTGAACTATTGCATTAGCTGTACAGCAACCTTTGATCTCTCTCTTCTCCAACCCATCCTTGATAGCACTGCTAGATCAGTCTTCCTTTTGTGTAAGTTTGGTTGTTACTTCTCACATCACAGAGTTTCAAATACCTTTGTTCCTAAAAGGCCTTCCCCAATATGGCACCACCCTATCTTTTCAGCCATGGACTTGATACTCCAGCTAAACGGCTATTTTCCCATCTCTGATTTTTTCTCACACTGCCCTTGTATGAGCTTCTAAGTGTCTTTCTTCATCCTCTTTACCTATAAAATCTTACTCATTCTTAATGAGCATCTCAAATGCTACTTCCTCCGTGAAGGCTTCCTTGATTCTTATCTTTAGGTCTCAAGTGACATGTAGTTTTGTTTGTCCTCTCCAATAGAATTTCTACTTGCTATTGGAAGGAAACAAATATGTTCAACAGATAAAAAGTTTCTAGAGGGAAGGCATTGGTTTCTGGGAGGAAAGAATGATTAGTACAGTCATCCTGTAAATTAGGAGCCCTTAACCTGGAGCCTGTGAACATTTTAAATGCAAATATATGGCTATATTTTAATATAATAGGATTGCTTTGCAATCTTATGTATCTTTAAATATATATGATTATATTTCAGTACAATTGGTTTCCTTTGTAATCCTATGTATCTTTATAAATATATATATTTAAACACATACTATGTATATATATGCATATATAGTGTGTGTGTGTATATATATACACACATATATGACTGTATTTCAGTATAATTGGTTTCCTTTGTCATCCTGTGCATCTTATTTTATGTATTTATGAACATTATTCTGAGAAGGGGTCCATAGACTTAACCAGATTTCCAAGAGGGCCATGATACCAAAAAGATAAGGATGCTTGCTTTTGGAGGTGGTACCTGAGAGTCTGAGGGAAGCTAGGCATTCTGCATGGCAGAGGTGAGAAGGGCATACATCCCAGGTATGAATGACAGCCTTCAAATGACAAAAGGTAAGAAAGATTGTTCCTCTGCCTTCAATAGAAAGAGGGAGATTAGTAAGGATACTGTAAGCTCAATGAAGGCAGCAGCTGTTATCTATCAACAAAGTGTTATGTCTCCTACCCCTAGTACCTAATATACATCTGTGGAATTAAATTGGAACAGATCTCGCCCTTTCCCAGATATGTTCTCTGTCATTTCTGTGTGACCAAACAGCAGCTGGTGGGGTTTTTCCGACCATATGATGCAGGGGCTTCTTCCTCAAGTTGTGGCAGGTGCTGGCCCTCTGTGATCTCCTCCAGCACAAAGTCATCTCTTCCTCTTCACACTTCCCCCTGGGGCACTGAGTTCTGATCTCTCGATTTTGATTTCTCTTTTCTCTCTGGCAGATTTTTACCTTTTCTTCCCCTTCTACTTATTCCAGATCCAGCCCCTTAGAGTAAGCTTCTTGAGAGCAGAAATTGTCCTTAAAAAAAATTCTCTACCTCCAGTGTCTGGAACATAGCCCTCAATGATGTTTGTTGAATCAAACAGAAGTGTGCTCGCTGATGTGAGAACCAGGTCATTTGTCTGCTTAGAATCCATTCCCTCGTCCCATTTCACTGGGAGAGTGATCATCTTCCTTTGCCACAAGATTAATTTGTCTCTTTTGTTTCAACCCATCAATCACTTCCCAAGAGGATCATCCTTTCCAATAGCATCTTCCCATAAAAAAGTTAAGTGAGATGATCTAATGTAGTCCGATAATTCACATCCCTTTCTACTTTTGTATTTGACCAATTTTTTTTTCCAGAAAAAATGTGTGCTGAAAACATTGACCTTTGTGTTTAACGTGAGTTTTGTTAGCATCATACAATCTAAGATTTGGAGCAAGAAAAGAGGTTAGAGGTCCTCCAGTCCAGCCCCACATTTTAGAGAGGGGGCCTAGAGGGGTTAAGTGCCCAGGTTCACACAGCAGTACATGATTGAAAGAGGATATGAACCCAGGTCTTACTAATGGCATGTCCAATGGTCCATCTCCTACGCCTCCCTTCCCCTTAATTCCTTTGACAATTTTCTTTTATTTACACTTTTTTTTTTGCTTTTTGGAGGGCAATTGGGGTTAAGTGACTTGCCCAAGGTCACAGGCTAGTTTTTGGGTTAAGTGTGTGAGGCTGGATTTGAACTCAGGTCCTCCTGACTCAAGGGCTGGTGCTCTATTCACTATGACACCTAGCCACCCCTGTTTACACTTTTACAGTCATGTACACATTGTTCTTTTGGTTCTGTCTTCACTCTGCAATGGGTCATACAATTCTTTCCAGATTTGTTTGAATTATTCATATTTGCCATCCCTTAGGCACAATAATATTCCATTGCATCCATATACAATAATTCATTTGGCCACTGTTCGGTCATTGAGCCATAATTTATTTTTACCCTTCTGCTATTACAAATAGTGCTGTGGTGAATATTTGGGTAAATGTGGGACCTTGGAAGAACATTTAAAGAATTTATGTCTTTAGGATAGATTAACACTTTCTACTGACAGATCAAAATGTTTCCTCACCTTAGAAAATTATCTTTGTGGGATGCTATGGCCAAAAACAATTTGACACCCTGTGGCCTGACCTCTAGTGAGGAGCTCCTTGGACCTTCATTTGACTGATCCTTGGATGACAGGCACACAATCTGTCAAGGGGAAAGTACTCACATCTAGGTTGGACCTTCCAGAGCATGGAGTTGCAGAACCCAAGGTCGAAGGCAAGTCATAATGAGGCATTGGAGAAGAATGAATATTGAGATTTTACCTTGAAAGTCTTTTTTTTTTGACAGATCCATTATGTGGTTGACATTGACCTAGGCAAGTTAAATGCAAATCAGATCCAAATATAAATAAGACTTTTCTATATGATTTCCTTCAACTCTAGGACAATTCTAATGTAAATGCTCATGGGAATATAGGCTTTAGCTCTCTCACCCTCTCCCTTTTTTCCTCTCTCCCTCCTCCTTCTTTTTCTTGCTCATGTTCTTGTCCTGTAAGATAATTTGGATAGACGAGGACCTCTGGATTGCTCTGGAAAGCTTTTGCCAACCAGTTCCAAGATGATGGTCCTGATAGGGTTGCTTCTGAGGTAATAGTGGTGTTGGTATTGGTGCTGGTTTGTACATATTTTTGAAGAGTTGATAGTGGAAATTATTGGAAAGGTGATAGTTAATAGATTCTCTGAAGACTTACACTCTCACCCTCCTGCCCCAACTGTGTCCCCAGCCCAGAAGTTATAGAACAAAGCAAAACCTTGAATATAGCACAAGAAAACTTCTATTAGCCAGACCTCAGCTAAGTGGTGCCCCAGTTAGGCAGAGATTGGTGGAAACTGGGAGGAATAGGGTAGATCAAGAAAGTTGCTTGGGAATAAGCACTTAACCTTTGAAGAAAGAAGAGAATTACAAGGAAAGTTCATTTTAGGAATTTATCTAAATTTGTAGTTGTCTTGGGATCAGTACAGAGTTGCAGTTTGCTAAAATTACCATTTTCTATTCCTCAAATGAGATCTTTGTAAAGTGCTTAGTCCAGTGCCTGGCACATAGCGCTATATGAAATGTTGGCTGTAAGATCTTTTTCAACAAACAGAATCACAGAAACTCAGTTTTTAAAAAGAAACTTCAGAAACTATCAAACCTGCATGTGAACAAGAATGCCCTTGACCACATCTCCAACAAGTGTTTAGCTGGCCTTTATTTGAGATATTGAGGGGAAAAACCACTTCCTACCTTCTTCACAGCTCAATTCTGGATTTTCGGACAGCTCTAATTGCTAAAAGAGGCAGCTAGGCAGTGCTATGGATAAAGTGCAAGACATGGAGTCAGGAAGTCCTGAGTTCAAATCCAGCCTCAGACATGTACCAGTTGTATGACCCTGGGCAAATCACTTTACCCTGATTGCCTCAGTTTCCCTATCTGTAAAATGAGCTGGAGAAGGAAATGGTAAACCACTCCAATATCTTTGCCAAGAAAACACCAAATAGGATCATGAAGAGTCATATACAACTGAAATTGCTAAAAATTATTTAGCAATAATTGCTAAAAGGCTTTACATAAGTAGGGTGGCAGAGGGGAGAGAGCACTGGATTTGGTGTTAGAAGACCCAAGTCCCAATCTCAGCCCTGCTATTTATTACTTAAGGGACAATGGGAAAATCACTTGACCCCTCTGGGCCTCAGTTTCCTCTATAAAATAAAGGAGTTGAAATATGGTATGGTGGAAAGAATGCTGACTTTGGAATCAGAGATTCTAGTTCAAATACCGTTTCTCCATCCCACCCCACCTCTACCTGTGTAGCCTTGAGTAAATTACTAGATGTCATAGAGCCCTGAGCCAGATTTCCACTCTGCTAAGGTTCAGTAGAATACTACACATATATACTGTGTCATAGCATGACACAGGGTTCTTGTGCTCGAATTTGTGTGACATCCAAAGGAAGGCAACACAGGTCACATGGCAGTCAGCGGAAGGAACTGGAGATATTTTGTCTCAGAGAGAACACTTGGAGGGGAGCGTGATAACTATCTTCAAGTATTGGAAAGACCATCATTTCAAAGGTGACTTCAATTTATAATTGAAATGTAGTTGAAAATATAATTGAGGAAGAGCTAGAAACATTGGATGGAACTTGCAAAGAGGCAGATTTAGACTTGAAAAATTTCCTAATAATAAAAAATGATACATATGTGGCATTCCATGTTACCCTATTTATTATCATTATAACAACCCTGAGTGGCAATATTAATATACCCATTTTATAGATGGATACAGACAGCATCCTCTTTCACATGTTCTTTGTAGTTAATTTGGGCATTTATGATATAGTCAAAATGACTTAGTCACTCAATGCTGTTCTTAAAACAATATTGGTGTTACTGTATACAATGCTCCTTTGGTTCTTACCATTATTTTGTGCAAATCTATCCATGGTTTTCTAAAATAAATTTCTTATGCAATAAGATCTTACAACTAAATAGTTCTATAAAAATGTTGTCTCCTTTGGTCAATAAAGATTTATCAAGCACCTACTACATTCCAGGCACTGTGCATAAGAACCTTGGAGATAGGCAAGAGATGTATTAATCTCATTTTCCAAGTGAGGAAACTGGGGTGTAGACCTTGAACCTATTTGTGTCTTCTGACCCTAAGTTCGGGTTTTTTTTACTCTACCTTACTGTTCCAACAATTGGAGATGGTCCAAAGTGGACTGACTTAGGAGGGAGGGAATCAGTTTCCCCTCACCAAAAGTCTTTAGGAAAAGGTTGGATAATTCTTAGTTAGGGATGTTATAGGACAGTGTTCTTACTCTGGTAGGTCAATCTCTGAGCTTCCTTCCAATTGTTAGCTTTTGTGATTCCGTGAAATATTCTATCCATCTTACAGAAAAGAGATCAGAGGCTAAGTGTCAGTACTAAACTGCATGTTCTCCTACTCCAGTTTTCTCTTTCCTCGGTATGTGCTATCCTGCCTCCGTACACACATAATGAAGTATTCCTAGGTTGATATGGGGTGAGGGAGAGGGGGAAATTATAGTGAGGCAAGCCTGCAGACCAAAAGAGTGAATCTCCAGGGCTGAAATTTTAGTAATGAGGGAGCTAAACAGGGAAGGGTTTGTTTTGTTTGCTGGGGTTTTTTTGTTTTGGGGTTGGGTTTTGGGGGGCTGGGGGAGAGGGAGTAGAGGACCTCAGTGGTTTTCTCCTTCCAGCTCAAAATCTCTGATCTTATGAAAGGACTCTTCCCTGGATCCCTAAAATTATACCCCCGAGACAGCCTCAGTTTGGAAGGCCAGCCGATTGTTAGTTTTTCAATGTGGTCCTTGGTCCTGGAGTGAGCCTTAGTCTTTCCCTCCTGCCCTTTTTTCTCTCTGGCTTCCACCTGGTGCCTGGAGAAGGGTGGAGGAGTGGGAAAGGTAGGGCTTAATTCAGAGACTAGCTCTCAGCTCCCAGGCCTTTGGCTGCTTCCCATAATACTTACTGGACAATTCACAATACAGCTGTGTTTTGAGGGCTGAAATAATAGTTTATTAAAGCTATTGGAGGGAGCGAAGTGGGGTGGGGTGAGGGGAAGGGTTGCATTTCTGCCTTCCAACAAGAGAAAAGCCAGGTGATGAAACAGGAGGCAGGGCCTCAAATGAACTTAGCACCTTTCATTTCCCAGTGAATAGGCACTGATTATATTAGGGCTGCTGCTATAGTTTGCATTGAAAAAAACAACAACACATTTTTTTAAAGGAAGAATAGTGAAAGTCCAATTGAATAGGAATGAATGCCTCAGTGGCCTGGGCCTGCAGAAGAGGTGAAATTCTAGAAGGGTAGAGGTAGCAAATAAAAGGGAGTGGGCTTGATTTGCCTTGGACTTGTCAGTGATTCCTTCTCACTTGGCAGCCTTTAAAGGGAGCAAGTTCAGAGCAGCATTTTGTGTTACTGTCTTTTCTTAAACACTGTTTTTACCCCTGTAGGTGGAAGGAGGTCCATGTATCTATCTGTGTGTGTCCTCAAAACTGTCCCAGGCTCTGGGATCCTTATTGTCTGAAGCTCCGTTTCCCAACTGGAGCGTCTGGACACTTTAAAGAGATACCAAGCCATTCCAAGTGTGTTTGGGTTTCATTCACTCCCCTTTCCTTACTCACTTCCTGTTAGTTTTGGACCTTAACAATATAGATGAGCTGCCACTAAAGCAAAAGGTTGATGAAATTTATCTTTAGTTCTACCTTCTCTGCTCTTTATGTTCCAGTCTGCTGGAACTTCATGTCAAACACCCCCCAGCCCCACTTCCCAGGTAGTCTGTGTATTCCTGCTGGCCTAAGCACTAGCCTGAAGCCCAGGGCAGACAAATGTGTCCAGGTCTCTGGCCTGATTCCCCTGAGATGTGCAAACTCCAAAATTTCCCCACCCTCATATCAAATCTCCCATTATTCTGTCAGTGCCACAGACTTCAGGTAGGTGTTAAGAGGAAAACATTCTGAATCTCCTGGCTGGCTATGGACTGAAGACTTTACTTTAACCCTTCCAGGCATATCTGCATTTTAAAAGAGGACATTTACTAATCCAGAAATTCCAAAACTGGAATTCCAAGAAGTGGGATTTACTGAATTGTTGGAAATAATTTGGGGTAGGACTAATCTTCCAGATCAGCCTCTCCTCATATTGTTTGGGCAGCCTACTGATTCCCTTTGTATGTAAAACTGGCCCTGGGAGAAAGGTTGAGATTATGCGGACCATGGTGGAGAGAAGAGGAAAGATGCCTGTAGGGAAGGAACTTGTGCATACCTGTATTTGACAGTAGATAATATGTATAGAGAGAAAGCTGGGGATAAAGGGATAGAGAGCTTCCACCTCACTCTACTTTTCAACAAAGTCACACAGAAGTGTGAAAGATGGAAAAGGGTTGAGATACATTGGACAGAACAATCACATTTGAGAAAGCTCAAAGCAAGATTTGGTGAGTTCCAGGACAGGACCACAGGCCCAGGTCTAAGCCTTTGGTATAATTTTTTCTGTAGATTCCTAAAGAAGCACATAATATGTTTATTACAATCCAAAAATCTTGATTTAAAAATAATAGGGGCAGCTAGATGGGCCTTGAGGCAGAAGGACCTGAGTTCAGATTTGACCTCAGACACTTGACCCTTACTAGCTTTGTGACCTTGGGCAAGTCACTTAACCCCAATTGCTTCACCTCCCCTCAAATAATAATAGATACATACCTCATAGTTTAGATTCTATGAGGCTGGTGTGGGCACCTTCACATGGATCTTAGGGTCCCAGTTTCAAAGTGGAGAGGACTTTAGAGGCCCCCTAATCCAACCCTCTCTTTTAACAGATGAGGATGTGAGGCCCAGGAGCCTGCCCTGCCAGCAAGAGTGGGGCTCCCTCCCACAAACTATTAGAGAAAAACATATATAGCCACGTATGAACTAGGGTACTAGAGTAGTTTACTTTGGAGTACAGAAAATGGAGATATCACTCTGAGCTAGGGAATTCGTGGAAGGCTTCATGGAGGAGATGAGATTCAAGCTGGGGCTTGAAGCATGACTAGGCTTAGGATCAGCAGGGAGGAGAAAGGAGGGCATCATGGGCAGGGTGTGCAGTATGAGCCCAGGTAGTAACATCTGTGGGGTGTTTGGGGAATGGTGCATATTGAGAAGTAGAAAATTAGGCTGTATGGGTACAATAGGTTAATATTTGGAAAGTATTTACAACAATGTTGGTTATCCTAGAGGCAGCAGGGTATGATGGAAAGATGCCTGAGCTCAGCATTAGGAGGCCCAGGTTTGAATTCAGGCTTCGCCTTGGTGACTTTGAGCAAGTCACAAAGAAGAGAGATTGACCTTCAGTGCAGAGTCTGAATTTGAACACACATCCTCTGATGCCACTGCTCCAAAGTCCCAAGTCACTATGCCGATGGGAGGGGCTAGTAGCATCAGCCCCTCCCACAGGCATCTTTTTCTTTTCTTTCTTTTGTCCTCGCCTTTCTTCTCCTCTTCATCTTCCCTCTACTTGCCATTCTTTTCTTCCCCTCCCTTTATCCGTTCTTTTCTGCCTGTGCTTTTGGACTGCTGGCAGCTGTAACTATGACTAGTCCAGCTGATTCCTACTATACAAAGTCTATGGAACAGAGTGGGTGGTCTGAGTGCTGATGACTACTATACTTAAATGTGATAGAGGGAGATTTACAGCCATACTCCCTTATCAGGGGCATATCCCTATGATCCCCAAGGTAACCTATTTCCATGGGGAAGGGGGAGATTCCCCCCTCTCCCCATCCATTTAAACTTCCAAAAGAGTCGAGCAGGATATACCAGCTAGGTGTCCAACCCACAAATGGGAAACTTGGATTCCATGGTAATAATATTCACCTCCTACCTTCCCTGGCTCCCATCAAATCAACTAAAATCCCACCTTCTGCTAGAAGTCTTCCCCGGTCTTTAATCTAAGGGCCTTCCCTGCGAAATTAAATTATTTCCAATTTATCCTACATACATCTTGTTTGTACATGGTTGTTCATAGTTGTCTCCCCTATTAGACTATGGGCTCCATGAGAACAGGGGCTCTCTCTCTCTTTTTTTATCTTTCTTTATCACCAGTGCTTACACAATGCCCGGCATATAATGGTCACTTAATCACTCCTAGTTGACTGCCTGTTTGATATAATAATGAATACCAGGTGTCTGCCAATAGTAGCACAAATCTGGAGCTTCGTTCTGCCTCCTGTTTCCTCTAATCAAACCTGAATCCCATTGAAGGCATTCAGTGCAGAATGAAGCCATGCTCCGGATACACAGTGATCAAGATGGTATAATAAGCTAGCTCAGTGCCTGGACCAGGTGTTTGCCAGATACCAAAGCAGCTCCATGGTGACTCTAGTCTGTTCCTTTCCATTTCTTCACCACCAAAATAATAATGACAATCATAACTTTCTTGGAGGAATCAACCATTTGAGACCACACCACTTTAAGTTCACTAATTTAAACAATATTACTGGTCACAACATCCACGGCTACTGCCATGACCTATAATCTTGCTTATTTATTTACTGGAGGTCATGATGTATGTGGTATAATGGAAAAGATATCTTATTTAGTGTCAAAGTATTAGGTTTGAATCGCTTAACCTCTTGGGATATTGTTTTCCAGGGTCAGCTGGGTGGTGCAGTGGTTAGAGTGTTGGGTCTGGAGATACTAAGTCTTGAGTTCAAATTTGCCCTCAGGGGCAGCTAGGTGCCTAGTACAGAGTAAGCTTATATAAATACTGACTATTATTGTTATTATTACATTTGTAAAATGGGGTAGATTGGGCTAAAGCGGGTTCTTATCCTGTGGTCTGTGAACTTTTTTTTTTGTATTTTGATACCTGTGCTTCATTACAATTGGTTGCTTTTGTAATCTTACATATTTTATTTTATGTAGTCAAAAACATTCTGAGAAGAGGTGCATAGGCTTCACTAGACTGGGGAGGGGGGAGGGTGAGAAAGGCTATCCATGACACAAAAAAAGGTTACCATCCTCTGCAGCAGATGTCCTCTAAGGCCTCCTTTAGCCCTAAATCTCCCTGTCTCTGTCTCTGTCTTTATGTATATATATACTAGTTGTTGAGTGTGTGTGTGTGTGTGTGTGTGTGTGTGTGTGTGTGTGTGTGTGGTTGTCAGAATTGGATCCAGGACTATAAGGTAGGAAAAGAAGTCATCTACCCAATGTACAACCCATGATAAGGGACACTTTTCATTGTTGGTTTTTATAAATGCACCTACTTTTAGTGCCAGGATATCCCACTCATTATGGCACTAAGGGTGTTTGTCTTGTGATAAGTTGGGTCACGTGTCACAGGGAAAGCCTAAGGCACTCAGACACCCTGTCCTGACTGCTATCAGGCCAAGAGTTATAGGCAACACCTGCCTCTTAGGCGTCCTACAGGTAGCTCTGGTAATAACATCCCTTGGCCTGGGGCCAACATTCTCCTCTCCTCTTCTCCTGAAATCTGTTCTATAGCAGGTAGTGTCATAGTGAGGTTCTAGCCTATGTTGTTTTATTCATTGTGACAAATCAGTGCATCTTGCTTGCAGGGGAAGGAACTGAGAAAAGGTGACATGTTATTGTTCAGGGAGCATGGTATTAAGGCAATGAGACATCATTATATAAAGATTTTAGAGAGGTCTTTTGCAGAGTGTTACTGATTTAACAGAGCACATCTTAGCAGTGCAGGCCAAATTTGCAAACAGATTCCAAAAATATAATGAGAGCTGAATGAATGCGTGCTGTTACTGAAGATGCCCATCTCTGGCCAGAGAGGCCTTCCAGGTTCATTTCCTCATAGCAGCCCTTTGAAACAGCTCCATGGTGCCATCTGAGCATTTCTAAAATGCAGTACGGGCCTCCATTAGCGAAAACATATAATATACCAAGGAACTGGTTACCAGGCAGTATCTCCAGTGACTGGGGTGTAATGACTTGGACCCTCCTTTTGCCAACATACTCCTCATCGGGGCTTACTCACTATAGTGTAGATCAAAGGTTATTAACCTGGGGTCAGTAGACTTGTTTGTTTTTAGTTTAATATTTTATTTTCCCCCCTAATTACATGTAACAACAATTTTAACATTCTTTTTTCAAATTTTGAGTTCCAAATTCTCTCTCTTCATCCCTCTGCCCCCTCCCACTGAGAAGGTAAGAAATTTGACATAGGTTGTACATGTGTAGTCATGCAAAACACATTTCCATGTAAGTCATGCTGTGAAAGAAGACAGACAAAAAACCCAGGAAAAATAAAGAAAGTAAAGAAAAAGGATCTTCGATCTGCATTCAGGCTCTACTTGTTCTTTCTCTGGAGACAGACAGCACCTTTCATCATAAGTCCTTCAGAATTATCTTAGATAATTGTATTGCTGAGAATCGCTAAGTTATTCACAGTAGATCATCATACAATATTGCTGAGTAAACTTGTTTTTAAAAATATTTTGATAACTGTATTTCAGTGTGATTGTTTTACTCTGTAATCCTATAAATGTTATGAAAAAATGGAGATTTGTGAACTTGTTTTTAAAGTATTTTGACACCCATATTTCAATATAATTGTTTTACGTTGTAATCTTGTATATTCTATGAATTTAAAAACATTATTTTGACACAGGGTTCGTAGGCTTCACTAGACCACCAAAGGGGTCCATGAAATAAAAAAGGTTAAGAACTCCCAGTGTAGACATAGTCAGTAAAAGTACCCTGATGCTACCATCACCAATTACTTTGCCTTTCTGTTCTCCATTCTTTTACCAAGGCCCAAAAATGGTGGTGTTGTATAGTAGAAAGAGCAGCAAACTTGAAGTCATAGGACCAGATTTCAAATCCAGCCCTGCTGATTACTTTTGTGACCATGTAAGTCATTTAAGTATTCTGGGCCTCCGTGTCTTCATCTGTAAATGAAGGTTTTGGGACTAGACCTCTAAAATCCTTTCCTAGTCTTTATCTATAATCCTTTAATTCCATAGTTAGAAATAAAGAATGGAAAATATACTGAACCCCTACACCATGGAACCCGGTGATCTGTACTCATACCTAGGTGTAAATGATAGAATTTAAGCCCCCTAAGGAATATTTCACCTTTATCTTATATCATCCCTGGTGCATAGTAAGTGATTAAGAAATGCTTATCGATATTAACACCTTTCCTAAAAGCAGGGTTTGACTGGGAGAAGAAAGTGAGATAGCCTCCAGGATACTGGGTGCCTTGGGAGGTAGGAGGGGCACCACAGGGAGCAGAGTTAGAGGTGGTAAGGTATAGGAAAAGGAAGCAGGATATACAAAAGACAGACCATCCACTTCACATTTTTGCCAAAAGCAAAATTCTCCCTGTCAATTTAGAGGTGGCTTTGCCACCCAAATCCTAGACTCCTAAAATACTATTATCCATCTGCCCTGTCTTCCAGGGAAACAGAAATATAGGAGGGCCAATATAGATGCCCATGAAAGTATAGGGACAAGCTAGAATTTGAATTATGTTGGGTTTTTTCTTTTCTTTTTTTTTTTTTTTGGAGGGGGAAGGGCAGGACAATTGGGGTTAACTGACTTGCCCAAGGTCACACAGCTAGTAAGTGTGTCAAGTGTCTGAGATCAGATTTGAACTCAGGTCCTCATGACTCCAGGGCTGGTGCTCTATTCACTGTGCCACCTAGCTGCCCTCTAGAATTTGAATTCTGAATCTAGTTCCTGTCTGTGTGCCACTTGTTCCCTTGGTTAGGAATCTTGAAGGCAGGTGTGGTCCTCACATAGATGCACCAAGAAGTCGGAATTTGACCAGGAATCTACCGCCCACAATACCACTAACCCATTCAGTGACCTTGGACAAATCATTCAGTCCTTCTGTACCTTAGGTTCTCTGACCGTAAGATGGGAATAATGCCACGGGCTATCTAAAAGTGAATATGAAATGCTTTCTGGAGCCTCTGGAAAGTTCCTTCCCAAGACATATCTGTCCTTCAAAAGTCTCTCAAGAACCACCTTGGCCATGGAGCTTTCTCTTCTGTTATCCAACTGGTTTTTCCTTAAGTAACTGTCAACCCTGCTGTAGTCATTGAAATGCTGGGCTTGGGGGATCAGGGAGAACTGCCTCTGACATGAAGGCTGTGACCTTGGCCAAGGTCATAAGGTCACTGTGAAGTTCAGTTTCTTCTTCTGTAAAATGATGAAGTTGCACCTTAGAACATGACTTCTAAGGCCCTTTCTGTTCCAAATCCATGGTGTTATGATGTCGGCTAGCATCTTAGTCTAGCCTTATTAGCAGCCTCCTGCCCTCAGTGAATGCCATTATCCCAGGAGTCTCTCTCTCTCCTGCCAGTAACAGTCTTTCTTCCTTCTCTCTGTCTGTTGTTTCCCCTTCCTTCTATATTAAAGAGGAATCCCTTTCTCAGGGCACCACCTCCTCCAAGAAGCCTTCTTTGATTTCAATGCTGTATTAATTATTCCCTTACTCAGTAATTACTTTAGCATTGCATATCCAGTTGATAACAAATTATTTTATGTTTATTATGCTCCTCCATCCTCTTCTTTTAAGATACTGTTGCTGTCCGGGATGGGGCTCAAGGATCGGCCACCTCTTCTCTATTTTATGAACTGCCTCCCTTCTCACAACCACCAGAAATAACTTCTTACTCAGTGGTTTTTTAAAACTCTGAATTATTGGGGGACAACAGTTTAGGAAGAGAAACCTCTCTTTCTCCATACCCCCTGATGGTAGATCCCAGAAACAAACTCATCAGTCCCCAAGTATGTATTATTCCTTTTTTCAGGACTCCAGCTGTTCAAATCCGAGGCCCACCATGGGTGCTCAATTAAAGTTTATTAACTAATCACTAATCAGCTAGGTGGCACAGTGGATAGCAGGAGAGAGTCAGGAAGACTTAAATTAAAATCTGGCCTCAGACACTTATTAGCCGTGTGACCCTGGGCATGTCATTCAACCTTGTTTACCTCAGTTTCTCATCTATAAAATGAACTGGAGAAGGAAATGGCAAACACTCCAGTATATTTACCCAGAAAACTCCAAATGGGGTCACAAAGAGTCAGACATGACTGAAATAATTGAACAATCACAGGAACAACAATCAGAAAACCACTAGAGACATAACCCTCACTTTACTTCCTCCTCTGATCCCTTCAAGCTCTAAAATGCTATGACTCTTTCATGGTCTCCTTCAAGTGTGAACTAACTAGCATCACTGCAACATTATCTCATTTGTTCTGAGGTCAAATGACTTGCCTAGGGTTTCAGATTTGAACTCAGGTCTTCCTGACTCCAGGCCCAGTGTTTGATCCACTGTACCACCTAGCTGACTCAACACTTATACTCTGTTGGTGGAGCTGTGTGTATATTGGCCCAGCGGTTCTGGAAAGAAATTTGGAATTATGCTTTTAAAAAGCGAATTCAGTGTCAATGCCTTTTGATCCAGAGACTTCAGACATATTCCAGAGTCAAATATAGAAGGAAAGGTCCCGTACACACCAAACTTTTCATAGCAAAGCTTTTTGTGTGTGGTAGCAAAGAACAAGAGACAAAAGTAGGTGCTCATTGAGTTGCTAAACAAATTATGGTATATAAATAGGTCATAAAAATGACAAATATGAATAATCTCAGAGAAGCATGGAAGAATGTATATGAACTGATACAGAATGAAGTAAGCAGAATCAGGAAAACCATAGGACTACAATGAAAGGGGAAAAATGAAATTGAGCACTGTGTAATTAAATTCTCAAACATGGCCCTGGAGAAGAGTTGAGAAGCTGTACCTTCTTTCTTTACAGAGGTGGGGGACAATGGGTGTCAAATAGTATATATACATATATACACACACACACATACACACAGTGTTAGTTTATGACTTGGTTTTGCTGATCTGCTTATTTCCTTTCTTTTTTATTCTTTGTTTCTCTCTGGGGAGGGATGAGTATATTTGAAAGTGAAAGTGATATAAAAACAATAGATATCAATAAAAATATTTTTAAAACATCAAAATTAATTTGTAAAAAATTAACCAGCCCTGGAGTGTCAGCATCAGGGAAAAGAACCAAGCCTAAGGAATGGCTTAGACTCTTGTCTCTCTCTTCTGGAGCAGCCAGGGTGAGTGCTTCAAAACCACTAAAATTAACACCATTATTTTGTTTATTAAGTGCTTAATAAATGCGTGTTGATTGGTTGATTGCTAAACAATCTTTAATTGAAATCCAAAATGCCTCCACTGCAGGCATCCTGGTGGCAGTCTTACCTTCCAACTATGCAGGGCACTTGCCAGATCATCTTACAGATCATTTTGCTAAAATTAAGCATAATTGCAGTAAATCAGATGAGGGAACTAACTACAACAAAATGCTGCAAGCCCAAAGGTAATGATGGCAGTGGCAGTGGTGCTGGGGGTTGGTGGTAGTAACCATGCTGGCGGTGGTAATTGTCTCCGGGGACTATGTTAAAAATTAGGATTTTGGCCATTTGCAGCTCTTCTTGGGACAGCTCCTGACTTCTCACACCAAGAGGTGGCTGTCACAGATGTCACTCCATCCCCATTCAGACCTGGCCAGGGGAGAGATACCTCCAGCTCCAGATTTGTGAAGTACAGTACAAGGCATCATTTTGTTGACACCTGGTAGCGCCCACTGTTAGAAAGGGGAATACGCTAAAGTAAATAGTCCTATTAAAGAGCCCCTGGCTCCTACTAGAGAAATAATAGGCCTCTACCATTTACTCTCTGTGTGATATCAACTAAGTCCTACCCCTCAGATTTCTCCTCTATAAAATGTGGGATTTGGATCTGGTGATTTCTAAAAGTCCTTTTCAGTTTTAAAAACCTTAATATCCTGGGATCTTGAGGCTAGGGTGAAGAGCTAGGGACTGAAGTGAGTCAAGCTGACAACCCTAATGACCATAACTTCCTCCCCAGGTCTCTGTGGCTCTGAAAGGATAGAGAGGATCTGAATCACCTGAAGGCTAAGTGTAAGGAAATTTGTTGTTCCCAAGGACAAATGAGTCTGACCAGCAACCAAACATAGGCTGATTGGAGGGCAAACTATGTACTTTGATGAGCACAATTGCTTTATGTTTTCTTTTTATAAAACATTATTTTCTTTTTCTAGTTATATGTAAAGACAATTTTTAGTGTTCATTTTTACAAAATTTTGAATTCCAAATTTTTCTCCGTCCCTCCCCAACCCCTCCCTAAAATGGCAAGCAATGAACACAACTGCTTTATATACACATCAATTAATGTATGTTCCAGGCAGCAATTTGTAAGCAATACCCCACAAAGAGTAACTGTTCTTTAAGGCATAGAAAAGCAGCTATAATGCAGCACTTATGTCTAGATGAGGGCATTCCTATAACCATAATTAAGTGTTTAATTACATTGTTTTCTTGTTCCTCAAGTCCAAGTCTTATATTACCAACTAGAGAGAAAGCTCCTTGAGGGCAGAACTAATATGTTTGTATATATGTGTATGTATGCATGTATATACATACACATACATGCGCGCACATACATGTGTATATACAACAGGATAGGTACAATGGGGATTATCAAATAGAAGTATATATATATATATATATATATATATACTTTATATATATATATTTTTTTCCTATTTATATACTTTTTTTTTGCCTTTTTTTTGGAGGGCAGTTGGGGTTAAGTGACTTGACCGAAGTCACATGGCTAGTAAGTGTGTCAAGTGTCTGAGGCTGGATCTGAACCCAGGTCCTCCTGACTCCAGGACTGGTGCTCTACTCACTGTGCTACCTAGCTCCTCCACATTTATATACTTCTATATATACTTTTATATATATGTATATATACATATATATATATATATATACACATCCATACATATACACACATACAGGCATGTATATACTTCTATTCAATAATCCTTATTGTACCCTCCCCCATTGTACCCAACCCTGGAATGAGGAAATCAGAAGCAATTGATAAACACGTATTGATTATAAAATCCAGCCACAATCTCCTGCTGAGCCTCCCTCCCTTCACCATCTCCAGTCTCACAGACTCCTGCAAGGTAGAAGATGCTGCAGGTGCCAAGGCAGGAGACGCCAAGGACTCCTCAGGAAGCAACTTCGGGCCCAGGCCCTTGCACAGATCTGCACCTCCCCAGAGCAAAGGGAGTCACGGACCAGGAAGGAATGTTCCAGCCTGGGAGGGGAGTGGCAAACTCATTTAGTCTCCCCTAGGGTTCAGATCAAGCCAGTAAATTAACTTGCTCTTGGAGGAGGTGAGGAGAGAGGGTTGCATAAGCTGCCCACATCCTGTGCCTGGCAGTGGTCTCTCTCCAGGTTTACCTGTTGCCAAGTGCTTTGGGTGGGAGGGAAGAGAGGTGGGACAGGTGTCAGGGTTAGTGTTTTTTTTTTTTCCCTTCTCATGCTGGGTGTGCTCTCTGCAGCTGGTTTAACCCCAGCTCTATTACTAGCTCGTAGTGTGATCCTGGATGAGTCACCTAACCTTGAGAGGCTCCTTTCCTATGAAAAGGAGCAAACTATAGTAGAAAGATTATTCGCTGTATCTTGGGTCAGAAGACCTGGGTTCCAGTCTTCATCTTACTACTGATTACCTGGGTGGCCCTAGGCTAGTTCCTTCACTTTGGGGTCTCTAGTTTCCTTATCTATAATATGAAGGGTGTGAATTAGACAATCCCTAATGGCCCCTTACAGTTTTAAATCAATGATCTTAAGGCCTCTCTGGACATTAGTTTCCTTATCTGCTAAAGGAGAGGATTAAACCATGTTTTCCCTATTCATTTAAATTCTAAAACTCTTCTGTGCTTTAAGGGGTTTTGGAAGACAAAGCTGTGAAACTCTTCCCATTCTCAGCAGGGAAAAAGAAAAGAGAGAAAAATCTTTGTGCAGGTTAAATTAACCACCTCATCCTGACCCAGTCTAACTGACTCCCTTTCCTATCCTGGTAAGGTTTTTCCTCTCCCCTTTTTTATAACCAGATCCCTACTGAAGACATTTCAATAAGACACGTAATATACTTAGCACATATAATCTTGCTCCCTGCCTGGACTGTGATTGGGTTGGCTGTCCTTTGGTCTCTCATGTGGGAGTTTCTGGATGGCTTTACTAACAAGAGTGCCTTGGATTTAATGGAACCCCTTTCTCAAAGGAGCTTTAAGAGGAAAGCATGACCCAAATGAGCAGTGATGACTCTAGGGGTCATGGTTCAAATGATGAGCCACAATCCCACATGGTTTTATTTGGGAGAAAGTGAACACCAAGAGGATTCTTAATAAGGGAAAGTTAGGGGGAAACATGTCACAAATGGGTGAAAATATACATTAAAGGCAGCCCAAGGGTGTTTGGAAGCAGAAATTTTTCATCTGGGGCAAATGAGAACTGGAGGTCAGAGTGGGAAAGGGTGGCAGTGGTGCAGAGAAGAATTTAATCAAAGGTAGAATTGAGCCAGGTAGAGGCAGGGCATCAGATCTCCTCCATAGTCTCTAGGCTGCGGAGACTGGGTGGGAGAAAATGGGTGCTGAGAGAGCACCACAGTGATGGTATCTGAAGGATATCGGCCCAGGGTTAGGGGGTGGAGTAGTAAAGGACACGAGAGGCCTCACTCACCCCAGCCTGTTACGACTCTGTGAAAGAGGGGGAGAGGCATTTCCCTGTTGGTAACGGAAGAGTGATTAAAGGATGATTACATGGATATAAACCTCAGATTTATTCTCAATGAAGAGTCTCCTAGTAGGATAAAAGTTCAAGAGGAGGAGGGGATCTCAGAGGCCATGGAATCCAGCCCCCTGCTCTGACAGATGAGAAGACTGGAACCTAGAGAGGCTGATTTTGCCAGTCATGTGGGTGGTGGCAGGCCTAGGACTATCATCCAGGGGGCCTCTGACTCTGGATCTAATTCTCTTTGCACTCTATCATGAGCATCTCAGCAACTATTGAATGAATGGGAACTCTTATGACATGGAGTGATGATACTTGTAGTAACTGACCTACAGGGCTATTGTGAGAATCCAGTGACATGATATTATGTAAAGGGCTTTGGAACCATAAATCACTATAGTGGGTTATTGATATTTTATATTAATATTATACAGAATAATAATATACTCATAATAATATTATCTACATGGGCCATTTGCTATAAACAAGCTGTTGTCCCCAATGTCTCAGAAGCAAGCCTTCTCTCTATCTAGTCTAATAATCCCTCAAGACTGATTTTAAGTCCCATTTCCAGTAAGCCTTCTGCAGAAAAATATTAAAGTCAATATGATGCCTTTAAGCTTTGGGCCTTTGGATTAAGCATTTCCCTCTCTCTACTTTCCTTTTTAAAAATGTGACCCACCTCCTCAAGGAGTCAGTCCCTAATATCTCAATTAGAATAAATTTATTCAAGCTCTATTTCCTTAAAGAAATGACTACAGGCACCCAGAAAGGATGGGGATGGGAGGAGGGGAGAATTAGAGGTTGGGATAATCTTTAGGAACAGAAAGGTAGAGGTGCTGCTAGAATTCTGAAGACAAACTGTCAACCAATCCAGTGAAGACTTCTCTTTCTCCTACTGGGGGAAGGTGTGTGGGTTGATCCATATTATCATTGTCCTATTTTCTTCTTGAGTCAGAATATGGAAAGGGGACCAAGGTCTAAAAGCCAAGTTTATAATTAGAATTTATAATTCCCAAACTACATCCTAAATCAATGAATTCTGGATTAAAAAAAAAAAAGATCCCAACCCAAATTTGGTATCATGTAGACCAAACATCTGAGTCAGTGGCTCCATTTCAATTCAGGTTTTCGCATTCATAGAGATATTGACCAGGGCTCTGGAGTGACTTGACCTTTGGCAGACTAACAGCAGAAGTGAGATTTCCGATGAATCACCTAAGCTCGAGCATCTTGTGACAGAGCTCTCTGCAGGCCTTTCCGTGCATCACAGATGTTTCCAATTCTTCCTTTTGATTGCTGATCCCCACCTACCTTCCACCCCCCACATCCCCAGGGCAATATTCCATCATTTCATAAGGAGCTGTAAGAGCCTCTTCATTAAGGAGAGGGAGCAATAACTCATTGTAGATGACATCACTGCTGAACTCCAATCAATCAACAATTTTTGTTAGTATTTGTGGGCTCAACCAAGTGCTAGGCACTCTGAGAAGTAAAAAAGACTCAGTCTCTGCTTATAGGCTAGTTGAGAGGATAAAACACATGTACAATACAGAGGAGAATGCTAGTTCTGTTACAGGTGTCCCAAGAAGAAAAATAAGTTAAGCTGGAGAAGTCATGGAGGCTCTGTCTGAATAAACATGGGGACTCAGAACCCCAGCTGTCTTTCCTCTACCTTCAGTCTACTTCAAACAAAACACATAGTTATCAAACACCTGTGTGCAAGGCAGCACAATACAGTGGTGGTTTCAAAGAATGCCCAGCTGAGAAGAGGCATCTTGGTGTGGGGAGCAGGAACACTGTATGAGGATCTGAGTTCAAATCCTCCTTCTGCTGTTTGTTAAATGTGTGACCCTAGTACTTTTAATATTCCTGAACTTTATAATGGGGATTTTGTCATGATAGGGGATAAGAGGAGTGTGTATGTATGTGTGTGTGTGTATACATACATACACACATATATATATATGCATACATATACACACGCATAACTATATCTTAAAGGGATATATAAATGTGAGTTACTATTATTAAAGAAATGGAGACAGCTTGTTCTAGGAAACAGTAGGCTGGATTTGGAGTCAGGGGCCAATCAAAAAGCTTTTATTAAATGCCTACTATGTGCACCAGGTACTATACTAGAGGCTGGAGTTGCAAAGACAAAATTAAAACAATCCCTGCCCTCAAGGAGCTTACATTCTACAAGGGGGAAATAATAAGTATAAATACGTAGTCAGATTGTGCACTGGATAGAGTGTTGGACTTGGAATCAGAAAAACCTGAGACCCTGGCTGAGTCAGTTAACCTCTGTCTACCTCAGTTCCCTCTACTGGAAAATGGAGATAATATTAGATATGGAGATGACTTAGCTCCCATGGTCATTGTGAAGACCAAATTAGATAGTATTTGTACAGGGCTTTGCAGACCTGAAAGCACTCTATAAATGTCAGCTACTAAATATATGCACTAACAGCTGAAGGGGTCAGGGAAGTCCTTGTGTGGAGGTGGCAGCTAAACTGAGCTGTGAAGCAAGCTAGACATTGAAAGAAGCAGAGGTGAGGAAAGAACAGATTCTAAGGGAACGGCCACAAGAAGAGTTGGGTAGTGAAGACAGAGCACTGGGTGTGGAGTCAGGACAAATTCAGCTCAGACACTTCCTAGCTGTATGACCCTGGTCAAGTCACTTCACTCAGTTTGCCTCAATTTCCTCATCCATCAAATGATCTAGAGAAGGAAATGGCAAACCACTCCAGTATTTCTGCCAAGAAAACTCCAAATGGGAGCATGGAGAGTCAGATGTGACTGAACAGTAACAATCATAAGTGTTAAAAAAAAATTTTTAGGGGGTGGCTAGGTGGTGCAGTGAGTAGAGTGTCGGTCCTGGAGTCAGAAGGACCTGAGTTCAGATCCGGCCTCAGACAATGCACACACAAACAGAAAAAAAAACCTAGTCATGTGACCTTGGGCAAGTTACTTAACCCCTATTGCCCCCCAAAAAGCAAAAAAAAATTTTTTTTAAAGAAGAGGGAGTGAAGGGGAGTCATATGTAATAAGGCTGGAAAAGGCATCTGGAGGTAGATTACGGAGGGCTTTAAGTGTCTGACAGAAGAGACTGGATTTTCTCCTAGAGGAATCCATCCACTATAGATTCTTGAGTAGTGAAGTGACATAGTCAGAAGTTCAAATTAGGAAAATCACTTTGGCAGAGGCTGAATTGGAGATGGGTGGGACTGGAGGCAAGGAGACTCATTAAGAGGTGATTTCAATAGTCCAGGTAAGAAATGATAAATGTCCTGAACAAGGGTCCTGGGAGGGTGAATGGGCAAGACTGGGCTTCCAAACCTACCTCTGACAGTTGATACTACTGGCAAGTCACTTAACTTTTAAGTTTCTGAAGGCACCTCCTTAGTACGTCATCCTTGTCAGTGTGATAACCATGACCATTGATGTGTGCAAAGCATTTTACCTTATATTATTTCATTTGGTTCTCACAACAACTCAGTGAGGTAGGGTTATCGTCCTCATTTTATAGTTGAGGAAACAAGCAGGTTAAGGAAATTGTCCGGGTTGCACAGCTGGTAAATGTTAGAGGAACTTCTTGAACTCTGGTCTTTCTGACTCCTAAGTCCAGTCATCTGTCCACTACACCACCTACCCACTAGATATCACAGAAAAGTTGCAGTCTGTACACAATGAGAATGCCCCAAGCTATTACTGTTCTTCATTTATTCAGGTGTTACCAGACAATGATCCTTGACTTCAAGAAACTTACAATCGAGTTGAGGAAACCATCCTAACAATTTGATAACAAGTACAAGAACTAAATAATATATTAGTATGTTTTTCCCCAGAGTTAATCTGTCATGCTTTTCAGACTTTTGATTAACCTGTGACCAGCTACAGACTAAGCTTCCGTGGCCCGTTAATGAGAAGGGAAATGAGTACACTGAGTTTGGTTTCCAGGAAGGAATGCAAGGAATGTAGTTCTTCCCAAGACTGACAGCAGAGCCCCAGATGGGCTGGAAGTGCTGACGGGGCAGCCGTGCCCAGTGGGAACGTGCTTGTGGTAATGCTTTGGCCTAGCTTCTGTTTAGGGTAACAAGGCAGAGGCAATTAGTCTATCTTCACTGATTCAGAAGATTAGCTGTAAACATTGTTCATCTACTCAACCTGGAGAGGAAATGTGGCACAGGGCCCATGCCCTGGGTGAGGGCTAGCTTTATCCTTAGTTGGTGTTTGGTAGCCAGTTTGGCACATTTATTACACATCCCTTCCATTTGCAGAGCCCTTGTACTTTACAGAGTATTTTCACAAACACCCAGACAAACCTGTGAAGTACAGTAGGAAGGCATTATTATTCTCATTGGACAGATGAAACTGGAGACCCTAGACTAATGATTTTTCTTCCATAGCAGCTTTAGCCACTGTTGGTATCCAGTCTCTTGATGCTCCAACTTAATGCCATCCCTCCCAGTTAAAAAAATTATTAATTTACTTTTAGTTTACAATATTCAGTTCTACAAACTCTTGAGTTTCAAATTTTCTCTCCCTCCTTCTCTCTCCTCCCCCCTCCCCCACCACAGTCACATGCAATCAAATATAGGATCCACAAATACCTTCACATTAAACATTAGTCAGGTTGTAAAGAAGGATGATAACCAATGGAGTGAACAGTGAGAAAGAGGAAACAAAACAAAACAAAAAAAGAGAGAAAGAGCAAGTAGTTTGTTTCAATCTGTATTCAGACTCTGTAGTTCTTTCTCTGGATGCGGATATCTCTTTTGATCATGAGTCTTTTGGAGTTGTCGTTTAACCTTGCATTGCTGAGAGGAGCCCAGTCTATCAAAGTTAGTCATCACAGATATGATACGTCTGTGATTAAGTACAGTGTTCTTCTGGTTCTGCTCTCCTCACTCAGCGTCAGTCTATATGTCTCTACAGGTTATTATGAAGTCTGTCTGCTCCTCATTTCTTATAGCACAATGGTATTCCATTACGTTCACGTACCTCAACTTGTTTAACCACTCCCCAATTGATGGGCACCTCCTTGATTTCCAGTTCTTGGCCACTACAAAAAGAGTTTCTATAAATATTTTTGTACATACGGGTCCTTTTCCCACTTCTCTGATCTCTTTGGGATATAACCCTAGAAGTGGTATTACTGGGTCAAAGGGTATGCACTTATTTATAGCCCTTTGGACATAGTTCCAGATTGTTCTCCAGAATGGATGAATCAGTTCACAACTCCACCAACAATGCATTAGTGTTCCAATTTTTCCACATCCTCTCCAACATTGATCATTTTCCTGTTTTGTCATCTTAGCCAATCTGACTGGTGAGATGTGGTACCTCAGAGTTGTTTTAATTTGCATTTCTCCAATCAATAGTGATTTAGAGCATTTTTTCATATGTTTATAGATATCTTTAATTTCTACCTCTGAAAACTGCCTGTTCATATCCTTTGACCATTTATCAATTACATCCCTCCCAAATTTTGCATTCCTTTTAGTGTACTGTAGTCAACATCCTATACAGACTTAATAAATGTTTTACTGAGTGGACCTGTGTTGAAGTGAACTGAATTAAATGTTACCTTCAACCAGTATTGCTACAACAACTGAAATCATTCAGGGAACTTTATGCCATTGTGATGTTTTTGTTTTTTAAAAATGTAAAACAGCTCAAAACATTTTCAGATGGGAAGAGAATGTACTACCAATGCTTCAAAGCAGGAGACAGCTTTGGTGACTGCTGCATCCATGGTAAAGGCAGCAGAGGCTTTGGCCTTGCCCACCACCCCACTGTGCAGTGGGGTGTCAGGGTCATGTGTTTGAATGAAAACCTTCCCTGTGGCTTTTCAGGCCTTGGATTAGGCAGAGAGTACAGACTGACCCCTTGACACACTGCCTGACCTCACTGCTATAGCCACAGGAGAGTAGAAATTTAGGTCCTTTTTTAGATTATCAGCAAACATTTAATGATGCATCCACTGTGTTCTTAACCCATTGGTAGC
Source organism: Gymnobelideus leadbeateri (assembly GCA_011680675.1). NCBI lineage: Eukaryota > Metazoa > Chordata > Mammalia > Diprotodontia > Petauridae > Gymnobelideus > Gymnobelideus leadbeateri. The sequence continues at coordinate 181,210 of WOXC01000516.1, forward strand.
ACTCTGGAGATGCCAAAAAAAGAAACTGCTCTCCCAGTTTAGCTGGGAGCATAGAAGAAAACTGGAGAATAGTCTGAGATAATATGGCTAGGGAATAAATACTATAGAAACTCAAAGGGGAACATAATCAGGGTCTACCAGGGTGGTCCTAGAAGACTCTTCAGGTTAAGAAGTCTAGGACGATGATTTGGAATGGGCAGAAAAGAGTGGAGGGAAGGAATTCCTATCAGAAGCATCAGAGTAGGAATAAGTTTAATGTATTCAGGGGACAGTGAGGAGGACAGCCTGGCCTTAGCAGCAAGGGGGGGCGGGGCGGTGGTTGCTATGACATAATGCATCTCATTGCTCCATTGCATTGTTGTTCACTCATTTCAGTCATGTCTAACTCATTCTGACCCCATTTGGGGTTTTCTTGGCAAAGATACAGGAGTAGTTTGCCATTTCCTTCTCCAACTAATTTTACAGATGAGGAAACTGAGGCAAACAGTGTTAAATGACTTGCCCCTTACAACTAGTAAGTACATGAAGCTGGATTTGAACTCAGGTCTTCCTGACTCTATCCTAGCTGCCCTCCATTGTGCTAACCTATAAATTTCATTGAAGGCTAGAGTTAACTTGAGAGATATCCTTCACAAAGCAGCTGAGACAAATCACACCACAGATTGGGCAGGGTACCTGGCTAGGTGCTCGGTGGTGTCCAGAGATGTATAAGGCTTGTTCTTAGCTCTCTGAGAGCTCAGTTTGGGTGAAAATATGTTCACAAATAACTCTAGCACGTGGCTGGATGCCGTATCTTAAGAGTGGTACAGACTTAGTACAGAGAAGGAAGTTATCATTTCTTTCAGGGATCATCCAGAAATACATAAACTGGACCATTGGAAAGGGGGGGGGGTAGGATTTTGATAAGCAGTGTCCTCTTGCTGCAGTAGGAGCCAATCATAGAATCCCTGAGTCAGAGACCTCGAGTCGCCAATTCTTTTTCTCTAGCCCTTACCAACAGAAGCAAGCCCTGCTCCAACATTCTTCAGAACTTTCTGCTTAAAGACATTCAGCAACAGGGAACTCAAAACCTTTTAAGGAAGTTTTTGGGTAATTCTAACTATTGGGAGGTTTCCCCCATCTATTCAGTTAAGGTTTATACCTATGATCGTAAGCTCATAAGATTTAAACCTGGGAGTGTCCTCAGAAAATGCAACCCTTTCATAGGAAACTGAGGCCCAGAGAGAGGGAGTAGTTTGCCCCAAATCATAAAGCTAAAGTCACTGCCTACCCAGGGGTAGGGAACCTTCAGCCTTCAGGTCACATGTGGCCTCCTAGGTCCTTAAGTTCGACCTTCAGGCTAATGTGGCCTTCTGGATTCTTTAGTGTGACCTTTTCCCCGAGCCCAACTTTTACAGAATTGTTCTATAAAACCACAGCTGGGGCCTACACAATCTCCAGGCTTCCTTCCAGCACCCAGACTCAGACTCTAGTGACCTCTTTTGCTTTGTCATGTTGCTTCTCAAACACATGCATGTGAACGGACACAGAACATATGCTGCATTCAATTAACATCATCTTCATACAGGGAGGAAGGATGGCATCTTATCAGTGCAATGGCTGGAAACAAGATGTACAACATCACAGCCATCAGAGGAAAACTGAAAATGGCATTGCAGTGACCAGGTGTTTTGTTTACCTGACACCTAACAATAGGTTCAGGCCAGTTCTTTCTTTGAATGAACCATTTTCTTGATCATTTAAAAGCCAAATTGACTAGCTGTTCTGGGAGCAGGTAGACAAAGCCTCAGACAGAGGCATTCTGGGCTATTGGGGCAGGGTCTGGCCATCATTACTCATCACTAGATCCAGAGAAACCTCAAAACCTAAGCAGGGCCCTTGTGACTTGAATACATGGAGAGGGGAGGGGGCAGTTTTCGGGAATTGGGTGGTTTTCTGAAATTGAGCAGTTCCTTTTCTTGCCCAGGTTCTGTGACACAGGAAGGAATGCAGCATGGATCTGTGTGTCCTCCCCACCCCCTGCCCCCCAGCACACATAGGCACGTAGGCTTAACCAAATGTAAAGAGGCATGCCCAGACAAGGAGAGCTCACCAGCTGACTGAGCGGGTGGCGTGTCGGGATCCTGTGATGTGCCAGATGGGGGACCTAAATCGAGGGCCCAGCTCTGGCTCCCCCTTACAGCTTCCCCCCCAGCAATGTGGTAGCTGAGCAGAATGGATGATTGTGTTCCAAGGGAAGGGCTCCATCTGCATGACTCCCGAGCACATCTGTGCTGACTGATTCAGAAACAAATTTAGCTTGGAATTTCAGTTCTCTTGCTTCCCCCTTTTGGTTTTCTCTTCTTTGCCACTTCTCGCTCTTTGAAATAATAATGATACTAATCCTGGGCATCTACTGGGAGATGTACCTTCAAGACTTTCCCTTATCCCTTATCTTTTTTGATCCCAACAACATACTCATAAGGCAGGTAGGGCATGAAGCAGATGGGGAAACTGAGGTTCAAAGAAGAAAAAGGACTTAGCCAAGATCACATGGTAAGTTAGTCAAGTCTACAAGCATTTATTAAGCACTTACTATATGCCAGGCACTGTGCTAAGTACTAGGGATACAAAGAGAGGAAAAAGACAGTCCCTTCTTTATAGAAGCTCTAATGCCCATGGGAGAGACAAAACATGAACTTTGTAAAACAGTAATTCCCAGGTTTCTTGTTCTTTCCACTTCACTGCGCAATACATTCATAGAATCCCAGAATATTATAACCAGGAGACAGACTTTAGGGAATCACGCAGCCTTGTTCCCTCATTTTACAGATAAGGAAACTACTGCCCAGAGACAGAAACATTTGAAATACTGAAACACTGAGGAAGTAATGTAGCATAATAGATAGCAGGAAGACCTGAGTTCAAATGTAGCCTCATGCACTTACTAGTTGTGTGACCCAGGGCAAGTCCCTTAACCTCTGTTTGCCCCAGTATCCCGAGTTATAAAATGGGGATAAAATGGGGAGCACCTTCCTCCCGAGGTTGTTAGGATCAAATGAGACAATACTGATAAAATGCTTGGCACTATACAAATGTTAGCTACTGACATAGTTATGAAGGGCTAGCATTTTGTATAGAATGCAGGTATAGCAGGGTGCATAAACTGGGTGAGCCGTGCTTTGGCTAACTTTATGTTTTTGTAAATTGAATCTTATGTTATTAAAGGTAATAAGGGAGTTCACTGTATAAATGACTAACAACCCCAGATTTATTAGGTTTACAATCTAAATTTTTATATAATGGATTTCCTTAGAGCTGGAGGATCAACCCTAATGATCATTTAGGTACAGGGGTGGGGAACCTAGGTCTCAAGGCAACATGTGACCTTGAGGCCACAGGTTCCTCACCCCTTAGAACAAGGGACTTTAACCTTTTTTATGTATCATAGATCCTTCCAACAATCTGGGGAAGCCTATAGAGACCTCAGAACATGTTTTCAAATACATAAGATAAAATATATAGGCCAACAAGAGAAACCAGTTACATTAAAATAAATTTATCAAAATATTTTTTTAAAAGAACAAGTTCACAGACCCCAGATTGAGAACTTTTGAACTAGATTGTTTTTCCCCAACTCATTTAGCCATAAGTTACTTTTTTTCTCTCTGAAATACTTTAATGGAACTCACAGATGTTTCTCTGGGGAAACTGGAGTATAGACTACCCTCCATTGAGAAAACTCTGAAGCAAAATAGAGAAAAATTAAACCTATTATTATCCACAAAATTGTTACATATAATCAAATAACTTAGGTAAGGCACTTTGCAAACCTTAAAGTACTATGTAAATGTCATCTATAAATAATATTATAAATCTCTTCTGAAACATTAAATCATTTCATATTATTTTAGAAAGGAAATATCACCAGTATGAAAATGTTAATTTTTAGGAAAGGAATATAATGTTCTTACACCACATGTAACAACTTGACTTATGTGAAAGCCTACTACGTGCAGAGCTAGTCCAAACCCTTCATTTTATAGAAACCTAGAGAGGGAAAGCAGCTTATTCAAGACCACACACCTTGTCAAAGGCAGAGCCAGGAATAAAACTCAGATCCCTTGGATTATGTGCCCTAACTTTTGGCTCTTAAATGCATTCAGTCATTTCAGTCATGTCCAATCTTCATGTCCCCTCTTGGGGTTCTTTTGGCAAAGGTGCTGGAGTGGTTTGCTATTTCCTTCTCCAGCTCATTTTACAGATGAGGAAACTGAGGCAAATAGGAGTTAAGTGACTTGCCCAGGGTCACCCTGAGTGTCTGAGGCTAGATTTGAACTCAGGAAGATGGGTTTTCCTGTTTTCATGGCTGCAGAGGCCAGTGACCTGGGTTCAAATCCTCATTCACCCATCAATTAGCAGTGTGCCCTTGAGTAAGTCATTTCCCTTCTCTGGCCCTCAGTTTCCTCCCTTGTAAAATGAGAGGGTTGATTGGGAGTCCCTTCCCACTCTGAGGTCCTCTGGTCCTAAATCACAGTAACTCAGATTAGGCACAGCAAGCAGTTGCAAGGGCACATTAATTCAAAGTTGATGGCTGTTTTCTCTCCCTGGAAAGGTAGGCTTGGTTTTCTAGTGGGGTGACTCCAGACTGCTGAATGGTACAACACAGTCGTCTGCTTGCGATAAGCAGCCTCCTCTCTCCAATCATCTCATCAGACCACAACCTAAGCAATCATTGCTTTCCCCCTCCCCCATTTTATTCTTTGTGATAGGACAATAGGCAAGGGCCTTGCTCTTCTCCTTTGTGGTTTTAAAATAAAAACAGTGCAAGAGGCCTCTACTTCCCTGAACAATTTCACTATTACTGATCGAAGCTGACATTCAGTTTAGTTCACTTTAATTCAACCCAATTCAACAAATATCCATTAAGTCCTTATTGAAAGCTAAACATGGCATACCAGGGGAAGCGCAGTGTGGACAGGTTGCATTCTCTGCCTTCATGGAGCTGATAGTCTAGAAGAATGATAACACATTGCTCTAGGATAAGTGCATTAGAGGGATGTACAACAAAGTGCTGGGTGAGGTCCAAGAAGGGAAATTGTTACCAAGAGGGGGAACCAGGGAAGGCTTTGTGGAAGAATCACATTTGAGTTTTGCTTTAAAAGACTTAGAGAAAAAATTCAGCAGTGAAACAAGAGGAAGGGAGTCATGTTTTCTAGATTTCCTAGAACTGATAAATATTTATCAGTATGAGAAGCAAGGCAGTAAACTGAAGGATTCCATGGCTAATTCCAGGATGATTTCCCAGGTCATTTTCTGCTGTCCCTACTCAGGAGAGTAGCAGGTTTCACTAATAATTAGACTTGGGTTCTCCTCTCTTTCCTTTTCTTTGATAATGGCTCCTTCTTCTTTTTTTTTTTAAAGCAATTGGGGTTAAGTAACTTGCTTAAGGTTACACGGCTAGTTATTTATGTGTGGGTGCTAAGTAACTGAGGCCAGAACCGATCCCGGGTCCTCCTGACTCTGGGGCCGGTGCTCTTACTCACTACGCCACCTAGCCGCCCCCCTTTCTTCTTATTTGTTCACCACAGTCAAAATGCCTGTATGATGAAAAACAGTGTGGTCAGAAGGCAAGAATACTGGGCAAAGGACAGTTCAAAAGATAGATGCCTTCACTGGTATGGGGGGGGGGTGTATTTCACTATCTCGTCTTCTTTTCTTTGTCTTAACTGACTTTATTTTCCTTAAAAAAGTAAAACAGGGGCAGCAGTGAATAGAGTGCTGTCCATGGAGTCAGGAGGACCTGAGTTCAAATGAACCCTCAGACACTTAACACTTACTAGCCATGTGATCTTGGGCAAGTCATTTAACCCCAATTGCCCTGCCTTCCCCTCTCAAAAAAAGCAAAAAAAAAAATTAAAAACTAAAACAATTAATGATATTTTGTTTTTATGCAACATTATGTTTTTATGTTTTTATTGAACAAGCATTGATTAAGCCCCTGCTGTTTGTAAGGCAACTGTTCTGTGTCTTAGAGTCCTAAGAGTTACCTGAAGTACAAGTGACTTGCCCAGACCGACACAGCTAGCAAATGTCAGGACCTGGCTTTACCCAGGTCTTCCAGTTCTCAAACTGGCTGTCTCATCCCTGTCTAGATCTGATGAAGGGAGTTTCCTCACTGGGAGTTCTCTATACTGATGAAATTGCAAGTCCTGATGAAAAAAGAAAATCTCACAAGGTGCTGTACCAGGGTCTGGAACTACAAAGACAAAATCAAAACTGCCCCTGCCCTCAAGAAACTTACATTGTACAGGGAAGCTAGAAGATGTTCATCGATGAGTGAATACAAAGTAATGGGGCGGGGAAAGCACTAACAACCAGGATAGGGCAAGAAAAGACCCTGCCTGTGTAGGAGGCAGCACTTATCTGAGCTTTAAATAACTGCTGGGTTTTGATACAAGAGATACTTCCCAACAAATGTCCCCACAAATCCCTTCAGAAACTTCAGATGTTGAAAAGAAAAAGGTTGATCATGCCTAGTGTTCCCCTCCCCCCACTTCTACTTCTTGGAATCCCTAGATCCCTTGAGGGCTCAGCTTGGCTCGATTGACAACCCCTGCCTAGTTATTTTTCTGATCACCCCCTCTCCTCCTGCCATCCCCCAAATTGTTATTGTTTCTCACTATATTAAATTTCATTCCATGATCTATTTGGGTGTCTACCCAAGATGTTGTGCCTCACACCTCTAACACAGACTTCATGGACACCTACTCACTGTCTGGGCTGGCTCACTCACTCCAGTCTGCCCTCACATTGGCAGGTGTATGTTTCTTGAGAAGAATCCCTAGCACATAGTTATGTTTACACTCTCAGAGGATTATATTCTCACTAGGGGTAACTAAGAGGGGAAATCAATAGAGTGCTGGGTCAGAAAGATGGAAGTTCAAATGTGGCCTCAGACACTTACTTCGCTGTGTGACCCTGAGCAAGTCACTTCACCCTGTTTGCCTCAGTTTCCTCATTTGTAAAATGAGCTGAAGAAGGAAATAGCAAACTATTCTAGTATCTTTGCCAAGAAAACTGTAAACGGGGTCACAGAGAATCAGACACGACCGAAATGATACAACAAAAACAAGGCATAAGAAATAATAGTAACATCACAGGTATTCATCTATTAAAGCAAAAGCATAAATAATAATATCCATCATGATCCACATATAAACTTCTGTCACTCTTTCCCACCACTGTACTCAGCAGCTGTGGAGGGGGACACTGATAGGAACTTTCCAAGGGAGAGGCATGAGTCAGGAGAACCTATGTGTTCCAGGTAACTTCTTAACTGTGGAATCATAGACTTTAGTGTTCTCTTTCTCTTTCAGAAGCTGGCCATAACATTTCCTTGATGAACTTTAGCTTCTCTCAATTGAGATGCTTCCACCACTAAGCTAAATTGACCTGACATCTTTCTAGGCATAAGATCTCAACCAAACTAGTTGATCAGCGAGTTGACTTCTCTGATTCCCTGCTTCCAACCTGTTACTCTGTTCACAGACTTTCTCCTAAGTATCAACTATATTATAGATCACTTCCAGCTTCAAATTTAGTTGATGAACTATTGAAATCTGCCCTTTCACCTCTCTCTGTCTCTGTCTGTCTCTCTGTCTCTCTCTTTCCCCCCATCCCTCTCATCCTCTTTATTTTTCTTGGTTCAGATTCTTGGTCCTCTCTGAATATGACCCTATTTTAACTTGTGGTTAGTAACCAAAATCTTATCCTCTGTCTATAATTAGATAGATTACATTTGTCCCTGAATCATAACACAGTTCTAATATTCATGTCTCTCCAGTATACTACAGCTTGTCACTTGGAAGAAAATGAACACCTGTCTCAGAACTCTGAGCAAAGCAGACAACTCAGCAACAGACTGCTGAAAGAGTAATATTTTAAAGGACTAGTATCTTACATAAGGGCAGCTAGGTTGGTACAGAGGACAAGAGTGCTGGGCCTGGAGTCAGGAATTCAAATATGCCTCAGACACTTACTAGCTGTGACCTTGGACAAGTCATTTAACCCTGTTTGCCTTAGTTTCCTCATCTGTAAAATGAACTGGAGAAGGATATGGCAAACTCCTCCAGTATCTTTGCCAAGGAAACCCCAAATGGGGTCAAGAAGAATCATACACAACTGAAATGACTGAATAACAACAAAAATCTTCCATATAATTTGTATTTACTTATTTGTACATATGTTGTATCCTTCCAGTAGAATGTAAGCTTCTTGAGGGTGGATTCTGTACTTTTTGTCATTACATCCCCAACACTTAACACAGTGCTTTGTACTTACTAGGCTTTTGATAAATGCTTGTTGAATTAAATTGATCACAGGCATAGAAAGTATAAGCAACAGCACAAATAATATAGAGCATAAAGTATTTATGAGGGGCAGGAAGCAAAGAGTTTATAGAGTGGAATTCTATTAGACAAGGCTTGAATAGTCTGTTAGTGCCAGATTGTGGAAAGAACTGAATGACAGACAAAGTTGTTTGACTTTTACTTGGTAGGCAATCAGGAGCCATTCTAGGGTCTTGAGCAAAGGAGAGTCAGGTCAAAGAGGAGACATCATCTGGCATCCTTTCAAAGGATGGGTTGGGGGTGGGGCTGGTGAAAGAATAGAGACGAAACACTTGTTAAAAGGTTATTTCACACTGTGTGGTGATCAACTATGAGCCTTAGCTTTTCTCAGCAATACAGTGATCAAGATGACTCCAAAAGACTCATGATGGAAAATGCTATGCAGACTCATAGAAAGAATATGGAAGTCTGGATACAGATCAAAGCATATTATTTTCACTTTTTTTATTTCGTAGTTTTTCCTTTTTGTTCTGTTTCTTCTTTCACAACAAACTAATGTGGAAATATATTTAATATGTATAACCTTAAAAAAAGAGGTTATTGTGATTGTTCAGGTGGGCAGTAATGAAGACCTATGTAAGGTGTCCCGTAAGTCTTGGTGCACTTAAGCTAGTAACGTTTTAAACTGCACTAAGACTCTTGGGACACTTTCCATAATAGTGATAGTGAGAATAGAGAGGAAGGAATGAATATAACGGATTTTGTGGAGGCAGGATCTAGAGGGAAGCAGAAGAGGAGAATTAGAAATAGTACCGGGGGTTTGAACTTGAAGACTAGTTGAATGAAAATGTCTCAGTTACGAACAAGTGACATTAGAGGGATGATAATAAGCTCAATTTTAGTCATTGATTTAAAGTTGTAGGTGTTAACACTAGAGAGATGTCTTATAGGTTTACAATCTACCGCCTTGGATTTTGGAACCATTTGCACAGAAGAGAAAGTCAAAGTCGTGAAAGTGAATGTGATGATCAAGGAGACAGTACAGAGAAAAAGGAGGAGAAAGCCAAGAACAAAAAACCTTGGGAAACACGACTGGGAAGAGAAAGAACCATTAAAGGAAAGTAACAAGAAACTGATAGAGATACGGGAAAGGATCCAGGAGATCTCAGCACTTCTAAAACCAAAAGAGGAAAGAATTTCTAGAAATAAAAGGGGGACATGATGTCAAAAACTACACAGAAGTTAAGGATGATGAAGACCAAGGAAAATTCCTTGGCTTTGAAAATCAAGAAGTAATTAGGGATCTTTGAGAGATCAGCTTTAGTAAATTTGTGTGGGCAGAAACCAGACAGCAAGGGAGAAGTGAATAGTTGAATTAGTGGAAGTTGGGGAAGGGGAGGATGGGAAGAGTATTTTTTACAAGAAGTTTTGCAGTGAGGGAGTATAGGGAGGGAGGGTTGGATGGCAGCTAGTTGGTGTAGAAGGGTCAAAGTCAGGCATATTTGTGTTTGAGAAAAGCAGAGCCTGTTTGTAGACAAATTGGAAAAAACACATGCAGAGTCGGTACTCAAGAGAGGAGATAATTGCTTGATCACCACCACGGTGGTCTAGAATTAGGAACAAAGTAGGAAGAGGAAAAGAGAAGGAGCTTATTATTATTTTTAAACATGTCCTGGAGAGAATTTGCTTTTTTATTTAGTCCTTTCTTGAGAATCATAATTATTTAATTTTCTTGTGTTTCTCTTGTTTAGAGTTTTTGCAAGAAGAATGAACTACTCCTATCTCTTTGTTCAATAATATAGTAAATGTCTCTTTTGTTGAAAGTACATCTTTTTTCATTGATTACTAGATTTAATTCTACAGGATACATTATTTGAATGCATTCTATCTCCTCCTCTGCTTCTGGCAATCCCTAGTTTGATGTAAAGCTCAGTTCAAACACAGTAGGAGACCTTTCCCAATCCCTCCAGTTGCTAGTACCTACCCAGAAATGACTTTGTATTTATTTTGTAAATTTTGTGTATATATGTATATGTGTAAAAATAGTCTTCTGAAAGAATATAAGCTCCTTAAGGAGCCTGTTTGACTTTTGTCTTTGTATTTACTACATCAACTGAGTTCGGGGCACTGTATAGACCCTTAAATCTCTTGGCTGATTGCATCTTGAGTGTCTTTATTTTTGCAATATCCTATCACATTCTTTTCTCTGATTTCTTCTAGACATGGTATAGTCCTGGATTATTAGAATTGAAGTCCTTCCATAGTTGAAGATCTTTTTCTTGGATGTTTACACAATTTGTAGTTTGAAGTTGGAATCATGAAATTTAACTAATATGTCCTGTGGAATTTTATTCATTTTTTCCTGTGATGATATGTGGATTCAATTATTCATCATTTTTCAAAAATTCTGGGCAATTTTCTTATTGTTTCTTACAGTATGGTTGGTATTCAAGCTTTTAATTTTCAATTGCTTTGTATTATTTTAAATTCATGCATTCTTTTAAAGATGTTGTTTGCTTCTCTTCTGCCAAATCTTCTTCTGCCTCTGTATTTTTGAATTCCAGATGTGTCATTCTGTTTTTCAGATTGTCTACCACACCGAAGAGAATCTCTGTCATATATTCTAAAATATATTTTGTCATTTGTTTTTGTTAATTCTTCTTTGAAAGCTATGCTATCATATTCAGTTTCTATCCTATTCTCTCCTTTTAGAAGTTTTATTTCTCTTTTGAGTCACTCTGTAGTTTTTTATTCTCATCCGTGATCTCTGGAGAATATGCAGAAAATATATATTTTTACTGGGATTTTGGATCATTTTATTTCATAGTAATAATAATATTATAGAAGTTTTTAATTTATTCATTTTTTCTTCTGTCTTTATGAGTTTTCACTATTGACTTATCTGTCTTGGTACTAGATTTAATTATACCCAGACCTTCCTCATGCGCTTTTTGTCCCTTAGTCTTTTCCTTAATATATTCTTATTTTGTTTAAACAGAAATTGGCTTTCTCATCCAATAGGTATTATTCTTAGGTAGATCTAGAGAAACAGAAGATAATAAATAGCCAATGGTGTTAAGGAAGCTTCCAACAGATATGTGTGCAATCCTGTGCATGTAAGGGTGAGTAGGAGTGAGTATGCATGGAAACTTGTGGACAGAAACTTTGATATAGTAGTCCCTTTAAGGAATGAGAAAGAGCTGATTGAAAGCCTGTGATGTTTGCCCCTCCCCATTTTTTGCTTTCCTTCCCCCTTTTTTCTCACCTTTCAGTGCTCTTCTACCCAGTCACCCACCCCACCCCCACATATATCTAAGGAAGAGGATTCTGCTTAGAACATTAGGAGTAGATCCTTTTCAATTAGGTGGCATGTGAACCTCCAGATAGGCAACACATGATGTGGGAACCCCTGGAGTAATTCTTGGGTTTATTCTTCAAGTCAAAAGACCTGAGTTTGAATCTGCTTCTGCTACTTTCTGTTTGTGTGGTCTTAGGGAAGTCTTTTCATCTCTCTGGATCTCAATTTCCTAGTCCCCCAAAGAGTGGGATTGGAGCTGAGAATAAGCTTTTCAGCTCTAAATTTATGGTCCTGAGAACTCCTGGTTGCATTTCTTTCTTGGTGCCCCCAATCTTAAATAAAACCCTGCCAATCAAGGTGCTAATGGCCTTTAGATAAGACCTGTGATGTCCAGGGAGCTAATTTCTTGTGAAGGTGGAAAAGCAGAGGAAATGGAATCCGCTCTATCAATAGGAATATATTAGAAAAGCTAGGGACTTGAGATCCTGTAGTTCGAAATAGGGTGGAATTATAGTCTGTGATGCTTGACTTTGTTATTCTCTTCCTTCCCCTTCTGTACATGTTTCTCTCCTTTTAATACTTTCCTCCTATCTATCTCCTAGCTCCTACCTTATTCACAGTTCCCTGGATTTCAAACTACTCTGCTCTTTCTTAGGTAGAATGTCACCAATACTTTAGTGTTTGCTAAATGCTTGTTGACTGATGGGCTGATTGTCAACTCTCAGGATTTTTTTTTTAAAGAGATCAGTTTTTAGCCCCAAAAGAATCACAGATGATCAAAAATAAAAGGGACCTCGGAGGCCATTGCAGTAAAAGTGTAAGCATCCTTTTCTAACCAACTCTGATTAGTAAAATCCAATAGTGAATGAATCTCTAAAGGTAGAATTGAGAGATTATTGGCATCAAACAGAAAATTGGAGAATCGGTCATACAAGGAGAGTCTCCCTCAAGTCCTTCCTGTCACACCAAGTCGCTGACAATCTACCCTGCCTGTCCTTTTAAATGGCAAGTATCAGTATCCATCAGATATGGAGATTCTTTAAGCTTTCACTCAATTGAAGCCCTAAGGGTGAGAGTTGGCCTGTAGTTTTATCAATTCCAGTAATGCTCAGCCTTAATTCTTCACCTCTGATATTTATGTTTAGAAGGAAAAGAGTGATCATTAATATGACTTCCTCTCCAGATGGGTGACCCTTTTCCCCTTTAGATGGATTCAATTCAGTAATTTGAATCCTGCGATCTGCTAGATGATATGCCAATCAATGGGGATACGAAACTAAACAAAATGAATGATAAAAACTAAGTCCTTCCCGTCCTCAAAGAGCTTACATTATATTGGGGGGTGGGGGTGGGAGTGAGAGGAGAGGAACAACATGCACAAAGATAAGTAATTTTTAAAAAATACAAAATGAATGTAGAGTAATTTTGGAGGATGGGGACATTAACAACTGGAGAATCAGAAAAGACCTCTTGTAAGGAGGTGATACTAGAGCTTAAGATGATAAGAGATGGAGGTGAGGAAGGAGAGAATCCCAGGCACCGGGCACAGCCTGTGCAAAAGCCCAGGGGCGGGAGATAAGATAGTGTCCCTGGTACAGTGATGTCCAGTGTATGTGTGTGTATGTGTGTGTGTGTGTGTGTGTGTGTGTGTGTGTGTGTGTGTGTGTGTAATAATGTGAAATCAGTATAGAAAGATGACGTTAGTGCCCAACTGTGAAGGGCTTTAATTGTCTATCTGAAAAGTTTGAATTTTATTCTAGAAGCATAAGGAATCATAGAAGCTTCTTGAGCAGGGGAGTGACCTGTGCTTTTGGCAGCTTTGGGGAGGATGGATTGGAGAAAGGAAAAACTGGAGGCAGGGAGTCCAATTAGAAGGCTCTTTTCCAGTCTAGCCAAGAGATGATAGGGAAAAATGAATTAGGGTGGTAGCCATGAAAGTGGAGAGGAGATGATGATAGAAGTGGTTAAGCCAGACCAACTGCTTCTCTGTCCCACACGTGGTGAGTTTGACCTTTAATTGAAGTCAAAGGGAGAACCCCAGATTTGAAACCTCGGGACCTGAGAATTCTAAAATTTTCCTTGGAAATGAGCAGTTTCAGGGAGCCCAGGACCAAGGCCAGAGCTCAGTCTTCTTTGGGGAGAACTCTTCATTCCCACTGTTCTTAGCTAATTATCTACCTCCCAGAGGAGACCCTGTCACCAACAGTTCTCTGCCCCCCTTGCCTATCTCCTACAAAGTCAGAGAGAAAAGGGGGGCTTGCCTGCCTTCTATTCCTTCTTCACCATGTCACAGATCTCCCTTTGAGGGAACTACTTTTCCTAACCAAGTTTGGGTGTCTTTCCATAGCCAGTATTGTCCCACTTCCCAGTGTCAGCATTTTGCTATTCACTGTTCTTCACAACTCTTTTCCATTTACCTTTTGGGGGCATGAAGAGGAAGGGGGAGCTTTAATCACTCACATTTTCTACTCTCTAGGTAAGTCTTACCTGACTTTAGTGGAAAGAACATTAGACTGGTGACCAGCTGACCTGGCTTCTAGCCTGACTGTGCCTGACTTCATGTCTAACCATAGGCAAGTTACTTCTCTTTAAGACCCAGTTCAAGTATTTCAAACCTCCTTGAAGACCCCTTTAATGCCCCCAGCAAGAAGCAATCTCCCTCTCCTCAGCTTTTCCTGTGGCACCTTCTCTGAATTTCTCCTTATCTCCTATTACACTCAATTTGTATTGTAAGTATGTGTAAGGAGGCAGGTAGGTGACAGTGGATTGAGCAACTGAGTCCAGAAGACCCAAGTTCAAATCCTGCCTCTGACACTTAATATTCATGTAACCCTGAACAAGTCACTTAACTTCTCTCTGCCTTGGTTTCCTCATCTATAAAATGGGGATAATAATAGCAACTACTTCCCAAGATGGTTATGAAGATGAAATAAGATGATATTCATAAAGCATTTTGCAAAGCTTAAAACACTATATAAATGCTGCTGCTGATATATTTATATACATATCTGTGTTGTTCATTTCAGTCTTATCTGACTCTTTGTGACCCCATTTAGGGTTTTCGTGGCAAAGATACTGGAGTGCTATTGCCATTTCTTTCTCCAACTCATTTTTACAGATGAGGAAACTGAGGCAAACCCTGGGTTTGCCCAGGGTCACACAACTAGTAAATGTCTTAGGTCAGATTTGAACTCAGGAAGATAAACCTTCTTGATTTTAGGCTCAGTACTCTATCCACTGTGCCATCTAGCTGCCCTATGCATGCCTATAGCCCCCTCATTAGACTGGAAGTTCCTTGATAGTAGTGATTATGTTCTGGGGTCGTTGGTTTTTTTTCTTTCCATTTTTGTGTCCCTCGAACTTAGCATAGTACCTGCCACATAGGAGGAACTTAACAATTTTTTTTTTAATTCACTTGAATTTTTCTTAAGCCACTGACTAATATACTCCTATTTCTTCCTGTTTAAAATGAAGGGGTTGATTGAAGCAGGTATTACGGGGGAAAGAGGGCAGATTCAAATCTCACCTCTAATTACTTGTGGGACCCTGGGCAAGTCACTTAATAGTTCTGCTTTTGGACAGTTAGGCCCCTTCTAGACCTTTATCTGTGATGGGCACAATGTTTTCCTGATCCAAGAGTCTATGGTCTTTTTTCATACTAAGATTTTAGTAATAAAAAAATCCCCTTGGTTTCCTGGTCCTGTTCTTTTGACTCTACATTCTTGTTTAACCACATTGGCCTCTTTAACCCATTTTTTGATTTGTAAACCAAAGGAATCCAGGCTACAAAGTTTCTTCCAACTGTTTTTTATTTCCCGCTTTCTAACACTCAGCTTTTCTCCACCCTTACAAAATGCATTCTTTGGGGAGTATTCTCAAATTCTCTCCACTCCAGCTCTCCAAAGAGCAGATCACCCTCTGTAGGATTTCAGAAATAATTCTCCTCTAAGAACACAGGACTACCTTCTACAGTGGCTGACCCTGTACAAGCTACTTCTGCTCCATTCAGCAGCATGACAAAAGACCTGGACACTTATAGTTCTGACTCTTTCAATAATCCCCTGTGTTACCCTGAGCAAATCACTTCTGTCTAGAATTTGGGTTCTTCCTTCCTTCCTCCCTCCCTCCCTCCTTCCTTCCTTCTTTTCCTTCTTCCTTTCCTCCTTCCCTCCCTCCCTTCCTTCCTTCCATCAACAAACATTTATCATGCATGTTTATTAAGCGCAGACCACTGTGCTTTGTAGCTACACCAACCTAACCCTCTTGAGCTTGAAGCCAGTGGGTTATCTTCCCACTTCTGATCACTGGGCTTTTTGAATTTGTTCGTTGCTGTCTCTCTTGCCTTCACTCCAAGGCACTGATGTTTGGAATGCCACATTAGATTCTAGGTCCCTAGTGGGATAGGACAAAGGTCCTATAAAACAGAAAGACCTAATCCCAATCCTCATGGCTAATGGAGGACAAAGGCACAGTTTACCATGAGACCAAATGAGAAAATGTATATAAAGTGCTTCATAACCCTTAAAACAATAAACATGAATCTCATCACAATATGCAAAATTACCTTCCTGCATATTGTTGTTCTTGTTCTAGATCTGGGATTTCCCAAGGGTGGGAATTCCCCTTGTGTAATTCTTCCTCCTCTTCTGAAGACGATCAAGATCTCATCTATAATTTATAGTCTTAGAGAGAGGCCAGGGTCTCATTGGGTTAGGGCTGGAACTGAACCCACATCTTCCTCACTTGAAGATATATTTCTCCATCCATCATCCCTCAATGTGTCTCCATAAGTGCAAAATGAGGTACCATGAGAGGTTCATCTACAAAATGAGTGGGTCAGGCTCTGAAGGCACCTTTGAACTCCAATGTTCTGGAGTTCTATGGCTTGCCTGTAGCCCTGCCCATCAGTGCACTGTTGTCATAATAGTGGCTAAGGAACTGGGCCAGCCCCAGACACTGTTGCAAAATAGGCAGAGTTTGTCTTTGATGCCTCCTACCTGGTGCCTCCCACTCTGTCGCTGAACCTCCCCAGTGGGGCCCCAAGTTCCAAAATCACCTCTCCCTCCGCCTCCATATCAAAACTCCCTTTGTTATAGCCCAATCTCAGTCATCTGGGAGGAAATCATTCACACTAAAGTGTTAACCACTGATAAGCTTTTAAAATTACCCTACCCAGAGAAATTTGCATTTTGACCCAGGAATTTAGGGAGGGGAAGACTCTAATGATGGTTTTTCTAGCAGATGGAAGGGATTTTTTTTTCCATACACACACACATAGACATATATATGTGTGTATATATATATATATATATATATATATATATATGTATGTATGAAGTTGGGCTATCTTTACACCTTTTAAAGCAAGCTCCCTTGGTGATCGGCATGCTTTGTAAAGCTATATTTACTAAGCGCACACACATGCACACATAAGCATATTAAATATATATTATATAATATGTATGTATACATAGTCATATGCATACGCATATACATATACAAAAGGGGAGGTGAAGGAAAAGAGAAAGCACTGAGTAGCTTTGCAGATTGAGTTCGAGGTTGCTTATTATACTTCACCAGGCAGCTCTGTAACAAGGGAGATTAGATCTGAGATTAGATTTTGGGACACCAGCCAAGAGCTAGATAGTAGAGATGAAGGCAGTAGAACGAAATTCAGACTTCCAAAGATGGCTTCAGGCTCCTTTCTTACATGCAAATAACCCCTCGAATATTTCTCCTTCCCTCCCTGCCAGTTCCCACCTTTGTCCCAAACAGCCTAACCCTCTTGATCTACAAGTGAGCAGCCCAATACACCCCCATATCTGCCCCCTTCCAAAACCTCAGCTCTTTGGATTTGCTTATCATTTTCAAGCTGGGCTCCTTTCCGAAGCATCTATGCTTGGGGTGTCCCACTGGCTTCTGGTTCCTGTGTAGGATGGGGTTGGGAGTGGTCAACAGCCTACGTGGCACAGGAGATCCCCTTGCTGAAATGATCAAGATCTCCCAGTCTCCCAAGATCTCCCAAAGCCTACTTCACCCTGCTCCCTGTCTTGAGGAAGGCACTGTGCTAGCTGCTGCTATCTTCAGAAACATTTCTCCAGCTCCTTTTTCGCTTAGTGCCAAAAAGGTGCAGGACAAACCTCCAGGAATCTTCTGACTAAGCTCATTGTACTGAAATTCTTCCCAAGCTCTCCCTGCTGTGTCAGCTAGTTTCTCAGTATCCTCCCTCACCCCCTCTTTTCTCTTCCTCCTCCTCCTCTCCATTCTTCCCCTCCTCCCTCATCTTCCCCACATCTGCTCCTCCTCCCTCCACACTAGTTCTCTTCCTCCCTTCCACACACTCCTCCCCCATCTCTCCCCATCTCCTCCCTCTTCCTCCCCCTTCCTGCATGTCTTCTCATCTCTTTAGTAAACTTTGCATCCTGATATTTTAAATCTCCTCTCATTTCCTGGTTCAGCTGGGTCTCCATTTCCAATAATATCATCCTTTTCTTCACAAACGTATAATTCCAGCTCCAGAAGGCCTCTGGCAGCTAAATGGGCCTTATATAATATAATCATTTCCTACTCTCCTCAGGCTCACCCCATTCCCTTTGGCCTGCAATCCAGTCAGTATAGTAGGCTGAAACTTAGAGGGGCTTCCTGTGAACTCCAGTCCTCCCCTGTTTTCTCCTGTACCCTCATAAGTTCTAATAGGCTGATTATTTTATCCAAGGGCTAGCTCAGTTAGAGAGCAAGGGGAAAAAGGCAAGATACCACAATCTTACCTTGAAACTATTTTTCCTAGCATTTCTACTTTGGGGACTTTAGTTTCTTCCCCAGACCTCTCTGGAAGGTGGTGCAAATCTGCCAGATGTAGTTCTGCACTTTTAAAATAATATTTCCCCCCAATTACATGTAAAAACTATTTTTAACAGTTATTTAGTTCAGCATTTTCTGATGAGCATTTCTTACAGGCTTCCAAACCTCATAAAAAGAGGATAACCTGGTACAGGGGTAGAAAGAGTCAAGAAACCTGGGTTCCATTTCTGTTTCTGCCACTTATGTGTGTGACCTTGGGCAAGTCCCATCAACCTTTGGGAGCCTTGATAAATCCAATGGGGGGAAAAAAAACTAAACTAGTTGCCTGTTCTGCAGAGAGTAGTGTTCTAAGTGCTAGGGGAAGATACAAAGTTTCCTGTGACAGTGCGTTCTATCACAGACCTTACCATCTACTAAAGGGTTGTGTTAGATGATGCTAGAGAACCTTGCTTCCATCTCCAACATTCTGTGAGACTCAAAGTGTATTCCCTTTAATACTTCAATGGATCTATTATGGTACAAATCTTGTACTTTGAGGTTTAAGAAGACCCTCAAAATATCTCCTTCCTCTGGCTATCACACTGCCAGAAATTCTACCATTAGGAGGCATTCCTTTGGTCAGTATCCCATACTTTTATAGCACTTTTTTGGTTTATAAATTACTTTGCTCAAAAATACTCCTATGAGAAAGGTAGTACGATTTCTTTTTTGCTAATGAGAAAACTAAAGTTAGGAGAAGTGACATGATTTGTCTGTGTATATGAGTGTGGTAGGATCTTGGACTCCATCCTCCAAGGTCAGTGACTTTTCCATTCCTAAGCTGGGTCAAGCACTGCTACCTTCCCAGTACTCTTAAACACAGTCACCCTGACTGATGGGACTCTAGTCAAACATTCTGTCCCTACCACCTCTGTGTGAATGAGTTTATCTGATATTTTTGTCTGGGAAAAGGCAACATGGTGATACTAAAAGGGGTGTGTGTGTGTGTGTGTGTGTGTGTGTGTGTGTGTGTGTGTGTGTGTGTGACAGAACAGAAAGAGACAGAAGGAGAGAGATGAAAGAGAAAAGAGGGGAAGAGGGAGAGGGAGAGAGGAGAGACAAAGGACAGAGACAGAGAGAGATGGAGAGACAGAGAGACAGGGACAGAGACAGAGAGAGGAGAGAGAAAGGAGAGAGAGTTTGGGTTACTAAAGACAAATGCCCTTCTTTCACTGTTTTACTCTAATTGCTGTGACAGTATAGGGAGAAAAAGAGAGCTTCATTCTTTTGTGTTTCCAAATTCTGAATTCCTTCTCTTCGTGAGCATGTCAGCTTTGACTCTCAATAAATCACTTCTCATTTCTTCTTTGGCCAATTGTTTAGATCAGATTGTTTTGATATTGGTATTTCTGTCCTTTTGTTCTCAAGTAAGAGAAGATGAAAGGCCTTAGGGAATCCCATTTTCAAAGGGCCTTTCTTTATGTCTTCAGTCAGACAATTTCAAAAATGGTAGAGACCTGAAGTGATCATCTAATCCAACTCCCTCATTTTTACTGATGAGGAAACTGAGTCGAGAGAGAGAGAGAGAGAGAGAGAGAGAGAGAGAGAGAGAGAGAGAGAGAGTGACTTTCCAAGTTTAAGCAACCAGTTACTTAGTGGAAAATCTCAGATTGAAAACTTTCCTTGTTCAGGGTTCTTCTTATCACAGCACAATCTTTCTGTTCCTACTGAGGGAACTAGGGGAATCACTTAACTCCCCTAAGCCTCAGTTTCCTTATCTGTAAAATGGGGATAATGATACTTGATTTCCTTCACAGGGTTGTTGTGAGAATATTGCTTTGGAAACCTAGGTCAATGTAAGCCATGATTATTATTGGCAATCCAGTTTGAAAATAAATGTAAAGTTGTTTGGATTTTTTTCCCCCTCTGATGGAAAGAAATCTGAAATGTAAGGGGAACAGGGAAAGGTCCGTCCTTCTTTGAGAAA
Organism: Gymnobelideus leadbeateri; assembly: GCA_011680675.1. Lineage (NCBI taxonomy): Eukaryota > Metazoa > Chordata > Mammalia > Diprotodontia > Petauridae > Gymnobelideus > Gymnobelideus leadbeateri. The sequence continues at coordinate 201,605 of WOXC01000516.1, forward strand.
TATGTTGATGTTATTTAGCCTTGAGGACAGAATTTTCTTTGGGATACACAGTTCTAGAGACTTTTATAAATTTGTGTTTCCCTTCTTTTCCTCAGAGATCAGAATTTAATTATGTTAAGACAGTCTGGGTGTGTACTGAGTGTTACATAATCACCACACTCTCTCAGTGGCTTAAAGGCCTTACCTGAGCTCTGGGCCCATGGGGGATTTCAGGTGTCCTGCTGGTTTACACAATCCACCCCTACCCCACCCCCTGTCTCATTACTTTTTATCTGGCTTCCTGTTTTATTGTTATTGCTGACCCCAGGGGAAGTCTAGCTTTTTACTTTTAAAGAGGAGTCATTTCCTAGTTAGTGGAGACCACTCTAGGGATCTTGGAGTACCAGGGTTCACTAGATCGTAGGTCTAGAGCCACCAGGGACCTCAGAGATCATCTAGTCTGATTTCATTTAACAGATGAAGAAATTGAGGCCCAGTGAGGGTGACTTGCCCGAGGCCCACAGATACTAAGTATCAGAAGCTGGGTTTGAAACCAGGTCCTTGATTTCAGAGCCCATAATGACTCTTTCCTCTGCTCCTACCATATTTTTAAAGCCCTCCCTGGGGAAAGGATTCCAGCCTTCCCACTACCTACATACTTCCTACTTCCCAGAAAGACTTCATCCAAAACAAAATCCTCTTTGCCCCTCCTCTAACATCCTAGTTCCACCATCCTCCCAGATTCTTTAACTCGACTCAGTAATCCTCTTGGGTTCTTCCTTCTCCCTTAATTAACCAAAAGGCATTTATTAAACACCTACTATTGGCCAGGCACCATTATGTGCTGGACGTAGAGATATAAAGACAGAAATAAAGTGGTCTCTGCCCTGAAGAGAAGAATGTAAATTCTATTGGGAGACATTATGTGCACAAATAGTATTTCAACCAATTGAAATGTGTAGAGAATACATTACAGGAAGGGAGGGGAAGGGAACAAGCATTTATTAAGCACCTACTATATGTCCAGCTCTGTGCTAAGCATTTTATTAATAACCTTAGTAAATGCAAAGATGGAAGAGAATAGGATGAGACTATGGAAGAACTAATGGTCTAATTTACCTGGAACAGAAAGTGTGTAAAAGGGAGTAACATGAGAGGGGGCACCTAGGTAGTACAGTAGTTAGAGTACCTGACCTGGAGTGAGGAAGACCTGACTTCAAATCCAAGCTCAAACACTTACTTAACTGTGTGACTCTAAGCAAGCCACTTAACCCCTGTTTGTCTCAGTTTCATCCTCTTAAAATGGGGATAATAATAGCATCTACCTCCTAGGATTGTAGTGAGGGACAAATAAGATAATAATTAGGAAGCACTTCATGTGATGTCTGGCATATAGTAAGGACAATAGAAATGTTAGCTGTCGGGGCAGCTAGGTGGCACAGTGAATAGAGCACTTGCCCTGGAGTCAGGAGGACCTGAGTTCAAATCAGGCCTCAGACATGCAATACTTACTAGCTGTGTTACCTTGGGCAAGTCACTTAACCCTAATTGTCCTGCCCTCCCCCCTCAAAAAAAAAAAAATATATATATATATATATATATATATATATAAAAGAAATGGTAACTGTCATTGATAAGCCTGGTTGGAACTGGACTATGCCTTAATTGGCAGTGTAAAAATTGCATTTATCATATGGTCAGTGGGGAGCCAAGGAAGGTTTTTGAGTGAGCTGCTGACATGACCAGACATAGAAGATTATTTTGGGTATTGTATGAATGAAGGGAGGAAGATATCAAAGATACTATGGAGGCAGATCCATAGGTGTGGGACCTCCCTCCTGACTTCTTCCTTTAGATTCTCTAGTCTCCTTCAAAGCTTGGGGCAAGGCCACCACCCACAGGAGGCCTTTCTTGATTTCCTAATGCTATCCTCCATTCCCTTGTATTTATCATATATTTTGTCTACCTATATGTTCACATATTGCGTCTCCCAGTAGAACTTACATTCTTCCTTTGAGGGCAGGGATTGTTTCACTTCTGTCTTTATAATCTCAGTACCTAGCATAGAACCAGGCTCATGGTACAAAAGCTGTTTAATAAATTGTTGATTGATTGAAGGAGTAGGAAGAACTGAAGGTCTCAGGTTCCAACTTTTTGTTGGATTCATCGGAATTTTGTCCTTCTTCTTTATACTTGTGGATCCTGGAAGCAAACACAAACTCAGTATTCATTTAGGATGACCTTGTACTTCCCAAGTGCCTTAGAATAGTTTCTTGTTGTCTGAATATCCCTTATCAGAATCCCCAACATTAGGAGGTTCTGTTTGGTTTTGGCCTGAACCTCTTATTTCATTGGTGTGAATTCTCAGGGAGGAAACTCCTTTCATCAATGCAAATCAATAGCTTGGGGGAGGGGGATGAAACATTTGAACTCAAGTCATCCCCATTTGGAGGTTGTCTCCCTATCCACTATTAAACCATGCTGACTCCCTACAAAGTTGCTTAGGTAAGTTAAAATCATCCTTAAGTGAACCCAGTCACTAAAGAATTGACCACTTAAAAAATTAGCACTACTGTCCATACCCACCCATCCCAACAAAATCTTTGTCAGTCTCTAATTGCTTGTAGGACCTCTGAAGACAATGATTTGAATGCAAACAGATTAAAAGAGGCCCTTGAGACAATTAATGAAGCCTTTGAATTTTTGCAATAAAGACTATAATCTAAAAGTTTTACCTGAAATGATGTTACATTGTGCCACTAACAAGGGGAAAAAAACTAACACTCTTCTCCCATATCAACACTCAATTCTTTCTTCATTCTAAGAATTAGTGATTAGTCACAATTATAGCCTAAATTGTGTTAAATGTAAGATCAAACACATTTTTTTGTAACTCTTGGTTTCATTTTTCAAGATAAAAGTCCAATAAAATGTTTTCTCACTACTTACTAGGAAATATTGGTCTTTATTTAAAGAGAATTTACTTTAATGGTAACAGTTATCTGGTAATAATTATCCTCAGGTATCCTGTATTCTAGTGTGTATGTCTTGATTTTGAATAAGTTTTTACAAAGCTCCAACTATTTTGCTGACTTGTGATGGATTTTGGACCTACTTCTATGACTCTTTGTGCTGTCTCTGCAGTTTTCAGAAACCAAGTTTTCTCTGCCTGATCCCTCCTTCAATTTACTGATATAACTGAGTTCTGAACCTATATTCTCTATGAATTAATATTGAGATAATTCTCCCCATTAGCTTTCCATGAACAGAAGTGAAGTTTACCAGGTTATCATTTTGAGGATCATTCCTTATTTCCTTTCTAAAATACAGGCTCTATTCTTCATGTTTTCTATCTTTACACATTTCCTTGGTTTAGTCAAATTCTTGAAGTCAACAGCAACTTCTGTCCAAGAACCATAACTAGTTCTTTCAACACCCTAATCATGTAGACCATGCAGACTGGCAGAGTGGAATTAGGCTAGTTTTTTGGAATATTCAGGTAGATTGGTTTTAAACATGCCAGCATCATGAAGGCAACAGAGTTAATGCAGTGTTCAGCTGGGTTTTGAATGCACTGGAGGTCTGGAATGATCAGCTATCCAATGTGCACTGAGGGCTTACTCTGAGTGCCACCCTGTGCTAAGCTCTGTAGGAGATACAAACAAATGAAAGAAACATTCATTTCAATTCAGCAAATATTTGTTAAGCATGTTTTAAGTGATCAGAACTATGTTAGGCACTGGAGATACAAAAACAAAAACGAAATAGTCTCTGCCCTCAAGGATCTTATAGACTATTATATCCATTCACACATCCATTCATCCATCCATACCTACATACACAGATATGTAAGTAAACACAGAGTATATAGAAATAACTCAAGTAACTTTTAAAAAGAGAGTATAAATAATGGTGGGACTCATCACAGGCCTTGTGTAGGCTGCCATATGAACTACACATGGAAGCTAGTTAGGGATTCTATGAAGGGAAGGCAAGAAGGGAGAGGCTTCTAGACATGAGAGATCATCCCCTAGATTCTTTAATTGGTCTTTGCATTCTGACCCTTTATTGTAGTATATTGTTTTACTTCTCCTGTCCAGTCTGGGGGTCACCTGTGTGTCCTCTTGCCCCCTTCACTATCTGTGTTCTTGATGGCAATATTGTGGAGTCTGATTTACAAATCATAAAATGTAATGGAAACATCAGGTATTATAACTTGAATACTTTGAAGTCAATTAACAAATTTATTAAGCACTATGTGCTAAGAATTGTGCTATGGACTGGAAATACCAACACAAAAATAAAAGAGTCCCTCCCTTCAAGAAGTTTCCATTCTAATTATTATGTCAGTGGGAATACTTGGTCCATCAGACACACAGATCACAACTCCTTTGGGTCAGAGGGGTCTTTGTGAGTTGCCAGGGTCAAAATATCCCTGGTCATTTGGCCAGTCTGATGATGCATCTGTCTGAGTCAGCTAGGCTGGTCATCAGATGATGGTCATTGAGGCCATCCCAAGGCCTGTGCTGGAATGTTGGTGCTTCCTATTTATCTTACATAACTTGTTTGTACAGGCTTGCACGGCATTTCCCTCATTAAATTGTGAGCTCTTCAAGGGCAGGGACTGTCTTTTGCCTTTTTATGCATCCTCAGCACTTAGCACAGTGCCTGGTACACAGTAGGCACTTAATTAATACCTCTTGACTGACTATGTTTTATTGGCACAAGCTTTAGCATCCCAGTATAACCCCTGTTTCATGACCATGAATCAGAGGACTTTAGTTGAGGAAACAGACAATAATACAAAGTAGGGTGTAATCCAGTGCAAAAGTCTATAAATGGCAGAGGAGCCAATGGGAAAGTAAGAGCCCCATGGGCTGCCATAGCCATAGAAGCCTTTATAGAGTAGATGGGACTTGAGATGTCTTGTCCTCGAGGGATACCAGTCACAATCATAGCTGGCATTTATGTGAGTCTCTTAGGGAGCTGGCATCAAAACAATGCCATGAGGTAAGCAGTACAGGTGGGATGGTCAGATGGAGAAGCTAAGCCTTAGTTAAGTGGCTTGTCCATGGCCTTTAGACTAGAGCCAGAACTCAGAAGGTCTTTCTCTTCCTAGGCCAGTGTTCCTCCCACCATATCTCAAGTCTGAGGAGGATTTTGGTGATAAAGGCAACTATTGGCAACGACAATGATAAGAATTCACATTTATACAGCATTTTGTTTTTCAGAAATTGCATTATTTTTTCCAATTACATGTAAAGACAAATTTTAACACTTCTTTTTTTGGAGGGCAGTTGGGGTTAAGTAACTTGCCCAAGGTCACACAGCTAGGTTTTTGTTTGTGTGTGAGTTAAGTGTCTGAGGCCAGATCTGAACTCAGGTCCTTCTGACTCCAGGGCTGATGCTCTACTCACTGCGCCACCTAGCCACCCCCAACACTCATTTTTTAAAAAGAGTTTTGAGTTCTAAATTTCCTCCCTCCCCCCTTATTTTTAGACAGTAAACGATTTGATATAGGTTATATATGGTTACATATGTATGAAATCATTATACAACATCTTAAAGTTTAAGAAAGCTCTCTTCTCAAAGCAACCTTGTGAGGTTATGTACTGGAAATATTTTATTGTGCCCACTTTACAGATGAGGAAATCATGACTTTGAGAGGATAAGGGAATTGTTGAAGGTCACATAGGAGATAAATGACAGGATTGAAAAGAGAATCCAGGACCTTCACATCCTGCTCCAGTGTTCTTTCCACTATACCATGCAGAAAGGAGAGAAGGGAGGCAGGTAGGCATGAATAAAAGCATGGAAGTTGCTACATATTCACTAGAGAAATTCACAGCTGAGAAACCACAGCCAGCAAACTCAATGAACCATCATCATTGTGCTTGCCCTATGTTCCAACTAACCCATTACCATCTGTCACATCAATTCTTCTCCTTTCTCTGGCAGGAAAAAAACCCAAACCTTTTTGACCCTTGGATTGATATTTCCAAATATCTGCTACTTGCTACTTGTGTGATCTTGGGCAAGTCACTTCCCTTGGCTTGACCTCAGTTTTTTCATCTGTACAATAAGGGAACTGGCCCATTTGACCTCTTGAGATACATATTGCTTCTATATTTACTATAGGATCCCATGAGCCTATGCTGCAGACACCTATCTCTCTATTAGGATCCCATAGGTTGTTTTGATTCCTTATTTTCCAAAGGAAAGTCTGTTCTTCCTTCCCCTTTCCCTTCTCCCCTGTACCAGCTCCCCAGTGTATCACTTTGGCCCGGATTACTGAAACCAGTGACAAGAAATGCAGTCCCCTTATTAAAATAATGTAATGTCTAACTAAAATAGAAACCTGAGATAACAGTTTTTGATGTTTTAATGACTGGGCTCATTAGACAGACTTCCCACTTAAAGTGTCTGTCTAGCAATTAAAGCTAAAAAAAATCATAAATGATGACCACACCTTCTCCAGCTTAATGGTTACTCTGAAGGCTGGTCTTATTATCGCAGCGATACAGTCTGTGATAAAAAAGAATTTAAGATACTCTCCCAAGATTTATTTGCCCATTAGCAAGCTGGAGGAGGAAGGTTAAGAGTACTCTTAAGGTCAAAACTGGAAAGAGATCTTGTGAATAATAAGACTCCTTGAATTTCCCTCCAGCTGAAATAGCCGCCTCCTGGCCTGATGGTGAGGTCCCTTCCTTCTCCAGAGGGGTTTGCGTTTCCTCCTGTCACATGCAAGGGCTGTGAATTGTTACTCTGAGTGAACCCCAGACATTTTTTTAGTTAATTGTCAAGCTCCCAGAGCAAATGGTACAACTACTGAATTCTGGGTCTATTATTTCCAGCTCAAATCTGCTGACTTGGAGAAGGATGTAAGGGGGAGACAGGGAGAGGAAAATTGGAGCCAGCTCCCAACCAGGCTGGACTGGGGTGAAGTCAGTGTTCCTTAGAAGGGGTGTGTATGAGAAGAACTAAAAGTGTTCAAAGACAAATAAAAGGGGAATCCGCCCAAAATTGAGAAATGAGGCTGGCCTGAGCTTTCTAACAAGCCGGTGTAACTGTTAGAGCTGAGCAGGTTAAAATAGATACCAATAATTTAAAAGGGAATTGTTTCCAAAGCAGAAGGGGGTAGGGAGGGCATTTTTGCCCTTTTATCACCCTTGTCTTGAATGATGAATGATATTTGTACAGCATTGAGGTTGTTAACTGAGCTATTATACCTGTCCTAGGGATAGGGCAAGGTTTTTACTGCTGGGGGGTGATGTGTGTTCTGATACCAGCACTTCTTATCATCTGGGCAGCCAGAGAGCCATCCACAGCCCTCCTTTGTGGCCCCCCAAGGATGGGGGACCTGGGCAATGAGAATGGGCTTCGTTTAGCTCCCCAGATCTAAGGTTGGGTCTTGCAAGGATCGAATACTCAAATTTCAGAACTAACCCAACCGATAGCTACATCTTCCACTTTGTAAACCCCCTCTCAAATCCAGTCCCAGGTCTAAGGGTCTGCCTCTATACTTCTGATGTGTTTGGTGAGTCAGGCAAGCCAGAGGTTTGGGACTAGGGGTAGTGATTAGAAGGGCAGGAGAATTGCAAAGTTTAAGAATGCTTTGCTCCACCCTACCCCCAAAAGAATTCTTTGCCCTCCTCACATCTGCTTCCTGATTTCCTTGGCTTTCTTTATTACTCAGCTCAAATTCTACCTTTCCTGGTCTTTCAGTTGCCTAGTGCATTTTGGGGCATTTTATATGAATGTATTTATTTACATGCTGTCACTGCCATTAGACTGGGAGCTCTTGAGGGCAGGGACTGTATTTTTGCCTTATTTGTATCCTCAGTGCTTAGCACAGTGCCTGTCATCAGGTAAATGCCTATTAATTGCTTTTTTACTGACTGACTGAAGGAGCAAAGGCCAAAGTGAAAGCCAGCCCCAGGGGGCTGTCGGTGCATCATTGTGGTACCCAGCTGGGAGGAGGGAGCTTCTTGAGAACTGTGGCCCTAGGCTCATGCTGGAGATGGGGGACAAGTGGGATACAGGAACGATTTCTTTCTTTCCTTCAGGAGCCCTGCGGTGGAACCTTGCCAAGGCCACCCACAGTAAGTTATTATTTAACGCTAATGAGCTCTTTGTAATTAGGGAAGTATTTTACAGTCACTATTAGTTATTCCTGGCAAAGACTCTAAGAATAGGCAAGTATGGTTATCAGAGTTTATCTGAGAGACTATCTCGCCACCCTCCCTGTCCCCTTCAAATCTGTGAAGAATCAGGATCTGGAACCTCTATGAAAAGGTATCGGGGTTCTACCTGGGCCCAGAGGACAGAGCTAGGGCTAGGTGATAAAAAAGGAAGATTTCCTTGGTCACAAAGAAAAAAATTCATTTTTTCCCCTTTTTTTGGAGGGGGAAGGCAGGGCAATTGGCATTAAGTGACTTGCCCAAGGTCACAGGGCTGAAAGTGTTAAGTGTCTGAGGCTGGGTTTGAACTCAGGTCCTCCTGACTCTAGGGCTGGTGCTCTATTCACTGTGCCATCTAGCTACCCCTTAAAGAAAAAACTTCTTAACAATTAAAGCTAACCCAAAGGTTGCCTGGGGGGAAGTTCATTCTCTATGGCTGGGGGAAGGAGAGTGGCTTCCAGAAGATGCTGAGTGACCACTTGTTGGGAATGTTATTGGTGGGACCTTTACTTTGGATAAAGATTGGAATAAAGGACCTTCAAGGTCCTCTCCAACACTAAGATTCTATGATTCTACCCTCTGAGTCACTCCAACCACCCCCAGCTTCCCTCTTTCTGCTAATGCCAATGGAAAAGGGCTCATTCCAATACATTTCTCAACACCCCACCCTGTCTTCTGCACTTCTTCCCCCACCCCCATCCATTACCCAAGAATGGCCAGTTCTTCCTTAAGTAAAGTATTCAGGGAGAGCCTTTCCACTAAGCCCAGCCTGGCCACCCCCCTCATTTTCGCCCCCTCCCATCCCAATTAACTGCTTAAAACCTGGCCAGTCAGATACCCCTATTCATGGCCCAGCAGCAGGATTTTACTAGCCTGGCCTGCTGTCCCCCTCTCCTGCCATCTCATGCTCAGATTGCTGGCCAATCCCGAGGGTGTGTGTGTGTGTGTGTGTGTGTGTGTGTGTGTGTGTGTGTGTGTGTGTGGATAAAATGCTGGCGCAGGAAGCAATTTGGTGGCTGCCCTGATTTCATCAAGTGTGCCATTTCCTTTCCTCCTAAGTACCCTGCCCATAAAATGCATTTGCAGGCAGAGAATCCTGTGTGATTCCTATTTCAGAACGTTCAATATCAAGCCTCTCTGGATGCTTGACCAACATCCCTGCCACTGACCATTCTTCAAGGAATTAGGCTTATTGTAAGATTCTGGTTCCCCTTCTGCTTTCTCTCCCTTTCTTAGAAGGTAGAATATCTCCCTTTTTTTCCCCTCTCTTTGGCTGAGGAAAAATGTATTTTCACAATTATTATTTTCTTCTCTTTGTTTCAATTTTGATTTCCTTTCCTTTTCTTTACCTAAAAAGGTCATGAAAATATTTACCTACCACAATCAAAACAAACTTCCCTAGATGAGAATGGTTTTAAGGTGACCACATGCCTCTCTATGTGTTTGCTAAAGGTCAGTGGGTAGGATAGTGAAAGAACAGGCACTTTTTATTAGGGCAGGTTTTGACATGTCAAAGTGATTGTTATAAGCCAGATTGTGTCTATTTTGACCAGTCTTTCTGTTTGAAATACGGCTTTCTGTACCTGTGGGCCAGAACGAAAGAGCTTACTGGCTATCTTCAGGTCAAAATCAATTTGATTTTCCTCATCTAGCTTTTGGGATATGATCGAAAAAGATCCTCACTGATCTACATCTGGCAAAGAGTGTTTAGGACTCCCCCCCATCTCAAATAGCTCTAATATTTGTGTAATGTGTCAAGGGACAGTCGTCTATGACTTTATGACCACCCAGCTTCTAACTGTAGCCACAATTGGGCTAAAAGGGGGACCTCCTTATTCCCTATCTATAAAATGGAAACACCAGAGGTAACCTCTATCTTTAAGGTGTCAGAAAAAACATCAATACATCTTAATTATCACTCTGGGACTGAATATGAATCTGTAGTGATACCTGGGTTTGTTTTTTTTTTTGGGGGGGGGTAATGCTTGGCATTTGGGGACATTTCATGGTTATATGATACACTATTTTAATGGTAGCTATAACCTAATTATTTAATTCCTAAAGTCTCCCTCGGTAGAGGTGTAGACACTCCCAGGTTTATGAGCATTTTTACAGCAAATTTAATCATCTTTCCTGTGAGAGGAATAACCCAGTAAAGCTTAGCCAGGTAGCAGAGTGCTATGAAGGATGGCAAGTACTGCTCAGTAGGGCTGCTAATATATAGGCATGGCTAGCTGCTGCTTCCCTAGACAGACCTGTATCCAGGAGGAACCATTCTGCTTAGTCTGCTTCTTTTCCTTTCAAACTCTTCAATTCTAATGGAACTGATATGAGGTCAGGGAACAGAAGTCACTCAAGAAATAGTGGCAAATAATTGGATAGTGCACTGTAAAAATACAGTGAAATTGTGACTCAATTCATTAAACTTTTATTGAGCACCTACTATTTATTAAGTACCATAATGCCAAACACTGTGATAGCCAATGAAAGGTTTACAATGCCCTTGAGAGGCTTACAACAAGAATAGCTTGCACTTGTAATACTCCCTCTGGGATAACCTCCCCAATTCAGAACTCACAGTTTTTGGGTTGGTTCCCCATAGAGGGGTGGAGAGACCACTTTCCTAGGTTCCAAGGGGATCTTGTAAGTCTGGGCTCCTAAAAAAACGAGTCCCTATTGGTGAGCTTCTTCTTCAGGTCAGCCAGTAGATATAATTCAAAGCACTACACTAGCATTTACTAAAATGACATAGGAGGAAGAATACCTACAAAAAATTTCCCTATAAGCCTAGAGTATTCACTTTCACAAATAAACATAGTATCTATGGCAAGAATAGTCACAAAATTGGAGTGCAGTGATAGTGAGGCATATACATAAGTAACATGTAGCCAAGGGCAGCTAGGTGACACAGTGAGTAGAGCAGCGGCCCTGGAGTCAGAAGGACCCGAGTTCGGATCTGGCCTCAGACACTTAACGCACACACAAACAAAAACCTAGCTGTGTGACCTTGGGCAAGTTACTTAACCCCAATTGCCCTCAAAAAAAAAAAAAAAGCAAAAAACCCCAAAAAAACAAAACATGTAGCCAAAACCACTCATGTCTCTGGTACTATAGGACCTTGAAGTCCTTTTTCTTTCACAGAGTCCTCTTGAGGACCAGGGCTAGTTCTCCTTTCTATCCTGGTCAGCTGCCTTCTCCATTGCCATAGGTGCCATTCTTTGAAGCTGCCTTTCTATACCTGTTTCTTTCTGTGGAGTGCATGCCTCTGCTCCCTGTGGGATGTGTCTCAAATATGCTTTGCCATACAGGGCCAGTAGCAACTCTTCAAAGTGTCATGGTGTACAGGGGAGGACAGAAAATCTTCCCTACTCCCACCCACTATCGATGCCTGAGGTACAGGGTCAGTCCTCACAAAGCAGCTTCTGTCCTGGACTGACCCAAACTGACTCCCTCTCAAACTGTTCCACTGTCTTTTAAAGGCCATCTGGAAAGATAGCCAATCATTAACTCAGCTAGATGGTGTTGCCCCATCCAATTCAGTCAAGTTATACTTTGTTCATTCTTTGTAAAGAGATCACTGGGTATAACTGCCTCTTCATAATTTAGCACCTCTTACTTCCTAGATTAGATCCTGGGGTAGGACATCAGTGCCCCCACACATTTATATAGCTTTTTCATTCTGTACACATTATCTCAAGGCATCCTTCGGGCAATCCTTTGAGTTAGGTTTCAATCAATCAACAAATATTTATTAGGTATCTACTATATTCCAGGCAGTATGCTAGGAGCTAGAGATATAAATACAATGACTGAAACAATCTTTACTCCCAAGGAGTTTATATGGGGAACAAATAAGAAGATATATAGGTATATGCAGAATAAATAGAAGGAAAATAAATGCAATGCAGTTTGAGATGAAGTATATACCTTCCAATGCCAGTTGGGGGGAATCAAGAAAGACCACCTAAAAAAATGGTGCTTGACCTGCATCTTGAAGAAAGAGTGGGATTCTAGGAGGCAGAGAAAGTACATTCTAGACATGGAGGTCAGTCAGTGCAAAGGCAGGAATATGGGATATGAAGAGGTCATACGAGTATTATTGCCATTTTAGAGATATGAAACTGAGGCTCAGACAGGTAAAGTGTGAGGTGATTTACCCTGGGCTAAGAGCTCATAATTGGGAGAACTGGGAGTTAGACGTGATATTTATGATTCAAAATACAATGCATTGTAGTATGCTGTGGTGGGAGGGGACAGGGAGGTTTGGGGGTAAAATGTTTTCATGAAGAGGGACAAGACAAAGTCAGATATAACAAAGTGCCTAAGAAAGATAAAAACTAAGTGTGTGGATGTAGTTTAAGTTACATGAAGGAGATAAGGCTAAAATAGTGATCAGGGACCAGGTAAGAGTAGACTAATGTCTGACTAAAGAGTTTGAGTTTCATATAAGAAATGAGGGCCCACAGATCATTTTTATTTAACAGTAAGGTGATGGGAATAAATGGATCTTAGCTAACAAGAACCTTCAATGTGCTGGGATTTATTTTCCTTCCCTTCCCTTTTAGGAGAAAAATGTGTTTGGATTTATTTTCTGAGGTTTTTTTCTTGGTTCAGACCTATGATGTCAACACTTCCAAGTATTGCTAGTGTTTAGATTTCTCCCACAGATGCAGATCAATTTAGAAAATCAGAGATCTAGGGGAGGCTAGGTGGCATAGTGAATCCAGCACTGGCCCTGGAGTCAGGAGGACCTGAGTTCAAATCTGGCCTCAGACACGACACAATTACTAACCATGTGACTTAAAAATAATATAAAATAAAAATAGAAAATCACAGAGGCTCCCCATTTTCACAATTGAAGAAACCCCATTTTGCAGTTGAAGAAACCATGTCCCCTATAGGTTAAGACTTGCCTGAAGTCACAGCAGTAGTAAGAGTCAGAGACAGTATTTGCACCCAGATTCTCAAACTCCAAAGCAAGGGTTCTTTCGAGTGCATCACACATCCAAGAGTTTCCAGAGACATTGGGTACTTAAATGAACTTGCCCAAGGTCATTGTGTCAGAAGCAGAACTTGAATTTTTATCTCCATGACTCCAAGGCAGCCTTTTATCCATTATGCTATTTATTTATCTATTACCCTTCCAAGAAAGAAGTAGATGGCAGGAAAAAAAAAACTTGAGGTATTTCTTTAAGATTACTATTTCTCTAGGCTACATACAATTTAGTCTCTTTTTCTTCATCTGCACATATAGCTTTTGTATAATGCATTGTACAGCCATGTAATAAACATTGGTGGTCAGAATGATAATGCTGATGTCAAAAGTGAGAGAGTCCTTCAGTCTTGCTCTCTCCAGCCTTACCTGGTAGAAGTGGCTGAGATCTTAAAAGAACAAAGTGTTGTGGCTTGGTAATGGGCAGGTAAATGAGTACATCTGAGTTTGAGAAGCCAGTTAGGAGATAGGTTATCTACATAGTGGAGTTTGATTACATCTATACTGGGAAAGTTTGATTACTTGATGAACAAATACAGAGTCACAGAAAATGGCAACAGGCAGGAGGAATATCTACAGAGTGGGGAACTATAATCAGTAACAGAGAATCAGTGGGATCCAGAGAAGAAGGCAAGGTTGAGAACAAATGAGGGACAGCAACAATTGAACATCAGGGTCATCAAAAGAAAAGGGTATAGATTCAAGCAAAGAGATTGTACAATTTGTTAGATGACGTGAGTTAAGTTTAACCAGTTGAATTTGTCCATGTTCTCAGGAGCCTGGATTTAGGGTTTTGCTATTATTATCATTATTTACATGAGAAATGTATAGATGTAAATTTTTTAGTTGAAGAGTGAGCATGTAGTAGTTGAACCCTTGGAATCTGTAAATGACAACTTTAATGGGATAATCTTAACCTTAGCCAAAGCAACTTAGTATTAACTGAAAATGATACAAAGAAAACAATTGTTTCAAACATTGGCTAGGTAATGTCAACCTTGACCAAACAATTGATAGGGAGCTAACCATGGAGCAACCAATCTCCTGGACAACTATTAGACATTAGTCAAAAAACATAGGAGTGTTGTTGATATTTGCTATGATTTTTAGTCTTTCACTTGAATATACCTATGTCTGCATATATACATATCTAATATAGATATATCAGAATTCCATTCAAACTCTACAAACTCCAACATTGGAGAGAATAATACCTACATTGTTATCTTTCTGTGTCTGAGAGAATTGTATGTATGTATGTATGTATGTGTGTATATATACACACACACACACACACACACAGAATCTACAGAGAATATGATATAATAATAAAATATTCATGTGCATTTTATGCTACTTTATACTCGTAGCATGAATTCATATACTTAATATTATATGATCTTCACTACATATAATTTCAACATATAAATTAACCAATACGTATACATATACTCACATACATAGTATACATATATACATTCACACATATGTATGTGTATGTGTATTACTTGAAGGTTTACAAAGCACTCCCCTATTAAAGCTTAAAACTGCACAAAGACTTTTAGGGCATACTTTACAGGGCAAGAATAATTACTGTAGTTGGCTGAAGAGGAAATTGAGGTCTCTGGAGTTGAAGTTACTTGCTTAAGGCCTCTCAGTGTATTACTTTCTAGATTATTCCTCTTCCCACTGCAACATGCTGGCATGGTGGAAGAAGGATGGAATTACTGTTAGAAGACCTGGGTTTGAGTCCTACTTTGCCACTCACTAATTAAGTGACCTTTGGCATCACTTTGCTTTTCTGGGTATCAAAATACTCATCTGTAAAATAAGGGTCTTGGACTGGCTGGTCTCTAAGGTCACTTCCAGCTCTTGTAGTCTGTGATTTAGACTTACTTCCCACTCATCAAGTTTGATGTTTTATAGTAATTTGTTGAATGAGTTGACTCATTGTGTGCTGTATCCAAATTGGCCGTTTGTGTTCTGAGGTCATGCCCCTGACAGTGCTGACAGTCACATGGAGGAGTGAAGTTGGAGAGAGTTGCAGCCCTTCTCTACCCCACACGTTGCAATAAGAATGGCAGTCATTGTTGAACCGTCAAGCTGTGTTGTATATGAATGAAAACCTGAAGCATTTCTCCCCTCTGAAGGCTAAGAACAAACAAGCTGGGAGGGGGATGAAGAGGGGCAGTGGGGCACCTCCCACAGAGGCCTTCTGAAGGGTCAGCCTTGCATGTGCGACCATCCCCCAGAGGTTGACTTGGTATTCTTCCCTTCTCATTGATGCCAACACTCGGTCAAGCAGTTGCCCCAGGAGGAGACCTTAGAGCATTAGATCAAGCCTGTGGACTTGTGCTCTCTTGACCCTGGGAGAAAGATAACCAGAATGGTAACAGTGTGCATATGAAGGCAACATTCCTGACCTGCTGCACTGTCAGGAGGGCATGGACTTTGAGTCATATCCCCCTGTCCCAGGAATGAGTTTTTACTTGGCTGTTTTGAGAATGGGCAGTGGGTTATAAAGGCAAGAGAACTGAAGCTGGCCTCTAGTCTCAGTTTTGTTACTTTCTGGCTGTGTGAACTTTTTATGCCTTAATTTCCTTAGCTGTCAAGTAAGGATAATAATACTTGAACTGCCTCCCTCCCAAGGTTGATAAAGAGCCCAACTAGTATAAGGTATAGCTGTTAGTGTGACTCTAGAAAGTAGGTGGTGAGAGACAATGGGTTGGTTTGAAGTGTATAGTCCTTGGCCTTGGAACTGACTCCGAGAGACATTGATTTCCTTATCATGGTGCTTTTAACTGCACTCATGGGAGGGGGCTTCAAAGGCAAGTAGGCCCAGGGACAATGGGGACAATGGAGAGAATTTTTTGTGTGTTTTTGAAGAGAACCCACCTATGCTTCCCTACATCTTTACTAACTTCTTAATTACTTATCCTTTCTGTTGTTTATTCCTGAACAACTTACTTTTATTTATTAATTTAATTTAATAATTTAATTATTTCTATTACTGACTTTATCCAAGTCTATATTTCTTTTTTTTTTTTTTTTTGAAGAGAGGAGGGCAGGGCAATTGGGATTAAGTGACTTGCCCAAGGTCACACAACTAGTAAGTGTTAAGTATCTGAGGTCACATTTGAACTCAGGTCCTCCTGACTCTAGGGCGAGTGTTCTATTCACTACACCACCTAGCTGCCCCAACTACACATAATTCTTACAAGAGTTTTGTTTTTGTTTTCAC
This sequence comes from Gymnobelideus leadbeateri, assembly GCA_011680675.1. Lineage (NCBI taxonomy): Eukaryota > Metazoa > Chordata > Mammalia > Diprotodontia > Petauridae > Gymnobelideus > Gymnobelideus leadbeateri. The sequence continues at coordinate 217,998 of WOXC01000516.1, forward strand.
TGCGCCACCTAGCTGCCCCCAAGTCTATATTTCTGACTTCTGTGGCATCTATCTTTTATCTCTCTTGCTTTGTCTATAAGGACTAAGGAGCATCGCAATGACTAGCTAGAACAATGTGCTGGTTTTCTAGATGAGGAAACTGAGGTCCAGAGTCAGAAATTGATTTTCCTGTGATTAAATAGCAAGTTAGTGGCTAAGATAAAAAAAAAAAAATCAGGTGATCTGATTACCAGTCTCCTGCTTTTACCACTTCATGTCCAAAAGTTAACTATGGGTTTGTTTATTTTTTATGACCAGTTATAGCAGCCACAATAATAAATATATTCTGTATGCCAACAACCTAAGAAAAACAAGAAATCCACAGATAATAAATGCTTGAGGCATCTATTGAAACCACCAGTTTATTTCCATTGTGAGAGTGGTTCCGGCACCAGTGTGAGGAAGCAGGACTTTCCCCTGATATTTCCTCCCTTGAACCACATGGCTTATGATTCAATTTATTACAGTTGTGGTTTGTGGACTCCATGTTGTTCCTGCCTTTGACTCCTGCTTCGGAGTCAAGACTTTTGGAAGAACTCAGGGCAAATTAGTTGGGATCAAATTTTGCATTTATAAGAAACAATAAATTTGGGCTTTTACTTCCTGACCTCTTCACCAATCCCACTCACCACCATCACTACATGAATTATGCAAAGATGAATAAACCAGTCTTTACCCTCAGGCAGTGTTTAATCTACTTGGAAGAATAAGATAAATTTGCAATTTCGTCTGATACAGAGCAAAATATAAATGTTTGGAGGAGTAAGGATAAAGCAGTATGGGATTTCAAAGGTGGCAAGGATCCCTTCCAGCTAGGGGGCTTAGGGAAGGCTTCATGGAGGAGATGGCATTTAAACTGGGCCTGCAAAGGTAGGGTGATTTTGAATTGGTAAAGAGAGGAGGGAGATGGCATTCCATCCTGAGCCCTCTCCTCTCTCTATTCTACCCACCATCTTCCTCCATTACTTCAAAGCTCTATCCAAGCTCACCTCCAACTTGGAGTCTTCCTTGATTGACTCTCACCTGACTTCAGGAACACCAGTCACACTATATCAGTACCTGCCCGCCTTCATTCTTCCTCTCCTCTGATTACTCATCCTTTCTGTTGCTTATCCATGAACAGCTGTTATTGATTTTGTTTAAGTTTATATTTCTGCCATCTGTGGTTTGAAGCAATGGTGCCTCTCTTGTCTTGACTACCGGATTGTAAACTCTCTCTGTATTCCCCAGACACAATGTCCAGCACACAGTGAACACTCAGGAAATGAATCCTATCACCTAACCTTTCATGACTTAACTACACTTTACTCCAAAGGGATAGCATCGCATTCTGCTGCTTTTCTATAAGCAGTTCTTTTCATTCTTATCTGTGCTTCAGCTCTCCTCCCACCTCAAGGTCACCCTTTCAAAAGAGTGGAGGAGCTCATTTCCCATGGGCTATGATTTGAGGAATTCCAAGAAAGGCCCATAAGAGGATAGGGGAGTGAGTGGGAATTTTCTCCCACCAACTTTCCCTAGAAAATGAAATTCTTTTATTAGAGATTCATTTCTTTGCAATTTTTTTTCTACAAAAGCCTCTTGATTAATTGTAAATACCCACTGGGAAGAGTGTCTCTTCATTTATCTGTGGGCTTTAGTTGTTAATTGAATGCTTTCACAGAGAAAGCAAGGCCCTGCAGGAATGGGGCACTAGAAAGTTTCATGGGATGGGGAGCAGGGGAAGAGATGTGGAAAGGGATAAGACATAGAAAGGAGAGATGGGAAGACGCCAAAGGTGAAGGTTTCTTCACAATTTTTCTGAGGTCTGGACTCTGGAATAAAATTTGACCAGAGTTCCATTGCTGGAAAAGCATACTCATCCCGGAGGAGGAGGTGAGTAATTAGGTTCAAGTTTCATGATCTTTCCTTCAGTAAAATAATAGCATGTGTGCATGCATGCATGTGTGTATGTATACATACATACACATGTATATATACACACAACACATTAGCATGTATATACAGATATATGTGTATTATTCATATAACCTACTATTTAATATGCTGACCTATTATGTGTGTATACATATATGTACACACATGTATCTTTAAAGTTTACAAAGTGTTTTATATAGTAAAATTAATCTCATGCTTTACATAAATATGTCATCTCATTTAAGCCTTAATATTAATATACTGAATGTATTGTAGGTCACAGGACCATAGATTTGGAGCTAAAGGGACCTTATAGGTTACCTAGTTAAACTTTCTCATTTATAGATGAGGAAACCAAGGTTTATAATGGTTAAATACTCCTCCTCAGTCAGAGCTGGTATTTATCATAGGAGAGACTCAAACCTAGACCCTCCCAATTGCAAGTTCAGTTCTTTCTCCATGATGCTCTATTACTTCTTTGATGTTTCATTTATTGTTTTTTTTTTCCTTTTTGGAGGGGAGAGGACAGGGCAGTTGGGGTTAAGTGACTTGCCCAAGGTCACACAGCTAGTGTTGTGTCTGAGATCGGATTTGAACTCAGGTCCTCCTGACTCCAGGGCCAGTGCTCTATTCACTGTGCCACTTAGCTGCCCCAGATGCTTCATTCCTTGTGTCGCTTGGGCCTTACATCCTGTAAGGAGGAAGTTAAGATCAGTCCATGAGGCCCTAAACTACCTTGTGGTGCCCTACTGGACTCATAGGCCTGCCCAAGAGTTTCTGGTTCTTCAAAAACCAAGCCCTAATCCATCCTGTTTGGTCACCTGGTGTCTATTTCTCATAAGTTCTTAGGTTACCAAGACCAAGGCTTTAGAAATATGGATAGTTTGAGAACACTGGCCAATCACTAGATTTCTGATGAAAAGTTCATACCATTAAGATCTACAAGAGAATCGAGAACTTATGGTTTAGGAAGCACACAGTAAATTAGAGAAGAAAAAAATGATTAATGGATAAACAGCTAATCAACAAATATTTATTAAACACCTCCTCTGTGCCAGGCATTGTGCCAGTCACTGGGGATGTAAGAACAAAGAACCATGACTGTGACAGCTGCCATACTACGTGCGTGCCCCGGGCTCCTCTCTGTGAGTGGATTCTAAGATGTACACAGCTTCTGTAGCAAATCCTGTGCCCTTCTCCTGCTTAAGATTCATCAAGAAAGACAAAGCATAAGGGAAGATAACGAATGCTACAAGCCAGCATTCCAGTGTTGCCATTTGGCTGTAGATCCTGTAATATCCCTTTTTCTGAAGAATCAAAAGTGCAGGTCACCCCAAGGGCAGTGAAGAAATGCCTGACTGCTGCAGATCTGCATCTAAGACCTAGCCTTAAAGATAGACCCAAGACACGTCTCACCAGAGAAGCAGGTGGGCTGGGGCTGATGTGAGGGTGTTTTAATAGGCAGACTTGGGGGGGCAGCTAGGTGGCTCAGTGAATAGAGCACTGGCCCTGGAATCAGGAGGACCTGAGTTCAAATCTGGCCTCAAACACTTGATACACTTACCAGCTATGTAATTTTGGGCAATCAACCCAATTGCCTTGCCTTCCCCTCTCCAAAAAAAAAAAAAAAAAAAAAAAGGCAGACGTGCTGCCATGGTACCCCTCTAATATTAAAGTCATAAGAACTAGCATTTAAACGGTGCTTTAAGGTTCGGGAAACTCTTTACAAACACCTCATTTTATCTCACAATGCCCCTGGGAGGCTGGTGATTGTCATTATTAATTATTGTTAATACCAATTATTAACAGTAATTTATAATATATTAATACAATTAATAATATAATAACACTTAGCAACAATAACAATATCGCTACTAAAAGACCCCAGAAGAAGGCTTCTAGTGTGTTAGGAGATTTATGGGAGGGCATGGACAACAGTTATATAGGATGAAGGATTATGGGTAGGTTATGATGTATCCCCATTTGTTAGTGGGAGAATCTATGTGGATCAGATCAATAATCTATTGAAATAGATGGTAAGTGATGGAGGGGGAGATCATTGTGTGCTGGCATAGTCAGGGAAGGCTTTCTGGAGAAGTTGAGACCTGAGTTGAGTCTCCAAGGATAGGTAGGATTCAGAAGGTAAAACAATTTCCAAGAGCTGAGACTACACAGCACTGTTAGGAAGATTGACAGTGAGAGAATCAGTCTGGCTGGACTGAGTGTTTACAAAGGGGAGTATGGAAAACCAAGCAGGAAAGGTCAGTGGGTCCATGAATTCTTTCTCTTTTCTGTTCCCTACATACCCCTTTCTCTTCTTTCTTTCTCTCTTTCTTTCTCTTTCTTCCTTCCCTGCCTCTTATTCCTCTCTTTTTCTCTTTTCCTTTTCTTCCCTAGCTCTTCTCACCATGGGAACTTTCAGGGGGTAGAGAGATGACTTAGCCCTGCTCCCTCCGAGCTGACCCCTGCATTCCATTCAGCATCACTGGGAGGGGTTCTCTCTAAAAAAAAAAAAATGCACTTAGTCTGAGCATAAAGAATTGAAGTTGTTCAGTAAAATGGCCTTGAAACTGCACGTGCTATTGAAGGGGAGAAAAAAAAGCTTTTAACTCCCCAGGTAGAAGTCTCCTTTGAAATAATTTCAAATACCACTATTAAGAATGATACCCCAAAAGCCAAAGAGAAAGCCACCCTCTGGTTTCCAGCAAGCCAGAGAAATATGTGGTGTGAAAACACATTTAATCTTCTCTGCCTAGTACATGAACGGTACATACTTGTGCACACAGAGTCCCTGAATTCAGACTCCTCACAATGTTAGAATTCCTGGGCACAGAAATGTTCTAAATGTTCTCATACACAGGGCACAGTAAGTCGCCTTCTCTCCTTCCCCTTTTTTAATGATCTAAGAAAAACTGGGGATTTGTAGGAAAAACCGCCTGCTGTCTCTGAATGTGGGTGTTTTCCAGTCACTTTCCATGGTTGGTTCCCACCCAAGGGAAGAAAAATCACGGAAAAGAAATCCTAGTAATTGGCTACATAGCCCAGTGTGAACCCTTCTAAGCTCCCGCTCCACTGTGGAGGGAAAGGAGGAGAGATCTCATGGGTTCCTGAATTTTTATCATGGGGGAATAACTCATAAGGGTTTCTTGTTGCTTTTGGATTGTGGGGGCTGTCCCCAATGTTCCCAGGAAAATAAATAACAATCCCTTAAGTGTGTTTAGTTCTTTATTCTTTTCAAAGCATTTTCCTACCCATTATAGGGTCTGATATTCACAGCATCCCAATTAGGTAAGTAGGACAGATAATATTATTCTTCTTTTATAGAGGAAGAACTTAAGGACCAGAGAGTTGAACTATTACACCACTGTCATCAGTGTCCATGCAGTATCATTTTCATAACCCTACTCCAAAAATTTCAGTGATCCCAGTGCCTTCAGAATAAAGTACAAACTACTCACTGGCATTCAAGGCCTGATCTGACCACAGCCTTCACTATAGCTTATTCATCATTTCCCCAAGCCATCTTCTACATTCTAATCTCCCTGCCTTTGTTCACATGATTTCCCCTGCCTAAAATGCCTCCCATTTCTCCACTCTGCTTAGACCAACCCTTCCTTCAAGGCCCATAAGCCCCATTTCCTCTATAGGCCTTCTGGACCAACCTGGCTTGCCATGATCTCTTTACCTTCCTTTGAACACCTTTAGAACTTAATTGTCTGTACCACTTTGGGAATTGTTAATCATATAGTGTTTTGTGACATCTTCTGTGATTCTGTGGAATGCAATAAGAGAAGGGCCAAGGTAGCAAACCTTTTGACATTACCCTTAGCATGTAACAGCTCCATACATTTAGTTGGTGCCTTTATTAATAGCAATATAACAACTCACATTTACATAGCACTTTAACATGTACAAAATGTTGTTTTGTTTTTTTCTGGACAACTCTTTTGAGGTCAATACTTACTTGTCTTTAAAAAAAAATACATTCATTGGCACTTCTTGTTTTTTATATCACTTCATCTCCCAATATATCTCCCCTTCCCATCCCAGAGAGCTATTGTTTCTAGCATAAGAAGGAAAGAGAAAAAATTAAAAAGAGATGAAGCAAAACCAATCAAGTTGGGCAATATATGCAGTGTTCTGTATTCATAGTCCCCCACCTCTGCAAGAAGTTCCAGAAGTGAGATGCATTCTAACAACTCTCTTTGGGTCCAAGCTTGATTATTATAATTGCAGTGTTCACTTTTATTTTATTATTGTTTTTGTTCTTTTATTTACACTGTTATAACTTATATGTGTTGTTTTCCTGTTTCTACTTACTTTACTTTGCATCAGTTCATATGTCTTTTCATGCCCTTCTGTATATCAGGACAGGAATATTCAATTATATACATCTATCACAGTTTGTTAAATAAATGTTCAGTTTTTTGGTTTTTTGCTGCTTTTTGGAGGGGGGCAGGCAGGGCAATTAGGGTTAAGTGACTTGCCCAAGGTCACACAGCTAGTAAGTATTAAGTGTCTGAGCCTGGTTTTAAACTCAGGTCCCCCTGACTTCAGGGCAGATGCTCTATTTACTGAGTCACCTAGCTACCCCTTATCACAATTTGTTTAGACATTTCGAGGGTTAGAGCTCTCATGGCTCCCTATTACATTTAGGATTAAAAAAGAAAGAAAAAGAATATCCATTTTTTTTTATCATGTAAAGTTCTCGACAACATATCTTTCCATTCTTCTTCTACCTCGCTTATCTCCATATATTCTGTGTTTTAGCAGTATACTGGCATACTTGTTATTCTGAACATGAGATGCTCTATCTTTCAACTCTGTATTTGTTAAGTGAATGAATGAATGAATTTGATTTTGTAGAACAGATACACCTAAGCTGAATTTTTCTTGACTCCTTTTGACAATTTGTAGTTAGGATATAGTAAAGATAAAGATTCCAGTCTGTTCATGGCATGAAACCCATAATGGACTTTTAGTTCTAAGCAGAGTAAAGATTGGGAGTCCAGGGGAAATCAGGGGTTGAATCCCCCTTCAATGCTGACTAATTACGTGGCCATGAATAATTCACTTCCTTTCTTCACATTCATTTCCCTATCTATTGAAATAAGAAAACTTATAATCTATACCTCACAGGTTGTTGCGAAAATCAAATGAGATAATTTATGTAAAACACTTCCCAAATCTCAAAGTGCCTTATAAATATCAGCTCTTCTTCATAACATAATAATTAAGCATTAAAAAAAAAAAACTGGAGGCAGACTTTGGTGCTGCTAGTAGGCAGCCTGTTATAGTGGGAGAATCCTGGGTCTCATGAGAGCTGAGTTGCAGTCAGAGAATCACAGACTGTCAGTGCTGGGAGGGACCTGAGATCATCTAGTATAGCCAGAGGTCTGCTGGAGCCTGCTCAAACCAGCTCACAAGAGCCATGGATTACATGTTCATTGTGAGCATTTATACCTCAGAAATCAACCAATGCTGCAGATCAGGGCTTGATTTACTATTTTGTTGATTGTTAAGAATTTTTTTTTTAGATTTTTCTTTTTGTTTTTTTTTTTGGAGGGGGGAAGGTAGGGCAATTGGGGTTAAGACTTGCCCAAGGTCACATGGCTAGTTTTGTATTACATGTCTGAGGTTGGATTTGAACTCAGGTCCTCCTGACTCCAGGGCAGGTGCTCTATTCACTGCGCTACCTAGCAGCCCCTTGATAGTTTAGAATTAAGAAAGTGATGGAGACAATCTTAATAATGCAGATTAAACTTAAAATGTATGCTAAATACCTGTGTGAACACACATACATGTAGTAGTTGTTCTTATTGTTCAGTCATCCAGTTGTGTCCAATACTTCATGATCCTGTGGACCATACTGTCCATGGCGTTTTCTTTGCAAAGGTACTAGAGGGGCTTGCCATTTCTTTCTCCACTGGATTAAGGCCAACAAAGGTTAAGTAACTTGCCCAGGGTCACACAACTAGTGCATATCTGAGGCTAGATTTGGACTCAGGTCTTCCTGACTTTAAACCCATTACTCTCTCCACTGGACCACCTAGCTGTCTCTGTACATGTAGTTAGGATAGTAAAAACAAAGATTCTAGTCAGTCCATGCTATAAACACTTAAGGGACATCTAGTCCAATATATATATGACTTGGGGGAGGAGATAGATAGATGGATAGATAGATAAATTGATTGATTGATGTATATATTAAAGAGAAGTATATATCTATATATAGATATCTATCATCTCATATCTATATAATCAGATATGGTTATATATGTGGATAACATATCCACATATATGTATATATCCTCCCCCCTCACCCAAGCCCTAGCTACTAGGCCTTTCTTAATTTAATCTAAAATTGATATCCTTGGATATCAAATCATGCTGCTGATTCATAGTAAGCTTTCAGTCTACCAAAACTTCTCTCTCTCTGTCTCTCTCTCTTTCTCTCTCATATGTACATATGTATATTATGGATATATTTCTGTGTTTATGTGTATACACACACACAGGTTGTTTGACATTTTCCAGTACAGAACTCTACTGCACTGTTAAGTGACTATTAACTTCTGTTTGCCTCAGTTTCCTCAACTTTGAAATGAGGAAAATAACAGCACAGTGTTGAGGGATAATAATGAGATAAGATCTGTAAAGTGCTTAACATAGTTCAAATGCTTCTTCCCTCCCCTCATCTCCATATCCTCCCCATTTTACAGATGAAGAGAATGAGCCTCACTCAGAGAGGGGAAATGACTTGTCCAAAACACACAGGAAATCAGTGGCAGAATCAAGATTGAATCCTAAATCTCCTGATTCCTATTTCTCTGCTCTTTCCTCCTTCCCACACCACCTCATTATCACATTGAATAATTAGGATCTTCAATGCAGGGTCTGCATAATCATTTCATTAATTAGCTAAGAACTTCTGCCTTACTGACAGGATCAGCAGATGAAAAACATTGACTGAATCTAGGCCTTTGCCATGAAATGCACAAAAAAATTTAAACCATGCTTCTGGAAACAGCTTATCCTTATATGTTCTGATCTCTGGGGCTTTAACCACCTATACGCTATTTGCTGGACACTCTCTAGGGTACTTGGGTCTTTTCTAAAATTCAGATCTGAATGCAATACTATAGGTCAGGTCTCACTAGCACAATGAAGAGAAACTATTCCCTCCTCCCCACTCTACCCCTCAAGCCCCACGAAGTCTTGGATACTAGGCCTTTCATTTTTTCCCCCAATTTTTAATATTTTTATTTAAAGTTTTAAGTTCTAAATTCTACCCTCCTCCTTTTCTCACTTCCCCCCTCCCTGCCACAGTAAACAAACAGATATAGGTTATTCATATGTAATTTTGTAAAACATTTCCATATTTGTCATTTTATACAAGAAGACTTGAATAAAATTTTTAAAATTAAAGAAAAACTGAAAAAATAGCATGCTTCAGTCTGTATTCAATCAATATCAGTTCTCTCTCTGGAGAAGGACAGTATGCTTCATCACTAGTCTTTTGGGATTGTCTTAGATTATTGTATTGCTGAGAATAGCTAAGAGTTCTTCATCAAACCAAGTATTTTATATCGCCTATGGTTATATTAAATGGAATTTCTTTTTCTGTCTCTTGCTGCTGGACTTTGTTGGTAACACGTGATTTATGTGTAATTTATCCTATAGCTTTGCCAAGTTTGTTAATGATTTCAAGTAGTTTTTTAGTTGATTCTCTAGGATTTTGTAAATGTAACATCACAATCTGTAAAGAGTGATAGTTTTGCTTTCTCACTGCCTATTCTAATTCGTTTAATTTCTTTTTCTTCTCTTATTGCTATAGCTAACATTTCTAGTACAATATTAAAAAAAAATAGAGGTGATAATGGGCATCCTTGCTTCATTCCTGATTGTATTGGGAAGGTTTCTAGCTTATCCCCATTACAGATAATACTTGCTGATGGTTTTAGATAAATATTACTTATCATTTTAAGATAAACTCCATTTACTCATGTGCTTATTAGTAGTGTTTTTAATAGGAATGGGTACTGTATTTTGTCAAAGGCTTTTTCAGCATCTATTGAGATAATCAGTTTATTTATGTTGGTTTTGTTACTGAGATAGTCAATTATGCTGATAATTTTCCTAATATTAAACTAGCCCTGCATTTCTGGTATAAATCCAAACTGGCTATTACTAGGCCTTTATTAATTGAGTCTAGAATTAAGTTAGCTTCCTTGAATGTCAAATCATGCTGTTGATTTCTGGTGAGTTTTCAATCTACCAAAAGCTTCAGGTCTTTTTTTTTCCAGACAAACTGATATCTGGTCACTCTTCTATCCCTACCATGTATTTTTTAATATTCTTTTTTTTAAATTTTCAGTTCCAAATTCTCTCCTTTTCTCTCTAGCCTTTCCCTCATTCATTGAGGAGGTAAGCAGTATGATATCCATTATACATGTGAAGTTATACAAAACATTTTTAAAGTTTATTTTAGTTTTCAGCATTCACTTCCATAAGTTTAAATTTCCTTCCCCTCCCCCTTCCCTAAGACAGAATGCAATCTGATATAGGCTCTACATTTACATTCCTATTAGATATATTTTTACTTTAGTCACGTTGTATAGATGAATTAGAATGAATGGGAGGAACCAGGAGAAAGGAAAAAAACCCAAAACAACAAAAAAGAAAATAGTCTTCTTCACTCTGCATTCAGACTCCATAGTTCTTTCTCTGGATGTGGATGGTATTTTCCATCATGAGTCCTTTGGAATTGTTTTAGATTCTTGCATTTCTGAGAAGGGCTAAGTCTATCAGAGTCAGTAATTGCACATTGTGGCTATTACTGTGTATAATGTTTTCCTGGTTTTGCTCACTTCATCAGCATCAGTTCATATAATTCTTTCCAAGTTTTTCTGACAGCTGCCTCTTCATCATTTTATATAGCACAATAGTATTCCATTACATTGATATACCATGACTTATTCAGCCATTCCCCCAGCTGATGGGCATCCCCTCAAATTCCAGTTCTTGGCCACCAAAAAAAGAGCTGCTATAAATATTTTTGTACATGTGGGTCCTTTTCCCACTTTTATGATCTCTTTGGAATACAGCCCTAGAAGTGGTATTGCTGGGTCAAAGGATATGAACATTTGTATAGCTTTAACAATTTTTTTAACCATTATATGTTTCTAACATTTTAAAAACACAACTTATTTCATCTTACTTGTTTTGGACCAGCATTCTATTCTGTTGAGATCTATTTAGCTTTAGAATCTGTCATCCTATATTAGCTACCTCGGACCAGCCCTTACTTCCATCTTCTGTTCATCTTTTAAGAAATCTAAATTGCTTAATGGAATTTCCTACACACAAATCTCTTTAGACAACCCCCTCATTTCCCAATACACATGAATTATTTTCTTCCCATTGGAATTGCATCACTTCATGTCTTCAGAACTCATTTACTCAGAGCTTCCTATCCATCTTGGTCTGCTTTTCCCTTTTAGGGCTTGGGATTCTATGCCTGGTTTTCCTCCCCTTGTCTATCAGAATTTTAAGACAGAGTGGTTACTTTCCTCCATTGTTTCCTACCCCAGCAATGAGTCCTTCTTTGTTGGTGAGAATCAGATCTAAAAGAAGCTGAGAACTATGGATTCAGAACACTAGCAGTCATAGTCACCATATCAGTTATTTTTTTAAAACTATTTTCTCATACTACAAGGGAAGACTTGATGAGAGGTGGCCAGAAGTGACTGTAATATAAAAACAAAAGGCAGTAATAAAATAGTTATATTTAAGAATCATTTCTTGAAAAGATGATAATTGCAACTCCTAAGAACTTTATCATTATTAGGGCAGTTAAAAGGAAATATATATATATATATATATATATATATATATATATATATATATATATATATATATATATATATGTACACAGAGGGATGGCATGGGTGTGAGTTGACTATGGTGGGATGGTTTCAAAAAAATAAAATTGAGGGGTGAGAAAGAAGACACACTGGGAAAAGGGGGAAGAGGAAGGAAGAATAGGGAAAATTGTCTCACATAACAGAGGCATGAAAGGAAGATGGTAGGGTGGCAGGCAATGTTTGAACCTTACTCTCATCAGATTGGTTCAAAGAGGGATTAACATAAACACTCACTTGGTTATAGCAATCAATTTTACTCTGCAGGGAAATAGAAGGGGATAAGAGAATGGGGGGGAGCTCATAGAAGGGAGGACAGATTAAAGGAGGTATTGGTCAGAAACAAAACAGACTTTTGAGGAGGGAGAGAGTAAAAAGAGAGAAAGAAGGACAAGCAGGGGGAAATGAATGAGATAGAGGGAAATGTACAGTTAGTAATCATAACAGTAAATGTAAATGGGATGAACTCACCCATAAAATGGAAGTGAATAGCAGAGTGAATTAGAAAACAGAATCCAACAATATGTTATTTACAAGAAACATACTTGAAACAGGAAGACACAACACAGTAAAAATAAGAGGATGGAGCAAAATTTTTTATGCTTCACTTTAAGTTGAAGGAGTAGCAATCATAATCTCAGACAAAGCAAAAGTAAAAGAAAACACAAAACCATACTTAATTAAAAGAGATAAGCAGGGAAAGTATATTTTGTTAAGAATCTGTTCCAGCAAGCAGTTATCTCTAACTGGTCTCCCAAAGGATGAAACTCTCCCTGGAACTCTACTTCCTCAATTCCCATTTTCATTGGTAGGCTGGATCTTTAGAGGGTGACATTACTACTATAGACTCTTAATGTTCTAGAGGTAATTTTAAGGGACTAGGTCTTTTGCACTGTCACTCATGAACCAATTGGTGTGCTTCCCATTAATAATTAGCTAGACTTAATTTGCTTTGTAGCAAAGATATTTCCTAAGATGGAAAGAGATAGAGTTCTAGTATAACTAGTATTATAGCATAACCTTCCCACCAAAAGTCTGAGTCACACTTCCTCACAAGTACAGTCAATTTCTATACAAAGATAGTGAAGTTTGAATGTAGAGACTACATGTGGCAAAGACATAGCTCACAACTCCTGTTTACTAAAAATCCTTTTCTCCCTTTATAGAATGTTTGTGAAGTTCCCCTTAGGTGTAACTCTTTGCTGGACTCCAAGAGTTAGTGCCTTTGTAATGTCCATAGTCAGTACTCTCCACCATAAAGGGTCAAGCACCTAGAAGATGCTTGGGTGTCCACTGTTCGTGGCTAGATGTGTCATCTCTTTAGATATAATGAACCTCTGGAGAAAACTGAATGGAGATAGAAAGGAATATAGCTTTTTTCTCAATGGTACATGGTACCTACACAAAAATTGACCATGCATTAAGGCATCAAAACCTCACAATCAAATGCAGAAACGCATAAATATCAAATTCATCCCTTTCAGATCATGATGCAATAAAAATTACATTGAATAAAGGGTCATATAGATTAAAATTAATTGGAAGTTAAAAATAATGTAATCATAAAGAATGAGTAGAACAAACAATAAATCATAAAAGCAATCAATTATTTCATCAAAGAGAATGACAATGATATCACATACCAGAATTTATGGGATACAGCCAAAGCAGTACTTAGGGGAAAATTTATATCTCTAAATGTTTACACCAATAAAATAGAGAAAGAGCAGATCAATGAATTGGGCATGCTATTTAAAAAGCTAGAAAAAAAAAAACAAATTAAAAAGCCCCAATTGAACACCAAATTAGAAATCCTAATCAAAGGAGAGATTAATAAAACTGAAAGTAAGAAAACCATTGAACTAATAAATAAAACGAAGAGTTGGTTTTATGAAAAACAAAACAAAATAGACAAAGCATTGGTTAATTTGATTAAAAAAAGAAAACCATATCACTGATATAAAAAAACAAAAAGGGTAAATTCACTACCAATGAAGAGGAAATTAAAGCAACAATTAGAAGTTATTTTGTCCAGTTGTATGCCAATAAATGTGACAATCTAAGTGAAATAGAATATTTACAAAAAAATTAAATTGCTCAGATTAACAGAGGAAGAAATAGAATACTTAAGTAACCTCATTTTAGAAAAAAAAATTGAATGTCATCAATGAACTTCCTAAGGAAAAAAATCCCCAGGGCCAGATGGATTCACAAGTGAATTTTACCGAACATTTAAAAAACAATTAATTCCAATATTATATAAGCTATTTGGGAAAATTGACAAAGAAGGATTCCTACCAAATTCCTTTTATGACACAAATATGGCTAATACCTAAACCAGGAAAAGCCAAAACAGAGAAAAAAACTATAAATTTCCTTACTGAATATTGATGCAAAAACTTTAAATAAAATACTAGCAAGGAGATTACAGCAATATGTCACCAGGATCATACACTGTGACCAGGTAGGATTTATACTAGGAATGAAGGGCTGGTTCAATATTAGATTTGTGGTCTCTTACTTGTCTAGTGTCTCCAGTGACATGGTCAATGGGAAAAGGGAAGAACAGAAAGAAAGAAACTTTTTACCAATCCCCAGGAAAGACTCCCTCTCAGGGGACTGGCTCCAACTATTGAACTGGAATTCTCTAAATTGGAATTCTTCCACATTAGTTCACAATTTGACTCATTGTTGGATTGACTACTGTGGTTTTTGTTTTGTTTTGTTTGGGGATTGGATTTCCTTATCTTGCCTAGGTTGAAGTGCAGGGGTTATTCTCAGGCCAGATCCCACAACTTATCAACATGGGACCTTGGATCTACTTTGTTTCTGGCTAGTTTGCCCCTCCTTGAACAGCCTGGTGGCTTCTCATATCTAATTGGTTTAGCCTCCTAAAGCTCAAAACTCTCGAGTTCAAGTTCTCAGCCTCAGCCTCCTCCAGAAGAAGAGACTACGGGTATGTACCATGTACCTAACTTTTTATACATAGACTGTTTTTCTACATAGGTCTACATATGCATCTAATTCTTTGTACCAGTCAGAAGATGTCTCCTGTGCAGCATCATATGCCTTGATCCAATGGTCAGAATACTATAATCCTTTCAAATTGATTAAAGACTTCTTCAATGTAGTGATTCAGTGAGGTGTCTGGGACTTCTGTGATTATATTAATTGGGGTAGAGATAGAGCCCTATCCTCAGAAAAGAATGAAATTATCATTAAGGCAAGGTAAGAAATTATTAGCTACTATACTTTGAGAGAGAAAGAGGGAGAGAGAGAGAGAGAAAATCCAGCAGATGTCATTTGAATTTAAGTCTCCTAGCACTACATATCATGTCTTGATACCAGACATGTGATTTGTTTCCCAGGCTCCCCAACTATTTCTCTTTTGGTGGTAGACTATAGCATACTCTGAAGACATTAATACATAAATGTGGTGATGTCATCTCTTGTTCTTATAGAAGGTACATGTGTGTGTATACATATACATAATATACCATTCTCACATTCATTCATTCAGTGAATATTTTTGAGTACCTATTACACTACTACAAATTAGGTACTAATCAATAAGATACCATCTCTACAGTCATAGAACTTTAAGTCTAGTGAAAGAGTAAGTCATTGTGTACAAATAACTGATATAAGGTAGAATGTGAAATGTCCTAAGAAAGATACATAGCACTACAGTAATTTAAAGGAAACAAACCACTTTTTGTTGAAGGTATTAGAAAAGGTTTCATGGAGGTGGTAGCATATGGCTTAATCCCTTAAGGAGGATGTAAGGACGTAGGAAATTGGACAAATGGAGTTAGAGAAGGATATGGTAAGATGGTATTCCAAGTGGAGGGAATAGTGTGAGGACAGGCAGAGGCAGGGAAACTGTTGGTTATGTTTAGGGACTAGATGGTAGTGGATATATTATTGGGTGTCAAAGTTTCTCCAGGTGTTAACAGTTTCATACAATGGCTCAGTCAGGCTGTAGAACAGATGTTTTTCCTTCTCCAACATCAGGGGACTGAGGGGCTACACCATGGAATGCTGTGTTTTGTTTTGCTTTTTTGAATACTGTGATTTTACTCCAAGAAATAGCCAGGTGAGATTTGAGGTCAGCTGCCTCATCTTTGAATTTGCTCTAAGTTCTAATCAGCCTTCCCACCTCCCTTGTCCTGGTGTGGTAGGGAAATAAGTCTGGACAGAATCAGAAGCTCAGTAGGAAATAGGGAAGGCAAGAGGGGAAGGATTTTGACATAGCCTAACCCTACCTTATTTTCCTATCCTCAAGCTAGTGTGAACTCTCCTGTGCTTATACATGGTCATTCACTTTCAAACAGGACAACATTGTGCTTTGAAAGCCTGCAATAAGATATTGGTACACATTACTTTATGTAATAGATACGTTCATGAAAATTTTCATATATGTTGAATTTTTATCAATTGTAGTGAATTATGAAGAAGTCATTTGAAAGAACCCTGTGATGGAGACTTCCAAACATCTCAGCTTATAATACATTACAAAAGCACACATCAAATATTTAAAATTCTGGATCCTGAATTCTGAGATCTGAAGAATTTCTTGTATAATAATGATACCTGTTTCTAGAGCTCAGTAACAGAAAAGTTTTCTGAAGTCTTCTGTTGCGATAGAAAACATGCTGTACTTGAGTTCAAATTCTGACTCTTTGCCATTTGTGTGGCCTTAAATCACTTCACCATTCTATGTCTGAGTTTCCTCATGTGTGAAATAAATGGCTTGGACTATATAACTTCTGATATCCCTTCTAGATCTATGAGCCTATGGTTGTTAGTTTCTTCACTGGACAAAAATGAAGGGATGGACTTAATCAATGGTTCTTAAAATATAGTCCACCAAGACCCTTTCAGGGGGTCTACAAGGGCAAAACTATTTTCATAATAACACTAAAACATTTTGATTTCTAAAATATTGATAGAGATAACCCACATAAACCAAAGCTCTTTGGGGGAAGGGTGGGATGGAATTCTCAATAATCTTTAAGAGTCCAGAAAGTCTGAGAACTGCTCATTTAAATCATCCCTGGGGCCCCATTGAGTTCTAACTCCTTTGATGCTCTCTCTGACCTTATAAATAGCACGAACTGAGTCAGCGTTTGGACAGAGCCCAGTGCTAGGCACCATAAGGCATGAAGAGATCTAGGTGTGGTGGGTTTATTTGGGATGGGGCGGGGGGACCAAAGAGAGGGAAAGAATAGAGCCCACTGAGTGAATGAAACAGTGATGCAGACTGAAAGTTACATGGACCTACTTGAATCAGTCAATCAGACTAAGCAAGTCTGGGAATACATTATTGTGAAACCTCAGAGAAACTAAGAGTTGGGAAGGAACAGAAGGGTGATAGGAATTTTCTTTTATTCTTTTTACAGCCAGGAAAGAAAGTCAAGATCTACTGAGTCTGTGGCATAAAGCAGAGAAGAATGATAGTTTTGGCTGACCTCTGCCTCTTGGTTTTCTCATACAGAGGGTAGTTAATAAAGGGACAGCTAGGACCACTCTGAGGCCACTCATTCAATGAGATCACATTCAAGCACTTGGTGTTCAGAGAGGAACAAATCTATTCCGGAGAAATCCCAAAGGAAATTCATCCATATGGGGACACACTAAAAGTCAGCCATTTAACAGCAATGGGAGATAAATATTTCCTTTTCTTTGTGGGGAGTAAGCCCCAGGATTCTCATTCTATCTCTGGGAACTATGTGGAGCCAAACAAAATCACTATGCTCGGATTTGCCATTGGCTGTCTGAGAGTCTCACCCCAACCCACAAGAAGAAGCCAAAGTTTGGAGCTTAGCACTGGAAAATCCTATCTGATTCTTGCATGCTAAAGTTGAGGACTTAGTGACCATTGCTTTTCCCTTTCCCAGCTTCTAACAGTCCCTTCCTCTCTTCTCTGAGCATCTCTCTGCCTCACCCTAATTTCTTTGTAAGGCTAATTATATTTTCTGAGTCCTCTCTTTGTCTGAGGGGTACTTTGTGAGAAGCCTATCATTAAACCGCTTACACCCTAAGACAAAAATGTGAAGAGGTGTAGCTAAGATGGATGGACATTTCTGTTGCTTCAGTGCTGTAGAATTGGATGAGAATTTGGAAGGGAAAGAGTGGGGAGCATCTAAAAAGTGAAGGTTTTTATCTTTCTAGTGTGGCATCTGACAGGCTACATGAAATTCCAAGTAGTTACTGTGCTACCCACACACACACACACACACACACACACACACACACACACTCTAGATAGATAGATAGATATAGATATCGATAAAGATAGATAGATAGATAGATAGATAGATAGATAGATAGATAGATAGATAGACAGATAGATAGACAGATAGATAGATGGATAGATAGACGGATAGATAGATGGATAGATAGACGGATAGATAGACGGATAGATAGATAGATGGATAGATAGACGGATAGATAGATGGATAGATAGACGGATAGACAGTAGAGTTGAGAAACTCTCCAGAGGCCCTTTCAGTTCTAAAACGCCGGTGATTCTGCCCGTCCATAATATTTGGCCATTAGAGAGGGACATTGGCAGTATTATTTAATACTCTGTTTTTCTTTTAGGGAAAATGGGGTCCTAAGGGTGGGCTAGATGGCCTCTGAGGTTCTTTTCAGTGCTGGATCTATGATTAAATGATGCTGTGTTACTGGGAACTTGATGAAGGGCTCCAGAGACTGTATTAGGTCATTAGCTGAACTGAGAGAGAGGTTCATACGCCATCTTTCCTGCATTTGGACTATGCTGTTGAACCACCATATCAATAGGACTTGAACTTTAAGATGCATCACCTGCTATCCCCACCCTCCACACCAGAGTGGGGATTGGCTCTCTCTGGCTCAGCTCCTCAGTCCCACTCTATCCCTTCCTTATGATCAAAATTCCCTGGATATTTGCATTATCTGTCCAGGCATTATAAGTCTGCATGCCTAGGGGAGAGAAAAGTTAACTGACCCCTGGCACCTTAAACTTACTCTATCCAAAGTGAAATCCTCTCCCCTGCCTCAAGCAGACTGCCTTTCCTAATTGCTCCCAGTATAGTAAGATTCCCAACAGGTTCTCTGAGAGTCGAAATCAGAAGGCTTTGTCTAGAACTGGCTGTAACAAGGAGGCTGAACAGGTTAACTGTCTGGATATGTGGTGTAATAATAGCTTGCATTTATATAGTGCCTACTATGTGCCGGGCACTGTGCTAAGCACTTTCCAAATAATATCTCCTTTAATCTTCACAACATCTCCAGCAGGCAGATGCTCATATGATTCTTTTTTGAGGAAACTGAAGCAAACAGAGGTTATATGACTTGCCCAGGTCACACAACTAGTAAGTGTCTGAGGCTGGATTTGAACTCAGAAATTGTTTCTTCCTGGCTGCTTGTAGTATTTTCTCCTTGATCTGGGGATTCTGGAACCTGGCTATAATATTCCTGGGAGTTTTCTTTTTGGGA